>CM073474.1:6450000-7050000 GCA_037074535.1 Gleditsia sinensis
CTAACACTAAGTGTTGGACATAGATGCCGTTAACATATACTCATTATTATTTCTGTACCCAAAAAACTTATTAGACACTATAGGAAATCATAGCCTTGCTAGGACAAGAAATTCTGGTCAAGAGTGCTCTGGATTGTGAACAATTGGGTGAGATGACTGCAGAGATATCACAAAAGATTTAATGTTGAAAGGAAGACAGATAAAAAAAAATCCAGAAGAAGCACAGGGGACAGATAACAGCAGACAAGGAAGAACAAGTTAGATAAACAAATCATCAAGAGGGTGCATATCTTAGTATATTAACATAGTAATTATTCTGTATTATGGTAGCATTTCATTCTTAAAAGTTGGAATATACCATAACGTGTCATTCCATGTTTGGAGAGAAAAAAGGCAGAATTGTGCAATATGGTACTGAGACTGTGCAGTTACATTAAATATGCTAGTTGCTACCCATCCTTTCCTTGCATCTAACAGCTTAAGTTAAACTTCCTAATTTTGACCAGGAATCAGTGTTTTCGTTTGACTAAGTAGTTAAGAATTTGATCCATGAATAACATAAGCTTTTACATTTTTTTAGGGCAATTTTTAAGTGTTGCATCATCATGTACACTGTCTATTTTATTGACTCTTTGGCTTGGGGGTGTCAAAGGAGGTTGATTGGCCACCGGGAAGAACCGGATTAAGATATTACTATTTATTTATTGGTACTATACTTGTATCAATTTTAAACCGTAAGTGTGGAGGCTACTATACTTTTAAGAAAGATATAATTGTTTAGAACATACATTATTTTGCACTTTTCGAATAAAAGCACACAAAAGAAGCAATTTTGCACATAAAGTCTATCTTTTAACAAATGTATGTGACCGAGTCCTAAATGATCAGCTTTGTCACATCTCTATTACAAGTCACCGTTAGCATAAAACTCGACAAACATACTTCACACATTTTATCTTCCCATCATCTCACTTTAGAGAGGAAATTATGCTAGCAGTTTTCAAGAAGATACCCATGCTTCAGCATAGCATTCTCTAGCATATCTCAAGTATTTCATTTTTCTACCTCATTTCCTCTCACTGAAATCTTCCCTCCTTCCTCGCTCAAGGTACAATTTGGCTCATTAAAAAAGCGTTGTTTGTTCCGGTGAGGAAGCATACTTATACCTTTGATACATATATAGACTTATATACTTAAGAATTCAAACTTACACTTTCTTTTAGTAAATTGCATTCACTTCTTCTACAGTTTGTGAAAATTACACTCATACTCTTTTTATTTTTAAAATTGAAAAAAAACTTCTATTGAAGTTTATAAAATCTACACTAATTTTTTTATTTTTAACTTTTATAAGTATTAGTTTGATTTTTTAATCATTTATATTATATTATATTATATTAAATCTTTTATAAGTTTTTAGAATAAAAAGATATATAAAATATAAATTTTATTAATAATTTTATGAATGAAATGAAAGATTTTCGTATTAATTCAACTAAAAGAAATGTGAGTTAAGTTTCAACTTTCAAACACTTTAAAAAGATATGAATATAATTTACTACTTTTTTTATTGCCATATGTTCATTAAGCAAGAGACTAACAAAAAACCCCCCAATTGATTTCTAATTCTTTAAGCTCAAAGAAAAACCTGCCAATACCTATTGTTTTCTTTGGTAGGATTAATTTAGTCGATCACTTTCAAGCTGTTTGGTTATGATTTTGTGTTAGCATGCAATCAAACTGAGTGGCGCGCAAACATCTAATAGCACTTATTTATTATTATAAATAAACCAGGCTCGGTCACAATCTGACCACTGCAGTTAGTTAAAAATTAGATGTTCAACACTTGGCAAGAGCTTGTGAGCTGTACTTGGATAATCTACTAAAACTGACACAACCACACAATAGCAGCAACAGCAATAAACACTAACCACTACTTTTGATGACGGGATACATTTTGTGTTTGCCTGCCTTAATAGAAAATTGGGGAATACTGTTAGCCAATGTTCTTTAAAAATGAACCACTGTCTTTCTTATCCACATTATCATTGCTGGTGGCTCAAAACCTGAATGAAGTACGTAAGCCAATATATTATTGTACTTGCAGGAGAAATGCAGCACCAAGCAAATTTTTTTTTTTTTTTTTTACATTATCAATGATAATGACACGTCTTTTATATTGGTTTTGGTTTGATACATTCTAAATTGTAATTTTAGAGTATTACTGAAAACATTAAATTTAAATTGATAAAAAATATATGTGATTCAATCCAATTACTAAATATAGACTTAAGTCCAACTAATATATATATATATATATATATATATATATATATATATATATATATATATAGAGAGAGAGAGAGAGAGAGAGAGAGAGGACAATCTCTTCACATGAACAGTTAGTATTCAGGATATTATTCTTCTGAGTGCTGCAAAAGAAATCAAGCCCTAATTAGTAAGAGAAGATGTGATCCAATCCAATTGCAAGGTTAAGTCACATTGAAATTTTAATGTGGAGGTTTTATAAACTCTGAGGTCTCCAACTTTATGAACTTTTGAAATATGACTCTTCCAAAAGTTTATTTCATTAGCTCACTTGTGCACCAAGCAAATATATTAAAATACTATTTGCATATAAGGAAGAAGATCATGATGATATTATTGTGTTATTGATATATGCATCCACTATAGGGAGATTTAGTAAATCAAAATCTGACCCGCCATCAGATTTACAATTATCTTGATCTTCTCCCTCTGAATAATTGAATATGTAAAATAGGTTTTGTTTGGTTTGTCAGTCACGCTAGGGAATGTTAGCATATATAGCTTTGGTTGATAGAAACAGAAGAAATGGAATTGATTTGCTGATTGAAAACTGGCTGTGAAATCTTTGATGGAATCCCACCCTTTCTTGTCATGCACAAACAAAAATAAAATTTAAAGAATGTGGGTTGTCTTAGTGGGGTGCACACACATGGGTTCAGTGATAGCCTCCAAGCCATGCTTACTCACCCTACCCTCTAGCCTCAATCAGTAATTAAAAAGAAAGAAGGAACACCGACCCCACTATTCAAAACCCTGTAGAAAAAGAACATACACTTTTGAAATGAAAAACCTGAAAAAGAGGGAAAAATAAAAAATTAAGATCCCAAAAAGCCATAAAGCCTTATTAAGCCTGGGAATAGTTTTTCTTTTGGTTAAGTATGAGAAATCATTTAATATATTTTACAAATAACAAACTAAAGTTTTTAATGAGTAATAAATTGAATAGTTATGTATTTATTTTTTTAAGAATATATATATCGGTTGTATTGTTAGAAAATAATAAGAGTTGATAAGTTGTGTCTTGATCTCTTCAGTATCTTTTGCAGTGGGGTTCGGTATTGCAAATAACTCTGGGGACAGGACATGAAAGATTTTCAGAGTAGTGAGCAGACTGAGCAGAAACACCATCCTATCCTTTTAACAAGTAAAGTTGGTTCCATTAAACCGATTAAGTTTTATAAATTTCTTTGGATTCGTCTCAGTTCATACACAATATTCATGAGAATTTTAGACAATTTTAAAAAAATATCTTTCTATTTTTTATTAAGAAATTAATAATTTCCTAGGACCAAAAGTTTCACAAATTCCCCTTATACATGGTAAAAGAATTTATAAACACTAATCCCCTAACAAAATCACTTATTTAATATGCATATAATATAAAAATATATATAACCACCCAATCCTCGGTTGAATCTTCACAACTTCATGTTAGAACCTTACAGTTGATTTAAACTTTACCATCCTTAGTTGAAACCTGAAAACTATGTTGGTTGAAACCTTATAATACTTGGTTAAAATTAACTTGACAACCTTTGGTTGAAACCTTACAAACGCTTCGTGAAAACTTTACACTTTGAAAAAGAATTTAATACTACTTCTGTATCAAGTTATACTTATTTAGATTATTATAGAATTTTTTACTTCAAATTCAAGAATGCAAGATGGTCATGGTAATGTTGGTAGTATTAGTGGTGAGTGAGAAAGGGTGGATAATTTAGTTATTTCAAATAACAAAAAATATTCCCGTATATGCCGTGGGAATGCAACATTCTCAACGCCTAGTTGGAATGAAAATTTAGAAATTTGTGGAAATGTTGCATTCATGGGAATTTTTAAATCCACGTATCAAATAAGGAAATCTAAGATTCTAGACCTTAAATTCTTGCGAATGTAAAATTTGTCTCATACTATATTGGAAACATAATACACAAAGGGAATAACAGTTGATGAGAAATAGCAAAGGATTTTTATAGAAATTGAATAACCGCTTAATAGATATGTGTGATCACCCAAAATTTTAAAATATATAATTACAAATAACTAAATAGTAAAAAAAATAATGAATAGGATTAGGAATTATACCCAAAATGAAACACCAAAATTTCCATGATTATTGAACTCAAAAGAAATTTTTTGAGGGGTCATTGGAAAGCCATTAAGGTCACTCGTGCAATGCACGAGTACTTAGGGTTCAAATTACAGTTTTTAGACCAAACCGGAAATTCTAATTTTTCAAGGACCACCTAGAAAATTTGGAATTTTCATTTTGACCCCCTCTATTAATTCTTCATCTACTTTCTCTCTCCTCATTTTGGCAAAAGAGTAATTTTTTTCTCTCTCTTTCTCTAGAAATTACACCAAGATCTTTTAACGTCTGAAACTCAAATCAAAATCTAGAGTCAATAATCGTGTTTTGATCAGGTCATAACCTTACAATATCAAAGAATTTTTATCATAAAAGTTAGATCTAACAACAGATCAACAAACGACGATCAAAAGTACACAGAAGAGAATTTTGGATCATGCAGTTTCACCTTTGTTTTCTACAATTAATGTTGGCACTGTTGGAACTAAAATGAGAAGATGTGCAAGTTTGGGAAAACATCACAACTCAAATAGGCTAGAGAACTAACAAAATACAGTAGACAGAGAAGCCCCAGAGAGCTCAAATAAGAAAAGTAACCACATGACTAGATTCGGAGGGTGTTGATTATGTTGGGGTTCAAATTTTAGCCAGAGACACCACCGCACGCAACCCCAGGTGCATCACGTGCATGAGCCCATGCATCCCCCCCCCCCACATGCCAGCACATGTATCTGCAGATTTGACTCGTTGACCAAAGTGCTCATCAAACTTCTAGAGTTTGATTTCCACATGTCAAGGCTCATTTTCAAAGTGTTTGAACATACCGAGCTCAAATTTAAGGCTACTTTGAGCCATTTTATCTTGAAAATTATCCTAAGGTGAAAGACAACTCTAAAATCGTCAGGTAGATAGTGCCTGCTATTACATCTACTCCTCATACTTTTGTAATATATAATACATGCTAGGACTTAATTATATCAATTATTAATCATATCAAAAATAATATTTTTGTAAAATGTATAAATTAATTATTAAAAATGCCTAAGTTAGTTAGTAAACTATTCCACATAAATTTTTAATTTACACCAATTAAATATTCTTAATCCTTAGAGCCCTAGGTACTCATGGGACAAGCATCTTCATTGAATAGAAATGGTTTGAATAGAAATGGCATGGATAGAATTGTGAAATTTAATTTAGATGATGGTTATATATAGTATAGATGAAAATTGGAATTACTTCTTGTTATCAATATTAATTATCGAGTATGATATTGATGGAATTTGAAATTGTTTTCTGATATTTATTTTGGGGATTGAAATGGTATGAATGGAATTATGCAATTATATAAATGTATCTTAATACTGAAACTGAAATGTTATAAATATATTGACTGATGAAAGATTCATTGTTATTAAACGAATAAAGATAAGGAAATCATAATTGAAAAATCTGATATGGATGGAAACGAAAATTATTATGAAGGGTAATATGAATGAATATTAAGTTTGATTGTATTGATAATGATAATGACATTGATATGATTTATAAACTATGATATGGATTATGGATGGAAGCTTGCTGAGCTATCTGATTGATAATAATGTGCTAGATGCTTGTTTAAGATAATTGATTGTATATAAAATTTATGACTTTTCTATAAAGATGTGTTTACTAATTATTAATTAAGCCTTTTTGATGAAAGAAAGTTTTATCAAAACATTGCTAACTAATAGTAGTAGATATTAATTTTGATACACTTTGAACTTTAGCTAATAGAGATGTTGTTAGCCCCTTCTATCAGCCAATACACGTGGAATATACTGACAACGGAATGCTAATAGATTGTTGTAGCAGAATGCTCACATATTAATAGGCATAATGCAAGATAGATTGGTTATTTACTGTTCTTGGGCTGTGTGCTTGGAGCCAGATTGGCTTTATTATGATTTACATTAATATTTATACTAACAAATTGTGAAATATGAAAACTTGTAACCTATGGTGTTGCATATTGAAAAGCCAAGTCCAAGCCCTAAGTCATTTAGATATAAATAATAATATGTCAATAATATTTATATTAATATACTATTATTATATATTATCTTGACATAATAAATGAGGTTCTCTTTCATATAAATTTTTAATTGACCCTTTAATATATATATATATATATATATATATATATATATAAGCTTGGATAAGGGAAGACAAAAGCAAGAAAGAATTACAACATGTATATATACAAATAATAACATAGTAGTAAACATTAAACAAATAATTTCACAAAAACCATGAGTGACACCAATTCTATCCTTGTAGACCACATTCTGAGAAAGGGAACCAAAAGCAATTAACATTTATAGAGATATTAATTAAAATTATTTATAGAATTTTATTTAATAATTAAAATTTTCAGTTAAAGTACGTAGTCATTGACATATATAACATTAGAGCCTTTGTATAAAAAATTTGATGAGTGTGTGTTTTATTAATAATTAAAACTTAAAAGACTTTTGTGTAGAAAGACATGTTATAAATATTAATTAAAGAAAATTTCTTTTATGTGTTTGTTATAAAGTTACTTTATAAGAGTAGAACAAGTGGATGAACTTTTTCAAAAAAATTAATCATATAATACTTGACTGCAAAAAATATCCACTATAATATTTTTACTGTAGAATCTCATTGTCAAAATTTTAAAAATTGTACATATATTTTTCTATTAATTAATGCTATTCAAATACCTTCATTTAACAGCTTTTAAGTTGAGTTTTGGTTTAGATTTACAAACATAAACACATGCAATGAATCACATCCCAGTTGCAATTAGCACTTATTCAATGATCAAGTTGATTAAAAAAAATCAGGGGGCGGGATGAAATCATATAGGCAAAGTCAAATCGTAAGCTTCGGTTGTACAAGTTGTGTAGCCTTTTGAGTTTTGACCAACTAAACTAAGGCACATATACAATGTAGAGTACCAGGTACATACCATGAAAAGACCTTTATTCTCTCAATCCCACATATAAGCAAAAAGATAGAGAGAGAGAATGGAGAACAATCAAAAGACAAGAAAAGAAAGAGGAGTCTAAATCTGTCTAATGATATTATTGACCAATCTGTCCACTCAACCAGACTCAAAAAGGAAGTGCAGGGACAAAGCATTTTCCTAAACCAGATTTTTGGTTCCCATTCTTCTCAAATGCATTAAACCTTTCGGTTTAGTGGAAGATGCAATAGAAAATACCATGCTTACTCATTAATTTCCACCATATGTATGCATGATCTTTTTTCCACTTAATTGGTAGAGTGGTTAAGGCCAAAGCTCATTCATTCCTCTCTTCCTTTTTTGCCCTAAATGAGCAAATTGATCTTCATTTTCGAGACATGATTTAACCAAATTTGAGGTGCTACATAGATACCATTTAGTGTGTCAAATTTGGTAAAACTCGAAGAGAAAATGCATTTCATATCAAAGGATAACATATGCTTGGAAGAGAAGGACAGGTACAACAACTGAATTTTTTTATATCAACATTTTTTTTATTCACGCGAAAATATCCACACTCTTAATTAAAATATAAAAATAATTTCATTCAATGTATTGAAATTGTTTCCTTATATATATATATATAGATTTGAACTCTTAACATTGTAGATAGAGATCCTTACCTTATAATTTTAAATTTGCTTATTAATTTTTGATCTTTATATTTTATTTTGTTAATTACAAAAAAAAATCATTTAAAAGTAATTAAACAACTTTATTCTGAAATTGTTATTATATTAGTATATAACGAGAATATATTATTCTAATATTTTCGTTAAAACAATATTAAACATCTAATAACAAATATTTTATCAAACTAATTCTAGCTTATCTTGGCAAAAAGTGGCAGTGTGGAACCACTCTCTTTCTGATTAGATATAAGAACAAGTTGTCAACAACACCACTAAAAATTTGCAACCCTTTTCTTTTTATCCCTCCATTAGTGTTATCATGCACGTCTTATCAAGTTCAAATCATGAATATCTTAAAGCTTCATGAAATAAATTTAATGAAGAAAAATTAAATTGAGTATTGAAAAAGAAATTTGATGAGATTTGATTGTGTATGGGGCACATTGGGTAGTCTAATTTTTCTTTGACCGGTAGTACTTTCAAATCTTTTACAATCATTTACAGTCATGACAAACTATTTTAATCAAGGTAAATTATAGTTTTAAAGTGTTTCATTCAATTCTTTAATTTACTAATTAACTATTGAAAATTGAAATTATAATTATAATTATAATACTAATTTCATAACACTATGAAATTATTCAAGATATAGATGAAACAAGTTTTTAATAATAAAACTATTCATTGAGTTAATATTTACATGATTATTTCTTTTAAATTTAGATAAAAAGTATCACATGTGTTGAAGTGATAATATATCAAACTATAGGTGTAATAGTCATAACATTTAAAGGAAATCCTAAATTAAAAAAAATTAAAATAAAACAGAGAATTTTAAAAATGGAGATAAGAACCATTGAAAATATATTTATTTATTACATGAGTTGAAGAATTATAAAAAAATAATAAGAATTTACATTTCGGGGCCAAAATGTAATTTTTTAAACGTTTAGGAGTCAAAATGTAAATAAGAAAAATTTGCAAGGACCTCTCTCAAAAATTAAATTTTTACAAAAATGTCCTTCAGGATATTTTAAAAACTTTAGCCACACAAAAAACTATAAAATTCAGATTTCTCTCCCAAATTTTTCTCTCTCGAAACCCTAAAACTTCTCTCTAGAATTTTACCGTTTTCGGATTTCAACACCACTACTATCAACGAATTCAGAATAAAGAGTTCTACAAATCTATCCGATTGATTTATGAAAAATTGGCCAGAGATGGACCGAAAAATGGAGAAAAAAATACCTAAAGAGGTAATTTTTGAAACTCCTATTTGTGGTTCTCAAACCCAAAAACTAACACCATAGATGGATCTAGAAGGTATCGAAACCTTAGGATCTCAAATTTCATATCCATCCTCTCTTGCACGCGTCCCCACACCCTGCTTCTTCCTCGGCAAGAGACACCTACGTGTAGCCCCTGTAGTGGCACGTGCAGCGCGTGTTCCAACACCCTATTACATTGACCTGCATTGATCGAGCTCTCAAAGGACAAATTTTGCGAATTCATAGTCATTTTCAAGGTTTTTGGACCCTTCGGACTCATTGTTTAGGGTCTATTTGGCTAGATTTTGACTAAAAACGTGAATTTTGGGGTTGTCCAACTTGGAACCCTAACTTTGTGAGTAGATAATTTTTTCTATGATTTTTCCTATACTCTTCTTGAACTTTAATTGTGTAATTGATTATATTTATAAGTTATTTATATTTTTATATGTTTCTGATATAGATTAAATTATTTGAATTATTTACAATCTGAAATATAATTTAAAAAGAGTATGGTTTTGAAAATGAATTTATGAACTCATTATATATCTGATATTAAATGTATTTCTCATCATATGGTAAAGTGAATATTTATGCACGTTGCATTCTTTTATAAAGCTATATGATTACCTTGAAAAAGGATATGTACATGTGATAAACCCTGATTGAAAAATTAATGACAGATAAATCTGTACTGAGACTGAAAGTCTGTATTATACTGAAAGCTCTATTTTGAATGATATAGAATATGTGCATATAATAATTTTTGTGGAGGAATTCTATTAGAAACATTGTTTGTTAACAGCAGGTGATGTTAGTCCTAGTGCACCTTGATACCTCAGTTAGCAGGGGTGGTGCTAGCCTCGTGTGAGGGCCAACACACGAGATTTGATATATGATGGAGAGCTGGATGCCTCCTATCTGGGCGAGATGTCGAATTTTTGATATGTGATTTGTCTTCCTTTACTTTGTGCTTGGGAAAATTACCCATATTAGAGTCCCTTCACGCGTCCTTTTGAATGATGGTAGGGCAAATCTTAGTTGGGATGTTAATTATAGGCAAATCCTACACCACCAAAATACAGAAAGGCTTGAACTCTGATATGGTGGTTCTGATATGGGATCCTCCTAATGTTTTCATGAGAAATGATTTGATACATATCAATGTTTGATTAACGATCATACTGGATCATATATGATTTTAGATATTTGAATGTAATTTGAACTGAGAATATTTGAAATGCGGGTCTCATATGGATGTACTTCTAAACTGTAATTTTCAATGTGATAAAATTTAACATATGAGTACATCCACATGTTGACCTAAGAGGTCATAGGAGGTATTATTTATTCACTGAATTTTCAAATTCACTACACGATGCTTACATTTTTTTTTAGATATAGATACAGAGTTTGACCCTACAGCTACGTGATCAGCTAGGTGTCATATTTTTTGGGTGAGCCTACATTGCTTTCAAGGCTCACAATGTTTAAAATATTATGTCATTGTAATCTAGAGTATGCTCTAAACACTACAGGCAGAATCCTTACTTTTGCTGTAATATTGATAAGTGTATACTTGACATGTATAATTGGCTATACTGAAAACTTGTAAACGTATGTTACTTTCTTGATATGTGATATTTTGAAGTCATATGCAAATAAATAAGAGTAAAGTTATTGGTTATTTGTGTTAATTGCGTTTCATTAAATTAGGGCGTAACAAGTTGGTATCAGAGGATTATGTTTTCCTGTGACTATCAGAGCAAATGATTCTTTAGTAGGACCTTTAGTATGGATATGAGTCAGACATATTTATACTTCAGGTGCTGTTGAGGGATTCTATAGGATATTAACTTCCTTTCTATTCCAAATTTGCTAAAGTTCCTAGTATAAGGTTTGATTGAATGTTATGATATCTTAAAAAGGTCCTTTGTTCTGTATAGTCTATAATTTCGCTAAGAACTAGAGCGGTTACTAGAGAAGCTGTAGATCGTGCACCCTCTACAGAAGAGTCTGCACAATTTACAATTTCAGTACAAAGAGGTCGTGGAAGAGGCTAACCTAAAGGAAGAGGCAGAGGTTGAAGGTGTACACAGGGTATGAGAACCCCAAGACATGATGAACAGGCACATGTATCTGATAGAGTTCCTGAGAGAGTAAAACCCCCTCAGGAGCCATATGATAGAACAACTGATATAATTATTGGCATACATAGGAGTTTAAAGACATTGGCTGGATTTATAGTAGAACAGGACAGAAGGGATGGCCAGCCACCAGAAAATGCTCCTAAAGCACAAGAACTGGGAAGAATAGCTAAGAGAACAAGTTTACAGGGACTGAGGTGACATTACCGTAATTTCTTACTTGAAACCCTCGACTTTTTTGGGGTCAGATATTCAGGAAGATCCATAGAGATTCATTGATGTTGTGGAACGAGTTCTTAGAGTTTAGGGGTGTTATACTAGAAGATCTATTGAATTAGTGTCCTTTCAACTATCAGATGTGGCCCAAGTTTGGTTTGAGACTCTGGCACAAGGAAGAGCAGTTACTTTACCACCAATGGAGTGAGAAGAATTTAAAGAAGCATTTATGAATCGTTTCCTACCAATGAGTGAAAGGGACAAAAGGACTAGAGAATTTTAAGAATTAAGACAAACATCGAACATGACCGTTTCTGAATATGACATCATTTTTACTCGGTTGTCTAGATATGCACCATATCTAGTTTCTACTGAAAAAGATAGAATTAAGAGATTTGTTTCAAGATTTTTTAAATCAATGGGTCCTCAGATGAATCATTTTTCAACTTATTTAGTAGCTGTGGATTGTGCTAGAATGATGGAAACACGAGAGCAAGCAGACATAGAAGGTATAAGGAGAAGAAAGAGAGATCGAGATAATAATTTTCAGACTAGTTATAATCCTAATGTTAGAGGACCAAGATTTCAAAATCCACAGCATTTAACTCAAACAGGATCTGGTAGCTCTAACCAGACATCCGTTAATATCAATAAGCAAAGAATGAATCAAAGAGATATGAGGCCTATTGGCCAACAGGATTCAAGATCAATTTCATTATGCCCCATTTATGGTAGATCTCATATTGGACAATGTCGCAGAGAAATTTGTGCATGTTTTAAGTGTGGACAAGTTGGTCATTTGATGAGAAATTGTCTACAATTACAAAATTTTAATTAAGTATCAGTACAACCAGCTTTACCCCCTGCATCTGTACCAACACGACCAAATAGAGCATTTTCAGTTCAAGCAAGTAATGGTGGTACTGGTAGAGGATCAGGAAGTCAAGGTCGAGAACAAACTCGAGTTTTTGCCTTAACACGACAGGATGCTCAAGCCTTAAATGCAGTTATGACATATACATTATTAGTATGTTCCCATAAAGTATATGTACTGTTCGATGCTGGTTCTACTCATTCTTATATATCACCCTGCTTTGCTAAGAAATTAGATAGAGATCCTCCTAGTTTACATTGTTCTTTCATAGTTGCTACTCCAATGGAAGAATTCTTACTAGTAAATGATGTGTATAAATCATACGAGATTTCAATAGAAGATAAGGAGACTCTTGTAGATTTAATAGTTCTAGATATGATAGACTTTGATGTAATATTGGGAATAGATTGGTTGTCGTCATGCCATTCCATTTTAGACTGTCACCTTAAGGTGATTAAGTTTAATATTCCTAGAGAATCTTCCTTCTTGATACAAAGAGATCGTAGTGAGGTGTCTAGTAACTTAATCTCTGCTTTAACAGCTCATAAGCTATTACAAAAAGGATATCAAGGGTATTTAGCAATAGTCAAAGATGTTGATATGAAGTACACCAACGTAGAGCAGGTTCCAGTGGTTAGAAAATTTCCTGATGTGTTTTCTAATGAGTTGTCAGGGTTACACTCAAGACGAAAAATTGAGTTCGGTATTGATTTATTTCTTAGAACTCAACCGGTGTCTATACCCCCATATAGAATGGCACCGACTGAGCTCAAGAAATTAAAAAAACAGTCACAAGACTTGTTAGACAAGGGATTTATACGCCCTAGTACTTCTCCTTGGGGTGCTCTGGTCCTATTTGTGAAAAAGAAAGATGGATTGCTACGGTTGTGTATTGATTACAAACAGTTGAATAAGGTGACAGTACGTAATAAGTATCAATTACCTCATATAGATGATCTATTTGACCAGTTACAAGGTGCCCAATATTTTTAAAAAATTGATTTGAAATTTGGGTATCATCAATTGAAGATAAAAAAAAGAGAGGATATTCCGAAAACTGCTTTTAGGACTCGGTATGGACACTATGAGTTCTTAGTAATGCCATTTGGTTTAACAAATGCTCCAGTTGTATTCATGGATTTGATTAATAGAGTATTTAAATCTTTCCTGTATCAATTTGTTATTGTATTCATAGATGATATTCTAGTATATTCAAAGAGTTCAAAGGAGCATAAGCGACATTTAAGAATAACTTTACAAACTTTAAGAGAACAGCTATATGTCAAATTTTCAAAATGTGAATTTTGGCTTAGTAGTGCTACTTTCCTAGGGCATGTGGTTACTAAGGATGGTATTCAAGTTGATCATAAAAAGGTAGAAGTGGTGCAGCAGCCACGCCCTATGACAATTATAGAAATTCGTAGTTTTCTTGGTTTAGCAGGCTATTACCGCAGATTAGGTAAATATTTTTCAAAAATAGCTACTTCTTTGACGAGGTTGACAAGAAAGGGAATAAAATTTGACTGGTCAGATGAATGTGAAAAAAGTTTCTATAAACTCAAGAAATGTTTGACTACGATGCCAATACTGTCTATTTCTTTAGGTACTGAAGGATACACGGTATATTGTGATGCATCGAGAATTAGATTAGGGTGTGTGTTGATGCAACATGGTCGATCATTACATCTAAACAGCTTAAACTACATGAACAAAATTATCTGATTCATGACTTAAAAATGGCAACGATAGTTTTTGCTCTCAAAATTTGGAGGTATTATCTATATGGTGAGACATATGAAATTTATATAGATCATAAAAGTCTCAAATATATTTTCCAACAAAAAGATCTTAACTTGAGACAAAGACAATGGATTGAATTACTGAAAGATTATAACTGCATAATACTATATCATCCAGGTAAGGCCAATGTAGTGGCTGATGCATTAAGTAGGAAGTCTATGAGTAGTTTGGCTTATATCATAGTGGTAAGGAGACTATTGATCAAAGAAATGTATAAGTTAGAAAGCCATGGGGTAGTAATAGAAGTGAAGGAGTCTAAGATATTATTGGCCCATATACAGTTTCAATCATCTTTGATTGAGTAAGTAAAAAAGGCACAGAAAGAGGATGCCTATTTATGCAAAAAAATTGAAGAGGTGCAATATGGCGGTAAAGTTGAATTTATTGTGGAACCTGAAAGAATTATAAGATTAGGAAAGCGGTTGTGTGTAGCTAATAAAGAAGAATTTAAGAAAGAAATTTTAGAGAAAGTTCATAGATCCATATATACTATTCATCCTAGAATAACTAAAATATATAAGGATCTAAAAGAAATTTATTAATGGAAAGATATGAAGAAAGACATAGTTGATTATGTTTCTCAATGTTTAACTTTTCAATAGGTAAAAGCATAATATCAAAAGCCTGCAGGACTATATCAGTAGATTGAAATACCTGAGTGGAAATAGGAAATAATAACTATGGATTTTGTTACAGGGCTACCGCAGACACCAAAAGGGTTTGATTCAATATGGGTGATCATTGATAGGTTGACTAAATCAATGCATTTTCTACCATTGAAAACCAGATACAACGTAGCTCAGTATGCAAATTTATATTTGAATGAAATAATGAGGTTTCATGGAGTGCCAATATCGATTATTTCTAATCCTTTCCACAGTTCATAGCTCATTTTTGGAGAGCCTTTTAAGAAGCTTTGGGTACGAAGTTAAATCTCAGTACTGTATTCCATCCTCAAACAAATGGACAGTCTGAACGAACCATCCAAATATTGGAAGACATGCTATGGGCATGTGTGCTAGACTTTCAAGACAATTGGGAAAGATTTTTGCCCCTAGCTGAATTTACTTATAATAATAGCTACTAAGCCAGTATACAAATGGTCCCTTTTGAGCCATTATATGGTAGATGTTTCCATTCTCCAATCAGATGGTTTGAGATGGGCGAAGCTAAGATTTTAGGGCCTGATTTGGTATAAGATGCATTGGTCAAGGTAAAATTAATTAAGAAAAGGTTATTAGCAGCCTAGAGAAGACAAAAAGTCTATGTTGATAATAGACGTTGACCATTGGAATTTTTTATAGGTGAACATATCTTTTTGGAAATATCTCCTATGAAAGGATTAGTAAAATTTGGGAAGAAAGGAAAATTAAGTTCACGGTACATAGGACCATTTGAAATTCTTGATAAGATCAACCCAATAGCTTATCGTTTAGCTTTACCCTCTGAATTGGATAATGTTCATCCAGTTTTCCATGTGTCTATACTATAGAAGTATTTATCAGATCCTACACATGTTATATAGTGCCCACAGATTCAGTTATAGGAAGACTTAACTTATGAGGAACAACCAATAGCGATAGTGGACAGACAAGTAAAGAAATTGTGTTTAAAAGAAATACCTACAGTGAAAGTGATATGGCAAAATCACTCTTTTGAAGAGGCTACTTGGGAAAGAGAGGATAACATACGCGCCAGATACCAATATTTGTTTGAACAATGAGGTTAGTGTTTATTTGTAACTATGGTAATGAAATTTGGGGACCAAATTTCTTAAAGGGAGGAAGAATATAATAGTCTTAAAATTTAAAGGAATTCCTAAATTAAAGAAAATTTTGAATAAAAGAGATAATTTTGAAAATAGAGAAAAGAACTATTGAAAATATGTTTATTTATTATATGGGTTGAAGAATTATAAAGAAAATATGATAATTTACGTTTTGGGACCAAAATGCAATTTCTTAAAAGTTTAGAGGTCAAAATGTAAATAAGAAAAATTTGCAAGGACCTCCCTCAAAAATTAAATTTTTGCAGAAAGGTCCCTCGAGATACTTTAAGAGCCTTAGCCACACAAGGAATTGCAAAATTCGGATTTATCTCTCTCTTTTTAAAATTTTTCTCTCTCGAAACTCCAAAACTTCTCTCTAGAATTCTACCATTTCCAGACTTCGGATTTCGATACTACCACTGCTAACGGACTCAGAATGAAGAGTTCTACAAATCCATCCAGTTGGTTTCTGAAAAATTGGCCGGAGATTGGATGAAAAATAGAGGAAAAAATCACCTAAAGAGGTAAATTTTGAAACTCCTATTTGTAGTTCTCAAACCCAAAAACTAACACCATAGATAGATCCAGAAGATACTGAAACTTTAGGATCTTAAATTTCAGGTCCATCCTCCCTTGCACGCGCTCTCACACGCCATTTCTTTCTCAGCGAGTGACGCCCGCGTGCAGCGCGTGTCTCAACACCCTGTTGCATTGTCCTACATTAACTGAGCTCCCAGATGTCAAATTTCGCGAATCTAGAGTCATTTTCAAAGTTTTTGAACTCTCCAAACTCATTTTTGGAGTCTATTTAGCTAGATTTGGACCGAAAATATAGATTTTGGAGTTGTCCAACTTGGAACCCTAACTTTGCAGGTAGATAATTCTTTCTATGACTTCTCCTATACTCTTCTTGAACTTTAATTGTGTAATTGATTATGTTTATAAGTTATTTATACTTTTATATGTTTCTGATATGGATTAAATTATTTGAATTGTTTACAATTTGAAATATAGTTCAAGAAGAGTATATTTTTAAAAATGGATTTATGAACTCATTATATATCTGATATTAAATGTATTTCTCATCATATGATAAAGTGAATATTATGCACGTCGCATTGTTTTATAAAGCTATATGATTGCCTTGAAAAATGGCATGTACATATGATAAACCCTGATTGAAAAATTTATGATAGATGAATCTGTACTGAGACTGAAAGTCTGTACTATATTGAAAGCTCTGTTTTGAATGATATGGAATATGTGCATATGATAATTTTTGTGGAGGAATCTTATTAGAAACATCGTTTGCTAACAGCAGGTGATGTTAACCCTGGTGCACCTTGATACCTCAGCTAGCAGGGGAGGTGCTAGCCTTGTGTGAGGGTCAACACACAGGATTTGGTATGTGATGGAGAGCGGGATGCCTCCTATTTGGGCGAGATGTCAGATTTATGATATGTGATTTGTCTTCCTTTACTTCGTACTTGTGGAAATTGCCCATATTAGAGTCCCTTCGCGTGTCCTCTTGAATGGTGGTAAGGCAAACCTTAGTTGAGATGTTAAGTAGAGGCAAATTTTACACCATCAAAGTACGAAATGGCTTGAACTCTGATATGGTGGTTCTGATATGGAATCTTCCTAATGTTTTCATGAGAAATGATTTGATGCATATCAATGTTTGATTAACGATCATACTAGATCATATATGGTTTTAGATATCTGAATGCGATTTGAACTTAGAATATTTGAAATACGGGTGTCATATGGATGTACATCTAAACTGTAATTTTCAATGTGATAAATTTTAACATATGAGTACATCCACATGTTGACTTAAGATGTGATAGGAGGTATTATTTACTTACTGAGTTTTCAAACTCACTACATAATGCTTACATTTTTTTTCTAGATAAAGATACAGAGTTTGGCCCTACAGCTACGTGATCAATTAAGTGTCAAATTTTCTGGATGAACCTACGTTGCTTTCAAGACTCACAATGTTTAAAATATTATGTCATTGTAATCTAGAGTATGTTCTGAATGCTACTGGCAGGATCTCTATTTCTATTATAATATTGATAAATGTAAACTTGATATATATAACTGGCTATATTAGAAATTTGTAAATGTATATTACTTTCCTGATATGTGATATTTTAAAGTCGTATACAAATAAATAAAAGTAAAGTTATATGTTATTTGTATTAATTGCATTTCATTAAATCGGGGCATAACAATAAGAGGTTTGAATGACACATCTTAAACTACATAAAGTTAACTGACTTTTTTGTAAAATCACAAAAGCGTTTATTATAATTCATCCTTTTAATCTTTTAGATTTCTAGGAAACTTCATCTAAGAAAATAATATTATTATGTTTGGTAGAAGTTTTTTTATAAATTTTTTTAGAAATTTAAAATTTTCATGGTATTTAATTATCCACGAAATATGGACAACTTAATCTCAAGTATACCCATAAATTTTTTTTTCTAAGTGTTAATATCCTATCACCATTTACAAAAGTTATTGATATCAATCATATTTGTAATTTTTGGTAATATATATATATATATTGACAGAAATTTAATTTTAAAAAAAAACTAATTAAATTTTTGTACTTGTAACAAACATATTTATCATTCATTAATGCTTGAGTTTACGTTATTTGGATAATTAAATCCATATAATAAATTAAAAAAATTTCACACAACATTATGTAAGATCCGTTTGTACGGGATAATCATGAGAATATGCCAGAAAGGGAGAAAACATAAAACCCATGTCATTTCTCATCTGCTCCCTAAAATAAACACATCAACCAGATGCAGTTAGCGATTTTTCCACAGAATTGGTATAGGTTTTAGCTACCTGAATCTTCCTTTTACCTTGTTATTACCATTAAATTCGTCATTAACACGGCGTTATAGACTCTGATCGGTACCTAATTAACCATACTATAAAGAAAAGAAGTGGTTGCTGATCAAAGATTTGGCTCTACATAGCCCACACATCTATATTATAATCCTTAAAGGCCCCGGTAGAAGTGGTTCTTGAGTCATCAAATTCTTAACCTTTCTCCCTTTATCGCTCGGTTATTAATTTAAAAATGAGCTTCCTTTCCCAACCTTCTTTTTCTTACCATTTCTTTACGTCATTTTAATTGAATACTATCCAACAGAGAACCGGTTTGGAAATAGCACACTAATTAAATTAATATAATAAATTGACTTCTTGAATTTCAAATTCTCTCGTGTGCTTGCTTTTGCCAAAACAGTCCTCTGGTAGAATTATTATATTCTCCATGATATGAACTGCCTCATTGTCTCACTGATGTAAAGCATATTTTGCTCCAAAATGATTATATATCCACAAACCCAAGTTGTATTCTTTCCCCCTTTGCATCACCTTTGTGCATCATGTCATAGCATGTTCACATTTACTGGATGCTCACATGACACATGAACAGTTCGTGTAATGAACAGTATAGACACCGATAAAATACAATTAGAAATAAAATTATGATAGGATAAAATACAAAATATCTATATATAATTTAAAATATCTCGTTATTTTTAATACGAGCTTTTAGAGTTCAACATACTCTTTTTTTAAATTGTTTCTACTTTATAGCTCAAATATGTCCATATTTATGTATATAAGAAATATAGACTCAGACGTTGTATAGATACAATTTAGATACAATTGGAAATATCTATTTGCAATTGGAAGTGCTGTGTTGAATATTTGATATTGTGTTTGACACATTCGGGTAGGAGCACACACCTTTGGAGTCTAGGTGCTTCATATATAGCTCAAGTATGTACATGCTTCGTATATAGCTCACGTATGTACATGCTTATGGATATAAATATAATGATAAGCCTACGACAGAGAAATCTGCTGCAAGATGTTCCATGAGGCTAGGCTTTTAAGAAACTACACCATTGTTGCTGTGGATGCTTTAAGTGGGGCCATCTAGCCATTTTCCCTCTCTATATAATGCCTACCACGCTCACTCTTCCTTCCTCCTCAAAACCATCTGAATCCACCATTCCTTTTTCTCCAAGACACCGCAAATTTTTTTCCCATTGGGTGGTTGAATTTGAAACCATGCAGGCTAAGGAGGTTCCAGGACTTAATTATCTGCTACCTTCAAACCCGTCTCCACATCCACTTCATTACAGTGAGATTCAGAACAACATTAACGTATCCGAATTTCAAGTTCAAAGATTCTGCAATCAATTCATCAGTGGCTTTAAAAACCCTGCTCAAGTTCAAGACTTTAATTCTCCTCAATCATCATGCATCAGCAGCAATTCAACTTCTGATGAAGCAGATGAGCAACAGCAGCAACAACAAAGTCTCAGCATCATCAATGAGAGGAAACAGAGAAGGATGATATCGAACAGAGAATCTGCACGTCGGTCACGGATGAGGAAGCAGAGGCACCTTGATGAGCTCTGGTCACAGGTGATTTGGCTGAGAAGTGAGAATCACCAGCTGATAGATAAGCTGAACCATGTCTCAGAGTGCCACGACCAAGTCCTTCAGGAGAATGTTCAGCTGAAAGAGGAAACTTCAAAACTTCGTCAGATGGTAAGTGACATGCAGCTACACAGCCCCTTTTCTTCCTTGAGCCCACTGGAAGAAGTTCCTCGCAGTTCAGCCTATCTCAGATCTGATTCCTCAAGCCAGTCCCTTCAAAGTTCTATGGACCTGCTTGGCTAATTTGAAAACAAGGCCAAGTTCTTATCTCTTCAATGTTCAGTATCTTTTTCTTTTTTTTGTTAATTAAAAAATTTAGGAGGCACTTTCCAAAGAAGGCGCACCCTAATTAGTAGATGCTTACCAAAGAATCACGAGCAAACCCGACACATTTTGGCCGCAAGCTGGATGATCCTACCATCAATTTTCCGTATCTTTGTCTATGTTAAATCAAGCTGTGGTCTTTTTCTTCCAGCCCTCCTTTTTGAGCTCTATGAAGCAAAGACATAAATGGCAATAAATATGTGCATGTGTGTGTGTTCTTTTTTTAAACATTTTGAATTTCAGCTCATTAATTTTTGTGCGCTCAATAAACATTTGAAGAGGCTGAAGAGCCATCCTCAAACCTGCTGCGTTCAATGCTAGCCCCAACATTTTTTTTCTAAGGTAGTACAAATATTTTTATATTTTTTAATATAAAATTAATTTTTTATTCAAAATATTCATACTGTTGCTTCTTACAAATATATTTTTTCATAAACTCAAATTTAAATTTTTAAATTTATTTATTATTTAAACCAAAGTGGGTTAGAATCAACTTGTAGACATTGAAGAGTCAGAAACACCATTATAATTTTTGCCCAATAACCGAAGTAACAAGGACAACAAAGAAATATTCGGCAAACCATTTCTTTAAAGATAAATGATAACTTAAAAAGGAATTTTTTATAGACACTTGTCCAAAAATGAGGTGCCACGCAGAGAATCGTTAAGTAATTAACAATTCAAAATTAACAAATAAACTTAAAAATAGTTCAATTAATAATTAAAAAATGGCATATTTTCTTATTAATTTTTTTGAGAAACATTTAAAATTTTGAAAGTAAAATATAAAATGTATTATGTTAATAAATTAAAAATTCAAAAAAATGACAATTTAAAATTATTCAATACTATTTAATAATGTTGTAAAACTTAGTTGAAAAATTCATGAATTAACGGAGAAACTGATTTGATTTAACTCCTAAAGCTTTTTAACAAAAAATAGTAAAAAAAACCAATGAATCAATAAAAAATTTAAAAAAACCTATTAAACCATTGAAAATCAGTGGGTTAGAATAGTTTGAATAGTTCACTTTTTACTTTTCTTATTTTTTTTGTTATTAAAATGACACCATTTTGAATTTTTTGAAAAACAATTTAGTTCAAAATAATGTCATTTTAACTCATTTTTTATATTATTGATAATTATGTATGTCTTTTACTTTTTATGATTAAAAATGATATTAATTGAATATTATACAGTGTAAAAGTATGAATTTTTTTACATATAATATATTTATTAATAAAATTTTAAATATATTAGTATATATTATTTATTTTTTATTTTAAATAACTAATTTAATTAATTTTATATATTTAATTTTTAATATATTATATAACCATAAAATATTATATTATATATTTTGTTACTCATTCCATCATAATTCAATTGCAATAGTGCATCAATAAATCATAAACCATTTTATTATTGATTTAATTACTA
Source organism: Gleditsia sinensis (assembly GCA_037074535.1). Lineage (NCBI taxonomy): Eukaryota > Viridiplantae > Streptophyta > Magnoliopsida > Fabales > Fabaceae > Gleditsia > Gleditsia sinensis. The sequence goes on from CM073474.1 coordinate 6,472,428, forward strand.
ATCTAATTTTTAAAACATTATATGTGTACGTTTATCCTTGGCGTACAATAATAGAAGTAATAATGTCAGGTGATATTGGGCTCGTGGGAGTTGGACATGAGGCAGATATTAAAGGTTTGTCTATGGTTGCTTTTGGGTGATGACGGGAAAATTGCCATAAAAAGAGAAAACGTATTAACCGGCTACCCACTGGAATTCCAAGCACTATTATTTGTGGCTTTTCGAGTTATACCTTGACTAAATATTATTAAAAAAATAACTTTAAGGTGTGGAAATTAATAAATTTTTAACTTTATGCTCTCTACAAAAATTAACTAAATCAAATTAATTAAAAAGAGAGATATAAGAATATTATAAGTGGATCTTATATAAGAAATTTTTAACTATATCTTGCTAAAAAAAATTTAGTGTTTTTTAAGAGTTACTACTATTTTATATATATATATCGAAGAGGATCGAACTTGTGACCCTATCCTCAACCCCACCCACCCCACCACCTGAGCTAGGCTCAGGTGGCCGGGTTACTATTACTTTTAAAAAGTACTTTAGAGATGTTTTTAAAAAGATGTCATAAATTTAAAAGATTCAAGAAGATTATGAATTTGTTTGATTATATTTTTATTTTTTAAAATTGTATTTAAAAATTATTTTATAAAAAAATTTATTTGATAAACTGTTATATAAATATGTTATTTTTTGTTTTTACTAGTTTTGAGAATAAAAATAAAAATGATTCTATTTTATTTTTGTTTTTTTATTTTTATTGTAAAAATAATTTGTTTCTAAAACAACAGAAAATAATTTTTTTTAATTTTTTTTTGTTTAAAAAATTATTTAAAACAATAACTATTTTTAGAAACAAAAAATAAACTGAACTTATATTGTTATTGTAATCCTACCTAAATTTTTTAGCGCATGTATAGGGAGTATATTTTATGAGAGGAGCATCAAATATGAGAGAGTGAGAAGAGCTACTTGGAGCCTTTAGATCAAATTGAGCGGTTTATTAAAATGTTTAGTTAGTCACACGCCCCTCTCATTCAAGCACACCTACAGCAGAAAGATATTGAAGAACAACGACATAAAAGGAAAGGGAAGAACAACAGTGAAAGCACACTCGTCGGCGGCATCAGCAACTCCTTCATCAATGGAATCGACAGTGAAAGTCATCCTTCTCTCATTCATTAGTGAAAACCATCTTTCTTCTTTTGAAAAAAAAAACGTACAAATTTAAATGAATTTAATTTAGCCCATATAAAATACCCCCAATTAATTCTCTAAGGATGATAAGCTCAATGTCACCGATGGATTATATTTTGACCAGATCTTCCCTTCATCCATAACCAAGTTTGATTTTCTAAACCAAGTTTTCTTAAACTCTTTTATTTCTTTCTCCTCCCAAAATTTTTCATAACCTGGTTGCATTGTTTTTTAACTCGGACCGAATTGGCCAGCCGAGCCAATAACCCAACAAACCAACCCCTTATCCAATAGCAACAACAAATTAGATCGAATATTCATTCTAACCAATAAAAAATAAGGATATAAAGCTCAATGTTACCTATGAGCATGTACTTATTTGATTTTGTTTTTTATTTTTTATTTTCAAAAATTATATTTAAAAATTATTTTATAAAATAAAAAAAAAAAATATTTGATAAACTATTTTAAAAATGTATTTTTTACCTTTTAAGATATTTTGAAAACAAAAACATAAAATAAAAATTATTTTATTTTATTTTTGTTTTGAAAATAATTTATTTTTAGAACTTATTTTTAAAATAAAAATAAAAAATAAAACAAAATTTTTTATTTTTAAAATAAAAAATTATTTTTAAAAATAGCCTCTAAACAATATTTTGATCAAGTTTCCTTGAACTCTTCTAAGCTAAATTTTCTTAAACTCTTCTTTTTTCTAGTCCCAAAAACTCTTGGCCCAATCGAACTGGCCAACTAAACCAATAACCCAACAAACCAACTGATTATCCGGTCCCAAAAACAAATTAGATGCGAGAGAAGCAGCAAGAGCGCAAGGTCACCAAAAGCTTCTCCTCCCAGCACAGCAAGCTTTGGGGAGGGGATTGCCATCAACAATAGTCCCTTCCTCCTCTTCTTTTGTATTTATATTTTTTAAAATTTTCTTTGTAGTTTCTTCCTTCGGGGAAGTCTTTTTTCTCAATAAGAGAGTTCTTTTCCTTCTATTAGGGAAGATTTTTTTTTCTATTTTTCAAGAGAGGCATGGAGCTTCAAGTTTATACATCAAGACATTAATATCTACAACTTTTCGGTTTAAATCTACAACTTTGTGCTTACATCTATAAGAAATTTGAGGAGAGCTAACTCTTCGAGAGGATTGAGATGTATGTTATCTCTTTATTGATGTATCTCTATATTCTTTATTTTGGTTGTATTAGTTGTGAGTCTATAATGTTGAGTTGTATTATATGGTAAACTAGTGTATGTGAAGTGTGTTGCCTCTACTTTATCTAGTGATAGTACTTAGCTTTTATATCTTTAGAAGCTATAGGATTAAGCTATTGCTTATTTCATTTTCTTGAGTCTTCTATTCCTGACCCTAGTGCTTGTTGTATTTCTCTTCAGAAATGAATAGTATTTCTTAATAAGTGAGTTTTATACTCATAAATTAAATATTTTCATTTTATCTTTTTGTTTTAATTAAGCATTTATCTCTCTTATTTGTCTTTAGTTTTGTGTATTTTTTACAGATGAAAAAAAAATAGAAAAGTGATTCAATTCGAGGAATTAAAACTAAATTGTGATTCTTTGAGAATTATATCTATAAATCAAGCAAACAAAATAAATTTATTGAGGATAGTTAAGTAAGGAGTATTATCTTTTTTACTTTTGAGACGCATCCTAATAGATATAGGCATCAATTCAATTTTGATTTATGACTATATTTCTAAAAGAATTGAAATATAAAGATTCAAGGCAGAACACTCAATGTTAAAAATATGTTTGCTGCTTGCTTTTCAACTTGATCTTACTGTAGTATTTTAGCTATATATCAGAAAATATATATATAATACGTATAAAATTTGGTATATAAATAGCTGACACAATTTCATATGATTCAATTGGAAAAATTAAAACTAAATTGTGATTCTTTGAGAATTATGTCTATAAATCAAGTAAACAAAATAAATTTATTGAAGATAGTTGAGTAATGAGTATTATCTTTTTTACTCTTGAGACGCATCCTAATGGATATAGGCATCAATTCAATTTTGATTTATGACTATATTTTTAAAATAATTGAAACATAAAGATTCAAGGCAGCACACTCGATGTTAAAAATATGTTTTATGCTTGCTTTTCAACTTGATCTTACTGTAGTATTTTAGCCGTATATCATAAAATATGTATATAATACGTATAAAATTTGGAATATGAATAGCTGACACAATTTCATACAACTTTTATATTTATTTGATCAGCAAATTCAGACATCCAAATGACCAAAATTGGGCTAGAAAAGAACATGTTTACTGTTGCAATCCAACTCAATTTTACTATAGTATTTAGCCCCTATTTCAAAAAATATATATTCAATGCATATGAAATTTAATAGATCAATAGCATATACAATTTTCTATAACTTTCATGTTCACGTAATTAGCAAAATCAGACATTAATATAACCATAATTAGGTTAGAATAAAATATATTTGCTGTTGCAATCCAACCTGACTTTACTCCAATATTCTGGAAATAAGTCACAAATTATGTATCCAATTTGTAGATAATTTATATGGCTGAAAATATATTGAAATTATCTACAATTTTTATATTTATGGAGTCAGCAAATTCGATGGATATGAAGTAATAATTTAAGGATTACTTTCGGTACCTAATTTGTCAACTTAATGCAACTTGTTAGCCACCATTGTTGACAATTATCACACCTAATTGCATATATAAATAGAGGGTTTGAGAAGACTTGTGAGGGAGCTGAAAGTATTTTGGAAAAGCTTTTGTTGAAGTTTTAAGTGCATGTAATATTTTTATCTCTTTAGACATTTTTTATATTTACTTTTTTTTCATAATATTATTATGTTTTTTCATCTTTCATTTTATTTTTTTACCTTGATTATGGAGAACTAATCTCCTAATGCTAAGGTGAAAGGGTAAAACTCTTGGTATGGAAATAATAATTTATCGAACTCTTAATTTCAATATTTATATTTGATGTTGTATTTATTTTCTTATTTATTTTCTTATTATTTTCTTTCTTAAAAGATGACTTTGTTGCCCTTCTATTATTTATTTTCTTGTTATTTTCTTTCTTAGAGGCTAGTTTTGTCGTTCCTCTGTTGTTATTTTATTGTTATTTTCTTTTTTAAAAAAATGACTTTATTGCCCCTCTGTTATTTATTTTATTGTTATTTTCTTTCTTAGAGTATAGCTTTTTTTTGTTCATCTGTTATTTTTTTTTTTGTTATTTTCTTTCTTAGAGTATGGCTTTGTTGCCCTTCTATTGTTATTTTTTCTATTATTTTCTCTCTAAGAGGACGACTTTGCTGCCTCTTTGTTGTTAATTTTTTATAGAAGAAGGCTTTGTCACCCCTTTATTGTTATTTTATTATTACTTTATTTCTTAATTGCTGGTTTTACTGTCTATTTTATATTATTATTATTGATTCTGCCACCTATTTGTTGTTATATTTTTCTTCCTTTTACATGTTTTCATTTTTATTTGTGTAAAGTATGAATTATGATACATTGTAGACAATCTTTGGCACAATAAATATTTGAATAATTGTTAATTTATTGTAGACAATATAATAATAGGTACGTTGTATACTTGAATCCATTTTACAAAAATTGTTTTATTATTAGTAATAGAGAAAAAGAAAGTAAATACAATTCATATGTAAACTAAAGCGAGTTAAAGTAACATATCTTCCAAATGAAACCTCATTTATGTGAGGATTTCATTTGAGTAATAAAATAGTTAAAATTTATTTTTATTTAATATACTAAGAATAGATCCCCTAACCTTAACATATTTCTTTATTTTGAATATATTCCTATTTAATTTTAGTATTTTATTTCTTGCATATTTTGTTCAAAATTCTTCTCACAAAAGAATATCTTTGCAACTAGGTTAGAAATATTTATTTTGGATCTGAATTAGATTTTCTCTCAATTAGCAATTCTTGTGGGATCAACTTCGCATACCACTAAATTTATACTCCAATAGATTCGTACTCTTGCGAATTTTAATTAAAACAACAACAAGTTTTTGGCACTGTTGCCGGGAATTTTGACGAAAAAGATAATTAGATCCATGTAAGTATAATTCTTCCACTAGTGTGATAATTTTCAAAATACCACCCACTATTACTAACATTCAAAATAAAAAGATAAAAAAAATTTCTTTGTTGCATTATTTTGTGATTTTTATTTTCTTTTTATTGTATTTACATTTTGTTACTTGTAGTTAACTTGTATATATATGTTATTAAGTTGTAAAATTATCCTCTTTTGTAATTGTATTGTATGCTATTAGAAATAATTGTTTATAGTTTTTATTTTAATTTATGCATGCTTGGAAACGTGATAAAGATCAACATTTAGTTAGGAAAAATTTTGGATCGCCCATTGATTTTAAAATTGGAACATCAGACTTTATTGGGACACTATAAAAAATGGAAGAACACGTTGTACACAAGAAAGTCCTTATAGAATATTTCTCACCTGTCATGGCTAGTACTCCATCTTGTATAGTGTTACCAATAACTAATGCAACCTACTTTGAGCTTAAATCAACCATAATTTAACTGTTTCCATCATTTTATGGATTAGAGAGAGAAGACCTATACATGCATATTAAAGAGTTCTTAAAAATCTACTCGACATTTTGCTTCTAAAATTTTAATGATGAGTCAATTAAGTTTAGAATGTTTTCACTTTCATTGAAAGATAAAGCTAAAGCCTAGTTGAATTTTCTTCCTACAAGAACTATTACTAGTTGAAATCAATTAATAAATAAGTTTCTAACAAAAAAAATTTCCATGTCTAAAACAAATGCCTTTAGAAGAGAAATCTATGATTTTTTCCAAAAATTGGGTGAACAATTTTTTGAGTGTTGAAAAAGATTTAATGACCTTCTTTTGAAGTGTCCTCATCATAGTTTTGAAATTTGGAGACTCGTGAAATATTTTTATGACGGTTTGACTCCATCAAATTGCCAAATGATTCAAAGTATGCATGGTGGAAGGTTTTTACAATTAAATGAGGCTGAAGCTTAGGGATCCCTAAAATCTCTATCTGAAAACTCTCAATATTAGAACTGCATTGATTAAAAGTATAAAAAGTCTCAAACCCCAAAAAGAGGAGAAATTTATGAAGTGATTAATGATACAGATGTGAGAACTGTCTTGACCAATCTTACTAGAAAGATAGAAGCTTTGAATTTAAGCCATATTCTAAACTCTTTTACTAATACTAGGAATGAAGCATGTGCTTTATGTTCTAGTACATCTCACACTGTACAATCTTGTCCATCCATACCAACTTACCAAAAGGCATTCTCTGAGCAAATTAATTCTCTTCAGTCTTATGGAAAGTCATTAGATAGCCCATTTGCACCCATATATAATTCAAATTAGAGGAATCATCTAAAATTCTCATGGAGGAAAAATTAGATTTTAATGAATTAAGGTGGGCAACAATTTATCCCTCCCAATTTATACCCTCTAGTTCCTCAACATGCTTCTCCTTTCAGGGTACCACAACAAAGAAAACCTTTTTTTGCAACAGTTCATACAGTCGACCCAAAAAATTTTACAATCTCACACTTAATTTATTTCAAAACTTGAAACACAATTGGGTCAATTAACCAATGTTGTAGGAGAAAGAGAGAAGAGAAAATTCTTCACTCAACCTATTCCTAATTCTAAGGGTCAACTTGAAGTAAGATCATCAACAAATCCTAATGCAGAAGTGAAGTTTGTAATGACTGATAAGTGAGTTTTATAACCATAAATTAGATACTTTTATTTTATCTTTTTGTCATATTTAAGCATTTATTTTCCATACTTATCTTTAATTTTGTGCATCTTTTACAGATGGAGAGAATAATAGAAAATAAACTCAATTGGAGGAATCAGAGCTAAATTGTGGTTCTTTAAAAATGATGTCTATAAATCAAGCAAATAAAATAAATTCATTGAGGATAGCTGAGTAAGGAGTATTATCTAATTGACTCTTAAAAAGCATCCTAATGGATATATGCACCAATTCAATCTTGATTTATAACAACATTTTCAAAAGAACTAAAATATAAAGATTCAAGGTAAAATATCTCATGTTAAAAATATATTTCTTGCTTGCTTTTCAACTCAATCTTACTGTAATATTTTGGTTATATCTCACAAAATATGTATCTAATACGTACAAAATTTGGCCGATGAATAGTTGACATAATTTCATACAAATTTTATGTTTATGTGAGCAGAAAATTCAGATATCCAAAGGGTCAAATTGAGTTAGAATAAGAATCTGTTTGCTGTTGCAGTCTAGTTCAACCTTACTATAGTATTTGGGCTGTATCTCAGAAAGTACATATTCAATGTATACAACATTTGGTAGGTGAGTATCTGACACAATTTTTTACAACTTTTTATGTTCAAGTGGTTAGCAAATTCGGATATCAAGGAAGTCAAAATTCGACTAGAACTAGATCTGTCTGCTATTATAGTCCAACTCAACCTTGCTCCAGTATTTTGTCTATAAGTTACAAATTACGTATCAAATTTGCCCACAATTTTATGAATGAAAAGATAAGGAAGTTTCCTAAAACTTTATGTTTATGCAGTAAGTAAAATCGATGGATTTTAAGTAGATATTCAAGGTTCAATTTTGGTATACATGAAAGAATCTAAATTGTCAATTTTGTAAAAATTCTTACCTAACAATTTTGACAATTAACACACCTACCACACTTCATTGTATCTATAAATAGAGAGTTTAAGAAGTGAGTTTGGGGAGCTTAGAGAGAGCTTGGAAAATCTTTATTGGAGTTCTAAGTGCTTGTAATATTTTCTCTTCTTATACATTTTATATTTTTACTTTCCTTCATAATATTATCATGTTTCTTCATATTTTTTTTTTCTTACTTTGATTATGGAGAACTAATCTCCTAATGCTAAGGTGAAAGGGTGAAACTTTTGGTATGAGAATAATAATTGATCTAACTCTTAATTTCAATGTTTATATTTGATGTTATATTTATTTTCTTATTTCTTTTCTTATGTTAATTCTTTCTAAGAGGGTGGTTTTGACACCTCTTTATCGTTATTCTTCTTCTTAATGGCTGGTTTTATCGCCTATTTTATGTTGTTATTATTTATGGTTCGCCTTGCGACCTATCTCTTGTTATGATTCTTTTTCTTACATCTTTTCATTCTTAATCTTGTAAAGTGTGAACTTTGATATATTATAGATAATTTTTGGCACAATAAATACTTGAATCAATCTTGATTTATTGTAGACAAGCTGATGATTGACATAATATACACTTGAATCCATTTACAAGTTATCTTTTGCATCTTTATACTTTTAATCTTATGAAGTGTGAATCTTGATATATTGTAGACAATATGACAATTGGCACAACATTTGCTTGAATCCATTTTACAAGAATGTTTTATATATTAGTAATACAATAAAAATGAAGTAAATATAATTCATGTATTAACAAAAGTGAGTTTAAATTAACATATCTTTCGATTGGAACCTTATTAATGTAAGGATTCTAATTGAGTAATAAAAGAGTTAAATTTATTTTTATTTGATATACCAAGAGTGGATCTCCTAACTTTAGCATGTTTCTTTACTTTGAATACATCTTTATTTAATTTCAATATACTAGTTCTTTACATATTTTGTTCAATATTCTTCTCACAATGAAAAGAAAAATCAATGTTCCTAAAAAAGCATTTTTGACTGAACAAGTGGACTCCATAATTCAGCAAAAAACTCTTGTCAAGTACAAAGATCCTAATTTTCTTACAATTTTTTGTGTTATAGGTGACCATGTGATTAACCAAGCATTACTTGATTTAGGAGCAAATGTGAATCTATTGCCTTACTCTGTGTATGAGAAACTTGAGTTAGAAAAGCTGAAACTAACACCAGTGACTCTTCAGCTAGTTGATAGGCCTACCAAAATTCCAAGAGCTATTATAGAATACGTTCTCATTAAAGTTGATAAAATCCTACTTTCCAGTAGATTTCATTGTTCTTGACACTGAACATGTTGAGAATGCAGATACACAAATTTCAATCATTTTGGGTAGACTATTTCTGCCAACTTCTAATGCAATCATTAATTGTCGAAATGAAATTTTGAATGTCTTTTGAAAATATGACTGTGGAACTCAATGTTTTTAATGTCTTTCGTCAACCTGTGGACATGGATGATTTGCGTGAAGTTAACCTAATTGGAAGTTCAGTTAATGATTCATTTTTAGACTCTTTTGGTAATGATCATCTCAAAAAATGTTTGGCTTATTTCAACATGGATATAGATGAGGATTGTTTGGTTAGTGAGGTAAACTCTTTATTAGAGACTACTCCGCTAATAGATACTGATAGATGAAAAGCCAAAAAAGAAATAGTTTCATCTTCTGAGTCTGTTCCACTATCATCTGTAGAGAAACCACCCCAATTAAAATTAAAACATTTACCAAATTCTTTGAAATATGTGTTTTTAGGATATTCTGAGAATTTTCCTATCATCATAGCATCTGATTTAAATAGAAAACAAGAATTTGAAATCATAAAAGTCTTCAGTGAGCATAGTGAAGCTACAGGGTGGACAATAGTAGAAATTAAATGTATTAGTCTATCAATTTGCATACACAGGATACATTTGGAGGACAATGCCAAAACCTTAAGAGAGCTACAAAGACGTCTGAATCCAAACATAGAAGAAGTTGTGATAGTTGAAGTGATTAAACTTCCTGATGTAGGTGTCATTTACCCAATTTCTGATAGTACATGGGTTAGTCCTATTTAGGTAGTCCCTAAGAAGTCTGTCATTACTATAATAAAAAATGAGGATAATGAATTAATTTTCACTAGAGTACAAACTGGATGGAGGGTTTGTATTAACTACCGTAAGTTGAATGTTGTTACAAGAAAATATCATTTTTCACTTCCCTTTATAGACCAAATGCTAGAGAGGTTGGCTAGACATGCATATTATTGTTTTTTTTATATAGATATTCTGGTTATAACTAAATTTCAATTGCACCTAAGGATCAAGAGAAAACTACATTCACTTGTCCTTTTGGAACCTTTACCTATCGTCGAATGTCATTTGGATTGTGCAATGCACCTGCTATATTTCAACGTTGCATGATAAGCATATCTTCTGACATGGTAGAGCGATTTCTAGAAGTATTCATGGATAATTTTTCTGTGCATGGGTCTAGTTTTAAAGAATTTCTACACTACTTAAAATTGGTCTTAATTACGTGTAAAGAAAAGAACCTTGTTTTGAATTGGGAAAAATGTCATTTCATGGTTAAAAAAATGATTTTTTTTTTAAACATATTGTGTCAAATTAGGGGATTGAGGTACATAAAGCCAAAATTAAATTGATTTTCAGTCTTTCACCTCCTCGGACAGTGAAAGATGTACGTTCTTTTTTAGCCCATGCAGGGTTTTATCACATATTCATCAAAGATTTTAGCAAAATCTCCAAACCTTTGTGTAATTTGCTTACTAAATAAGCACCATTTATCTTTGATGAAGAATGCGTTCAAACTTTTGAGAAGCTCAAATTCCTACTCACCTCTGCACCCATCATTAGACTACCCAATTGGAATATTCCATTTGAAATCATGTGTGATGCCTTTGATTATGCAATTGAAATTGTTTTGGGTCAACGTCTAGAAGAGTTTTCTTATGTGATATACTATGCTAGTAAAACTCTTAATGATGCTCAATTGAATTATTCTATGACAGAAAAAGAGTTACTAACAGTGGTATTTGCATTAGATAAGTTTAGATTTTATTTATTAGGATCTAAGGTTGTGATCTTTACAGATCATGCTGCACTTTAGTATCTTTTTTCTAAGATAGATGCTAAAGCATGTTTGATAAAATAGATATTGCTGTTGCAAAAATTTGATTTAGAAATTCGGGATAAGAAAGGATCTAAAAATGTTATGGCTAATCACTTGTCTAAATTGATAGTTGAATCGGGTTATAATAACTTGCCTATCAGAGACTTATTTTCAGATGAAAAACTCATGTCTATTTCTTGGTTACCTTGGTTTGTTGACATTGCTAATTATCTTGCTATAGGTCAAATGCTTACACATTGGAGTAAGAAAAATCAAGTAAATTTTTTAGCAAAAGTAAAGAAATTCTTTTTAGAAGATCCATAATTGTTTAAGTATTGCTCTAATCAAATCATTCAGATATATGTTCCTGTGAGCGAGCAATATAGTGTTATTTCCTTTTGTAATAATCATGCTTGTGGATGTCATTTTAATGCTAAAAAACTGCTATAAAAGTTTTGCAATGTGGCTTCTATTGGCCATCACTCTTCAAATATGCCCATTTATATTGTAGTTCTTATAAGTGTTGTCAAAAATTGAGTAATATCTCATGTAGGAATATGATGCCTTTGACTCCTATTCTTATTGTTGAGATATTTGATGTTTAGAGAGTTGATCTCATAGGTCCTTTTTCTTAATTCTTTTGATAATTTATATATCCTTGTTGCTGTGGATTATGTGTTAAAATGGCTAGACGATTTTGCATGTAAAACAAATTATCAAAAGATTGTGGTAAAATTCTTGAAAGAAAATATTTTAAGGTTTGGCACACCACGGGCTATCATTAGTGATGGGGGGAAACATTTTTGTAATAGGCATTTTGAGAAAATATGGCATCACATACAAAGTTGCTACCCCATACCACCTTCAGACTAGTGGTCAAGTTAATATTTCAAATAGAAAAATTAAAAACATTTTGGAAAAAACGATTAACCCAAGAAGGAAAGATTGATTTTTGAAACTTTCTGATGTTTTATGGGCTTATCGTACTGCTTGTAAAACCTCTATTAGAATGTCTCTTTACCGACTTGTGTATGGCAAGGCCTGTCATTTACCTGTTGAATTAGAACATTAAACTTCTTGGGTCATCAAACAATTTAACTTTGCTCTTGACAAAGTAGGTTCCAACAAGAAGCTTCAATTCAATAAACTGGAAGAAATAAAAAATGACACATATGAAAATGCAAGATTGTATAAGGATCGAATGAAAGATTTTCATAACAAAAATATTTTAAGAAAATCATTTAATGCATTTCAAAAAGTCCTTTTATATAACTCTTGTTTGCATTTATTTTTAAGAAAATTACGTTCTCAATGGGCAGGACCATTCATCGTTCGTACTGTTTATCCACACGGTGTAGTAGAGATTAAAAATCCCAAAATTGGTGATGTATTTAAAGTCAATGGCCAAATATTGAAATTATTTTTGGAATTATACAACTCAGAGGTAGATGAGACACTTTTGCGTGATCCTGTATAACAAAATTGATTTTCTTCCTTTATCATAAGTTGTTACGCACACTATTTAGGTGATATCTTTCTTTATTTAGTTTACATTATTTTGTTCTCTCATTGCTATCTTCTTTTGAATTGCTATTGTTTTCTTATTTTTGTTGCTTTTGATCTTTCTTCAAAAAAAGAAATTTGAATTGAGAATGGAAGACATACTTTCAAACTTGAAAAATAATTTTCCTTCTCTTCCACCCAATGCATTGATGAAATTTATAAAGGACAGGTTGAAAGATTGAGGTTGATGATGAACATAGGAATACCTGCTAATATCCGTCTGCTAATTGAAGTTAAGGTACGATTAGTGTAATAACCTTAAAAACTAAAGATAATTCTAAATTAAAGAAAATTTTGAATAAAAGAGAGGACTTTGAAAATGGAGATAAGAACCATTGAAAATATATATATTTATTACATGGGTTAAAGAATTATAAAGAAATATGAGAATTTACATTTCGGGGCCAAAACACAATTTCTTAAAAATTTAGGGGTCAAAATATAAATAAAACAAATTGCAAGGACCTCCCTCTAAAATTGAATTTTTGCAGAAAGGTTCTCCGAGATATTTTAAGGGCCTCAACTATACAAAGAGCTGCAAAAGTCAGATTTCTCTCTCTCCTCCAAATTTTCTATCTCGAAACTCTAAAATTTCTCTTTAAGATTTCAACACTTCTAGACCTCAGATTTCGATACCACTACCACAAACGGACTCAGGACGAAGAGTTTTAAAAATCCATCCAATTGGTTTCAGGAAAATTGGCCAGAGATGGGCCGAAAAATAGAGGGAAAATTCATCTACAGAGGTAATCTCCGAAACTCATATTTGTGGTTCTCAAATGCAAAAACTAACACCGTAGATCGATCCAGAATGTGCCAAAACCTTAGAAACTCAAATTTCAAGTTCTTCCTCCCTTGCACGCGCCCCCACGCGCCGCATCTCCCTCGACGAGTGATGCCCACGCACAACCTCCCTGGTGGTGCATGCAACAAGTGTCATCGAGCCCCTATTACATTGACTTATGTTGTAAGAACTTTCGGAGGCCAAATTTTGCAAATTCAGAGTCATTTTTAAGGTTTTTGAACCTTTCGAACTCATTTTTGAGGTTTATTTTGCCAAATTTGGACTAGAAACATAGATTTTGGGGTTGCCCAACTTGGTACTCTAACTTTGTGAGTAGATGATTCTTTCTATGACTTACCCTATACTCTTCTTGATCTTTAAAAGTGTATTTGATAATGTTTATAAGATATTTACACTTTTATATAATTCTGAAATGTATTAAAATTATCTGAATTGCTTATAATTTGAAATATAGTTCAAGAAGAGTATAGTTTTGAAAAAAGATTTCTGAATTCATAATATGTTTGATTTTACATGTATTTCTCATTAAATGATAAAGTGAATATTTATGCATGTAGCATTGATTTATAAAGTTATATGATTGCTTCGAGAAAGGGCAAGTATATTTGATAAACCCTGATTGGGTAAATTATGACAGATGATCTGTATTAATACTGAAATTATGTATTATACTGAAAGCTCTGTTTTGAATGATATGGAATATGTGCATATAATTTTGTGGAAGAATCCTATTAGAAACACTATTTGCTAACAACAGGTGATCTTAGTCCTTGTGCACTTTGATACCTCAGCTAGCAAGGGTGGTGCTAGCCTCGTGTGAGAGCCAACACGCGGGATATGATATGTGATAGAGAGCGGGATGCCTCCTATCTAGGCAAGATACTAGTTATATGAGATGTTATTTGCCTTCCCTTACTTTGTACTTGGGAAATTACCCATATAAGAGACCCTTCGCGTGTCCTCTTGAATGGTGGTAGGGCAAAACTTGGCTGAAATGCTACATATAAATAAATCCTACACCAACAAAGTACGAAAGGGATTGAACTCTGATATGGTGATTCTGATATGGGCTCCTCCAAATGTTTTTATAAGAAGGGTTTTTAATGCATACCAATGTTTGAATAATGATTATAATATATAATATATGGTTATAGATATCTGAATGTGATTTGAACTGAGAATATTTGAAAATGCGGGTCCTATATGGATGTGCTTCTGAACCGTAATTTTGATGTGATAAATTTTAATAAATGAATACATCCATATGTTGATCTGAGAGGTCATAGGAGGTATTATCTGCTCACTGAGTTGTGAAACTCACTACACAATATTTTCACATTTTTCATATAAATATACAGAGGTTGACCCTACAGCTATGTGATCTGCTAGGTGAGCCTACATTGCTTCCAAGGTTCAAAATGTTTTAAAATATTATGTCATTATAATCCAGAGTATGCTCTAGATGCCACATGTAGTATCTCAGTTTCTACTGTAATAATGTTAAGTGTAGTTTTAGCATGTATAATTAGCTATATTAGAAACTTGTAAACATATTATGTTTTCTGGATATGTGATATTGTGAAGCTGTATGCAAACAAATAAGGGTTAAATTATCTGTTAGTGGTGTTGTTCATGTTCTATTAAATTGGGGCGTGACAAGTTGGCATCAGAGTAATAAGTTTCCCTGTGGCTATCAGAGCAACGGATTCTTTAGTAGAACCTTTAGTATGGATATAAGCTAGACATATTTATACTTCAGGTGCTGCTGAGGGATTTTATAGGATTAACTTCCTTTCCATTCAAATTTTGTTAAAGTTCCTAGAATAAGGTTTGATTAAATATTATGGTATCTTAAAAATGTGTTTTATTCTGTATAGTCGATGATGCTGCCAAGACCTAGAGCGGTTGCTAGAAAAACTGTAGATCATGCACCCTCTATAAAAGAGTCTGTACAATCTACAATTCTAGTATAAAAGGCCGTGATAGTGGCCGACCTAGAGAAAGAGGCAAAGGCCGAAAGTGTGCACAGAGTATGAGAACTCCGAGACAAGATGAACAGGTCCATGTGTTTGATAAAGTTCTTGAGAAAAGAGTAGAACCCCCTCAAAAGCCACATGATAGAACAACTGATATGATTGCTGGTATACATAGGAATTTAGAGACATTTGCTAGATTTATAGTAGAACAGGGCAGAAAGGAAGGCCAGCCACCAAAAAATGCTCCTGAAGAGTAAGAACTGGGAATAACAGCTGAGCAAGAGGACAAACTTATAAGGATTAAGCTGTCATTACCACAATTCCTTAAGTTGAAACCCCAAAATTTTTCTATGTCAGATGTTTAGGAAGACCCATAGATATTCATTGATACTGTGGAACGAGTTCTCAGAGCTTTGGGTTGTTCTCCTAGAAGATCTGTTGAACTAGTGTCTTTTTAACTATCAGATATGACTCAAGTTTGGTTTGAGACTTTGGTACTGGGAAGAGCAGTTACTTTACCACCTATGGAGTGGGATGAATTTAAGGAAGCATTTATGAATCGTTTTCTGTCAATGAGTGAAAGAGATAAGAGGGCCAGAGAATTTGAGGAATTAAGACAAACACCGAACGTGATAGTTTCTGAATATGACATTTGTTTTACTCGGTTATCCAGATATGCACCACATCTGGTTCCTACTAAAAAAAGATAGAATTAAGAGATTTGTTTCGGGATTAATATGTCCATTGTTTAAATCGGTGAGTCCTTAGATGAATTATTTTTCAACTTATTCAGCAGCTGTGGATTATGCTAGAATGATGAAAACACGAGAGCAAGCAGACATAGAAGGTTTAAGGAGAAGAAAAAGAGAGCGAGATAGTAATGTTCAGACAAGTTATAATTCTAATGTCAGAGGATCAAGATTTTAAAATTTACAGCGCTTTACTTAAACAGGATCTGGTAGCTCTAACCAGACATCATTGAATATTAATAAGCAAAGAATGAATCAAAGAGATATGAAACTTGTTAGTTAACAAGATTCAAGATCAATTCCACCATGTCTCATTTGTGGTAAGCCTCATACTGGACAGTGTCGCAGAAAAACTAGTGCATGTTTTAAGTGTGGACAAATGGGTCATCTGATGAGGAATTGTCCACAATTACAAAGTTTTAGTCAAGTATCAATATAACCAGCTTTACCCTCTGCATTTGTACTAGCACGACTAAATAGAGCAGTTTCAGTTCAAGTAAGTAGTGGTGGTACTGGTAGAGGATCAGGAAGTCAAGGCCGAGAACAAACTCGAGTTTTTGCCTTGACACGACAGGATGCTCAGACCTCAAATGCAGTTATGACAAGTACATTATCAGTATGTTTCTATAAAGCATATGTCCTGTTCAATCCTGATTCTACTCATTCTTATATATCACCTTGCTTTGCTAAAAAATTGGATAGAGATCCTACTAGTTTACATTGTTCTTTTATGGTTGCTACTCCAATGGGAGAATTATTATTAGTAAATTATGTGTATAAATCATGCGAGATTTCGATAAAAGATAAGGAGACTATTGAGATTTGATAGTTCTAAATATGGTAGACTTTGATGTGGAAATAGATTGGTTGTCATCATGCCATGCCATTATAGACTGTCACCTTAAGGTGATTAAGCTTAATATTCCTGGAGAATCTTCTTTTTTGATACAAGGATATCGTAGTGAGGTGCCTAGTAATTTAATCTCAGTTCTAACAGCTCATAAATTGTTACAAAAAGGATGCCAAGAGTATTTAGCAGTAGTCAAAGATGTTGATATGAAGTACACTAAGGTAAAACAGGTTCCAGTCGTTAGGAAATTTCTTAATGTATTTCCTGATGAGTTGTTAAGGTTACCCTCAGAACGAAAAATTGAGTTCAATATTGATTTACTTCTTGAAACTCAACCAGTATCTATACCCCCGTATAGAATGGCACCGACTAAGTTCAAGGAATTGAAAAATCAATTACAAGACTTGTTAGACAAGGGATTTATACGCTCTAGTACTGCTCCTTGGGGTGCTCATATCTTATTTATGAAAAAGAAAGATGGATCGTTATGGTTGTGTATTCATTACAAACAGTTGAATAATGTCACAGTACATAATAAGTATCAATTACCTCGTATAGATGATCTATTTGACCAGCTATAAGGTGTCCAATGTTTTTCAAAAATTGATTTGAGATTTGGGTATCATCAATTGAGGATAAAGAAAGAGAATATTTCAAAAACTGCATTTAGGACTCGATATGGGCATTATGAGTTCTTAGTGATGCCAATTGGTTTAACAAATGCTCCAGCTGTATTCATGGATTTGATAAATAGAGTATTTAAACATTTCCTCGATCAATTTGTTATTATATTTATAGATGATATCCTAGTATATTCAAAGAGTTCGGAGGAGCATGAGCGGCATTTAAGAATAGCTTTGCAAACCCTAAGAGAACACCGGCTGTATGCTAAGTTTTCAAAATGTGAATTTTGGCATAGTAGTGTTACCTTCCTAGGGCATGTGGCTATCAAGGATGGTATTCAAGTTAATCCTAAAAAGGTAGAAGTGGTGCAATAATGGCCACGCCCTACAATAATTACAAAGATTTGTAGTTTTCTTGGTTTAGTAGGCAATTACCACAAATTCGTTAAAGATTTTTCAAAAATAGCTGCTCCTTTGACGAGGTTGACAAGAAAGGAAATAAAGTTTGACTGGTCAGATGAATGTGAAAGAAGTTTCTAGAAACTCAAAGAATGTTTAACTACGGCGCCAGTATTGGCTATTCCTTCAGGTACCAGAGGATATACTGTGATGCGTTGAAAATTGGATTAGAATGTGTGTTAATGCAAAATGGACGAGTCATTGCATATACATCTAGACAGCTTAAACCACATGAGCAAAACTATCTGACTCACAACTTAGAAATGGTACCAGTAGTTTTTGCTCTCAAAATTTAGAGGCATTATCTGTATGGTGAGACATGCGAAATTTATCCAGACCATAAAAGTCTCAAATATATTTTTCAACAAAAAGATCTTAACTTGAGACAAAGACGATGGATGAAATTACTAAAGATTATCACTGCACAATACTATACCATCCAGGTAAGGCCAATGTTGTGGCTGATACAATAAGTAGGAATTTTATGAGTAGTTTGGCTCATATCACAGTGGTAAGAAGGCCGTTGGTTAAAGAAATACATAATTTGGAAAGTAATGGGGTAATAATGGAAGTAAAGGAGCTTGGGATACTATTAGCTCATATGCAGTTTCAATCGTCTTGAGCAAGTGAAAAAGGCACAGAAAGAGGATGCTTATTTATGCAAGAAAATTGAAGAGGTGAAAAATGGCGGTGAAGTTGAATTTACTATGGACTCTAAAGGAATTCTGAGATTGGGTAAGCGGTTGTGTGTACCAGATAAAGAAAAACTTAAGAAAGAAATTTTAGAGGAATCTCATAGATCCATGTATACCATTCATCTCGGAATAACTAAACTGTATAAATATCTAAAAAAATTTATTGGTGGGAAGGTATGAAGAAAGATATAGTTGATTATCTTTCTTGATGTTTAACTTACCAGCAGGTAAAAACAAAACATCAAAGGCCTGTAGGACTACATCAGCAGATAGAGATACCTAAATGAAAATGGAAAAGAATAACTATGAATTTTGTTACAGGGCTACCACAAGTACCAAAAGGGTTTGATTTAATATGGGTGATCATTGATAGGTTGACTAAATCAACATATTTCCTACTACTGAAAAACCACATACAATGCAGCTCAGTATGCAAATTTATATTTGAATGAAATAGTGAGGCTTCATGGAGTGCTAATATCAATTATTTTTTATCGAGAACCACAGTTCACAGCTTATTTTTGAAGAGCTTTTCAAGAAAATTTGGGCACGAAGTTAAATCTCAGTACTGCATTCCATCCTCAAACAGATGGATAGTCTGAGCGAACCATCCAAATATTAGAGGACATGTTACGGGCATGTGTGCTAGACTTTCAAGGTAATTAGGAAAGATTTTTGTCCCTAGCTGAATTTGTTTATAACAATAGCTACCAAGCCAGTATACAAATGACTCCTTTCGAGGCATTATATGGTAGGCGTTGCCGTTCCCCGATAGGATGGTTTGAGATGAGTGAAGCTAATATTTTAGGGCCTAATATGGTACAGGATGAGCTGGTCAAGGTAAAATTAATTAAAGAAAGGTTATTAGCAGCTTAGAGTAGATAGAAAGCCTATGTTGATCATAGACGTTGACCATTGGAATTTGTCATAGGTGAACATGTCTTTTTGAAAATATCTCCTATGAAAGGAGTACTAAGATTTGGGAAGAAAGAGAAGTTAAGCCCATGGTATATAGGACCATTTAAAATTCTTGATAGGATTGGCCCAGTAGCTTATCGTTTGGCTTTACCCCCTAAATTGGGTAATGTCCATCCAATTTTTTATGTGTTTATGCTACGAAAGCATTTATCGAATCCTACATATGTTATACAGAGTCTGCAGATTTAGTTACAGAAAGATTTAACTTATGAGGAACAACCAGTAGCGATAGTGGACTGACAAGTAAAGAAGTTGCAGTCAAAAGAAATACCTACAGTAAAAGTGATATGGAAAAATACTCTTCTGAAGATGCTACTTGGGAAAGAGAGGGTGACATATGCGCCAAATATCCATGTTTATTTGAATAATGAGGTTAGTGTTTATTTACAACTATGATGATGAAATTCGGAGACCGAATTTCTCTAAAGGGAGAAGAATGTAATAGCCTTAACAATTAAAGAGAATTCTAAATTAAAGAAAATTTTGAATAAAAAAGAGGATTTTGAAAATGGAGATAAAAACCATTGAAAATATGTATATTTATTACATGTGTTAAAGAATTACAAAGAAATATGAGAATTTACGTTTCGAGGCCAAAACACAAATTCTTAGAAGTTTAAGGGTCAAAATGTAAATAAGGAAAATTTGCAAGGACCTCCCTCTAAAATTTAATTTTTGCAAAAAGGTTTCTTTGGATATTTTAAGGGCCTTAGCTACACAAAGAGATGCAAAAGTCAAATTTTTCTCTCTCCTCCAAATTTTCTCTCTCGAAATCCTAAAACTTCTCTCCAAGATTCTACCACTTCTGGACCTCGGATTTCAACACCACCACCACCAACGGAGTCAAGACGAAAATTTCTATAAATCCATCTGATTGGTTTATGAAAAATTGACCGGTGATTGGCCGAAAGATGGAGGAAAAAATCACCTAGAGAGGTAATCTCCGAAACTCCTATCTGTGATTCTCAAACGCATAAACTAACACCGTAAATCGATCAAGGAGGTGCCGAAACCTTAGGATCACAAATTTTAAGCTCATCCTCCCTTACACGTGCCCCCACACGCCGCATCTCCCTCGGTGAGTGATGCCCATGCGTAGCCTCTCTAGTGGTGCGTGCAGCGCGTGTCATCCAGCCCCTGTTGCATTGACCAAGCTTTCAGAGTTCAAATTTTGCAAATCCGGAGTCATTTAAAAGGTTTGTGGACCTTCTGGACTTATTTTTGGGGTTTATTTTGTCAAATTCAGACTAGAAATGTAGATTTTGGGGTTACCCAACTTGGTACCCTAACTTTGTGAGTAGATGATTCTTTCTATGACTTACCCTATACTTTTTTTGATCTTTAAACATGTATTTGATTATTTTTATAAGATATTTACACTTTTATATGATTTTGAAATGCATTAAAATTATCTGAATTGCTTACAATTTGGAATTTAGTTAAAAAAAAGTATAGTTTTGAAAATAGATTTCTGAACTCATAGTATATCTGATTTTACATGTATTTCTCATTAAATGATAAAGTGAATATTTATGCACGTGGCATTGATTTATAAAGTTATATGATTGCCTCGAGGAAAGGCAAGTATATGTGATAAACCCTTATTGGGTAAATTACGATAGATGATTTGTATTGAGACTGAGATTCTGTATTATACTGAAAACTCTATTTTGAATGAAATGGAATATATGCATATAATTTTGTGGTGGAATCCTATTAGAAACATTATTTTCTAATAGTAGGTGATGTTAGCCCTGGTGCACCTTGATACCTCAGCTAGCAGGGGTGGTGCTAATCTTATGTGAGAGCCAACACAAAGGATATGATATGTGATGGAGAGCGGTATACCTCCTATCTAGGCGAGATGCCAGTTATATGAGATGTGATTTTCCTTTCCTTGCTTTGTGCTTGAAAAATTGCCCATATTAGAGACCTTTCGTGTGTCCTCTTGAATGGTGATAGGGCAAACTTTAGCTAAAATGCTAAGTATAAGCAAATCCTACACCAACAAAATACAGAAGGGATTGAACTCTGATATGGGATCCTCTTAATGTTTTTATAAGAAAGTTTTTTAATACATATCAATGTTTGAATAATGATTATAATGTATCATATATGGTTATAGATATCTGAATGTGATTTGAACTGAAAATATTTGAAAATGTGGGTCCCATATGGATGTACTTCTGAACTGTAATTTTGATGTGATAAATTTTAATAAATAAGTACATCCATATGTTGATCTGAGAGGTTATAGGAGATGTTATCTACTCACTGAGTTATGAAACTCACTACACAATATTTCTACATTTTCAGATAAATATACAGAGGTTGACCCTGCAGCTATGTGATCAGCTAAGTATTATATTCTCTAGGTGAGCCTACATTGCTTCCAAGGCTCGAAATGTTTTAAAATATTATGTCATTGTAATCTAGAATATGCTCTGAACGCCATAGACAGGATCTCTACTTTTGCTGTAATAATGTTAAGTGTAGTTTTGGCATGTATAATTAGCTATGCTGGAAACTTTGAAACTTATTATGTTTTCCGGATATGTGATATTGTAAAGCTGTATGCAAATAAATAAGGGTTAAGTTATCTGTTAGTGGTGTTGTTCATATTCCATTAAATTGGGGCGTGACAATTAGCAGATGAGTCTGCAAATGATTTCATTTCTTACATGCCTGGTTTAGGAAAAAGAAATTTTGTTAAAAATCGTAGAACTAAAAGAATGGGTGTTTGCTACAAATGTGGATGTGACACTTACAACACACGTTACCATTCTTTGGGATGGGTTCATGTAAATCGAGAAAATAAAATAAAATTCATTAAGGATGGCTTAAGTAAGGAATCATTGGACGATTACTTTCATTCAATGTCTCTTGAAATGCATCCTAGTAGGTCTGTGTATATCGGGATTGTTAGTTTATAGCTCCATTTTAAAAAGGAACAGAAATGATATAGTCTTGAAAATCTAACGCTAAAAGACTCTGTTTGCTAATTTATAATAAAATTAGATGGGAAGTATATCCTTGACCCATAGAGGTCGTTTAAGCCGTTAATGAACGTAAAATCAAAGAAAGATGTGAACCACAATCACAACTACTGTACATATGTATGCGTGCTATCATTTAAAAAAATTCTACTTTTAATTTAGTTGATATCCATCGGTCTACTCACATAGTTATTGTAATTATGCTGCCATCTTATTCACATAGCTACTGTAAGTATGTCCTTATTTGAGTGCTATAAATACATACATTATTATGTTTACCTTCATGCTCAAATTTAAGGTGAGTGCAGATATAGAGGGAATTGTTGATATGGTACTAGTAAGGAAAAAAATTTCATTTAGTCTATGATGGAGGTTGTTAAGGGTTAATGGGGAGTGTGCCTGCATCTGTATATGTAGAAAGATGCCAAGTTCTAGGTATTATTCCTATAGCTCTAGCTACATAAAACATCATAGAAAAAATAATTAGGGTGTCCTCCATGCATGAGCGCATTGCTAGAATAATGAGCAATGTTGATGCCTTTATTGTCTTACCAAGTAGTTTTGGTACTCTGGAAAACAAATTTCAAATAATTTTTTAGATACAATTGAATATTCACCATAAACCCATAGGTTTGTTGAATGTTAATTATTTCTTTGATGGTTTGTTGTTTTTTCTTGATCAAGCTATGGAACAAAGATTTATCTCACACTTAGCATGTCGGATTCTCATCTCAGTTTCAAATGCTGATAAGTTGATTTATATTTTTTAAGCATTTGTTCATGTACCTGATCCAACAACAACTCAAATAGATTGGGCGTCAGACAACTGTAAAAAGCATAAATTAGACTTAGATCTTCATCTGTAACTCATTTTATTTTATTTAATAAATTTTTATTCTTTGTTAGTTTGCTGCAGGTTCATCTTTTCCTAGATCTCCTTTCAAGTAATATTTTTTTAAATCTTTGTTGTTTGTTTTGTTTTTGTTCATGTTTATAAAAAAACTGAATGATGTTCTGGGAATAGGCAAAACTAGTACCAATGAAGAAAATAGTTTAAAGTGCTTGTAATCTTTGGAAAATAAATGAGTTCTGAGTGTTATGTGTGAACCTGAACTCTATTGTAACCTATGTTTTACTTGAGAATCCTAATATCCTGAGTACTTAATCTTTTATATTTGATTTATTGTTTATTCAGAAAAGATTTATGTGATTCAGATATGTTAAGTGATCTCATAAGACTCTAGAATTTATTTGATTGTCACTTGAGACAAAATCCTAAACTACTCTATTTAAGAAATGAATTAGGCATTGTTGGAATCATTTGAGCCTTTCAAATCAACCTATACATTATAACATCCCTAGTAACCCATTTTGAGCCTATATTTATTTTTATTTTTTTGTACACCTATATTATTATCTAACCTTTAACAAAAATATTTCTAACTTTTACCTTTCACTCACAAGAATGATCATTTGAAAAGTTATGATTCATGGGTGAATGGAAGAAGTTAAAAAAAAAGGGAAAAAAAGAAAAAAAAATAGAACTTCCCAAATAAATAAGTTTGGGGGTGTTTACATAAAAAAGTGTAGTATGAGCAAATAACGTAAGGATGAGGATAAGGTTGGAGATATAATTCACATGATAATATCAAAGGCATTTGGAATGACTTAAATGATCATGTATGTTGTAGAGTGAATTGAGTTTTCATAAATATCTTTTTATCCACTTTTAACCTATGCCATACATTACAAGACTAATGAAAGTCCTAATGATATTAAATATTATGATTAGTCTACATTAGTGGAGAGTGATATAAAAAATAAATTTATGGAGTCTCAAATGCATAAATCTAGAGATCTATTTTAAATATTTGATTATATAAATTTATTTGAATGCAAAAAGTTCAATGTCATATGGTTACCACACACACACTTAGGATTCAATAGTAAACTATACGTTGCATTTGAATTGAAGTTCTACATAATTTTGGGATTATGATATTTTCCTTAGTTGCACATTTTAAATCTTTGAAAAATGCTTAGTAAGCAAAAAACAACTCATCATTCACTTATTTTTTGAATTTTGAAGTTTGTGTGTTTTGCTTGAATACAAACAAAATATTAAAATTAGGGATATTTAATGAGTGAGTTTTATACTCATAAATTAAATATTTTTATCTTATCTTTTTATCTTAATTAAGCTTTTATCTCTCTTGTTTATCTTTAGTTTTGTGTATTTTTTACAGATAGAGAAAAGAATAGAAAATTAATTTAATTGGAGGAATCAAAATTAAATTGTGATTATTTAGAAATTATGTCTATAAATCAAACAGACAAAATAAATTCATTGAGGATGGCTAAGTAAGGAGCAATATATTTTTGACTCCTGAGATGCATCATAATGGATATATGCATAAATTTAATTTTTGATTTATGATTACATTTCTAAAAAGAATTGAAACATAAAGATTTAAGGCAGAATATCCAATGTTAAAAATCTATTTACTACTTACTTTTTAACTCGATATTACTATAATATTTTGACTGTATCTCAATAAATACATATATAATACGTACGAAATTTGGTAGATAAATAGCGTATACAATTTTATACAACTTTTATGTTTATATGAGTTAGAAAAGAACATGTTTACTGTTAGAAAGGATCAAAATTGAGTTAAAAAAGAACATGTTTACTGTTACAGTCTTGCCCAACCTTACTATAGTATTTGGGCCTTATTTCAGAAAATACATATTCAATGCATATAAAATTTGGTAGGTTAACAATAGATACAATTTACTACAACTTTTATGTTCACGTAGTCAGGAAAATCGGATATTAAGATGGCCAGCATTGGGTTAGAATAAAATATATTTGTTGTTGCAATCCAGCCCAACTTTGCTTCGGTATTTTGGCAATAAATCACAAATTACGTATCCAATTTGTACACAATTTATATGGGTGGAAAGATAATAAAATTATCTACAACCTTTATGTTTATAGAGTCAACAAATTCAATGGATATGAAGTAATAATTTAAAAATTACTTTCGGTGCCCAATTTGTCAACATAATGCAACTTGTTAGCCACTATTATTGACAATTACCACACCTAATTGCATATATAAATAGAGGGCTTGAGAAAGTTTGTGAGGGAGTTGAGAGTGATCTTGGGAAAGCTTTAGTTGAAATTCTAAGTGCTTATAATATTTTTCTCTCTTTAGACATTTTGTATATTTACTTTTTTTTTATAATATTATTATGTTTCTTTATTTTTCATTTTGTTTTCTTACCTTGATTATAGAAAATTAATCTCCTAATGTTAAGGTAAAATGGTAAAAATCTTGGTATGAAAATAATAATTTATCTAATTTTTAATTTTAATGTTTATATTTGATTTTGTATTTATCTTCTTTTTTTTTGTTATTTTCTTTCTTAGATGATGGTTTTGTTGCCCCTTTATTATTTTCTTTCTTAGAAGATAGTTTTATCGCCTCTCTATTGTTATTTTATTATTATTTTCTTTCTGAAAAGATAAATTTTTTGTCCCTCTGTTATTTATTTTCTTTCTTAGAGGACGGTTTTGTCGTCCATCTGTTGTTATTTTATTATTATTTTTCTTAAAGGATGGCTTTGTTGCCCCTTTGTTATTTATTTTCTTGTTATTTTTTATTGTTATTTTTTTTTCTTAGAGGACGACTTTGTTGCCCCTCTGTTGTTATTTTTCCTATTATTTTCTCTATGAGAGGATGGCTCTGTCGTCTTTCTGTTGTTATTTTTCTTTTTAGAGAAATGTTTTGTCGCCTCTCTGTTGTTATTTTCTTGTTATTTTATTTTTTAATGGCTGGTTTTACCGCCTACTTTATATTATTATTATTGATTTTTTTTTATCTATCTATTGTTATATTTTTATTCCTTTTATATCTTTTCATTCTAAATTTTATAAAGTGTGAATCTTGATACATTATAGACAATTTTTAGCACAATAAATACTTGAATTATTCTTGATTTATTTTAGAAAATATAATGATTGGCACGTTATATACTTGAATTTATTTTACAAGAATTGTTTTATTATTAGTAATACAATAAAAAGAAGGCAAATACACTTCATATGTAAACCAAAGTGAGTTTAAGGTAACTTATCTTCTGAATGGAATCTCATTTATATGAAGATTCTATTTGAATAATAAAAGAGTTAAAATTTATTTTTTATTTGATATACCAACAGTGAGTCCCCTAACCTTAACATATTTCTTTACTTTGAATACATTTCTATTTAATTTTAGTATTTTATTTTTTTGCATATTTTGTTCGAAATTCTTTCCACAAAAGAAAATATTCTCTCAATTGGCAATTCTTGTGAGATAGATTTCGCATACTACTAAATCTATACTCTAAAATATTTATAAACTTGCGAGTTTTAATTAAAACAAAAACAGTTTGCACTTATTCCAAAAAAGAAAAAGCAAATTAGATTGAATTTGCATTCCAACGGGTCAAAAACCGCTTTAACTTGGAGTTTTGTTGCAAATCAATTAAGACTTGTCAATTGAACCAATTCGCATAAACTTTAAAATTTTAAATTTCTACTGTAGCGATGTGGAGCCCCTGCTACGACACACGGGAAGCACTACTTTCGTGCTTCTCTTACTGTTAGTGGTCTATCATGTAGAGTAAAACTCAAACCTCACTTACCGCTCCCACCGACGTGGGACTTTTGTTCCCTCTCTACCTTCTCATTTTTTTACATACTCAACTCTTTTTCTTTTTATATTTCTAAGGCCATGCTCAACTTTTGACATTTTATTTATCATATTTTGATTATAAATAATACACTAAAAGCTTTACTTTTATCATATTATATTTTCTATTTATTTTAATAAAATTTGCTTGGTATAAGTTTAATTTTTCATGTATTCAAAGAACAAAAAAAAATATTGAATTGACTTTTGTCGTACTTAATTAATTCATAAATTCAAAAATCTTAATATATATTATATAGTGGATATATTATTATATTATTCTTAACTTATTTTTTACATATAAATTTTTTTGTATTATTTTAATTATAAATAGTTCAATCAGTTTAATTAGTGATCCAATAATAGACCTAGTGATTCAATGATTCGAGACTTTTTCCAATTCAATAATTGATCCAGTTTCGAAAACTATGCCCGGTTATGTGTATTTTATGCCTTTTACTCAAGAACATGTACACTACAGTTGGCTTTTCTGCATTAAATCCAACCATTTCCTCAATTTCTAAAACATTCTTCATCGCTAATAATCTTAATCATGTAAACAGCAGTGAAACACTATATTTTGAAGATGATAATCTCTCACGTTTAATCTCTGCTACTTCTTCTTCTTCAAGCAATGTAGCATAGCCATTAATGTGTCTATTATAAAGGTACATTTTTCAATATTCTTCTGAAAGGGTGAAGGATGACTTTCACTGCCAATTCAACCGCTGAGGGAGCTACAGATGAGCGTTCTAGCTTTCACTGTCATTCTTCACTTCCCTTCTGCCATGGGTGTTCTTGAATGAGAATGGCACGTGAGTGAATTATTAAACTATTTAATCTAAACTATTCAATTTGTTCTGACGGTTTCAATTTATTCCTCTCACACTCTATATTAGATGCTCCTATCATAAAATATGATATATATATATATATATATATATATATATATATATATATATGAAAAAAATCTTGAAAGGATAGGCATCTCCGAACTTCAGGTAGATGAGTGTCGTGAAGCATCTAAAACCTTCTCCACATTCAACTGATTCTCGAGCATTATTTGGTTTGCAGATATCTTTTTTGAAAAATATTTTCCAAATTTTTTTTCTTTTAAAAGTGTCCTTATCACCAACAAGGAATCCATCACTATATCAACTAAAGAAAGATGTATTTGTTCTCTTTTGATTTTTTTTTTTTTTGCCATGTGCATTGTATTTTCTATTCAGGAAGCTTGTGATAGTATATGTTCAATTATATTTTGACTTAAATTTCAATCACATTTCTTTACTTAAACTATGTTTGGCAAAATTGACTTATAATTAAATTAGTTGAAAGC
This sequence comes from Gleditsia sinensis, assembly GCA_037074535.1. Classification (NCBI taxonomy): domain Eukaryota; kingdom Viridiplantae; phylum Streptophyta; class Magnoliopsida; order Fabales; family Fabaceae; genus Gleditsia; species Gleditsia sinensis. The sequence goes on from CM073474.1 coordinate 6,501,307, forward strand.
TTATAAACTATAGGTTAGTTGAAGTAGCGTATAGCTTATAAACTTTTAACTAATTTAAATGACTCAAATAATTTTGTTTACCAAACACTTCTAATTTAATCAAATAAGTTTATAAATTAGTCAAATACACTATAAGTTAATTTATTTGACTTGTCAAACACATTTTTAATTTTGGTTCAATTGTATAAATTTATGTGGTAATTTCAATTCTAGGGTACATTGAAGAATTCAACCACCCACGGCTTAAAGTTTAGGGTTTTAATTTAAGTCACAATCTATGAGTTTATGAATAAGGACAACTTTATATGGTTTTAAATTTCAGGTTTTAGGGTTGTAATGGAGATTTACTTTAGGAGTAAAGTGTATTTTTCCTAATTAGAAAACAAAGTCTCTTTATATATTAAGTGTAGCTACATTTATTCACTATAGAAAACTTGATTAGTTCGGTCAGTTAGACCAGTAAACGTCGTGAACTAGTGAAAGGACTAATTTAGTTTAATCCTTAATAGTTTAGTAAAAAACTAGTAAAAAAAAGCCAATTAAAAATTGATGAACCAAACTGGTTCAAATGATATAATTTGTTCCTCTATTAAAATGATGCTATTTTCAAAATTTTAAATTTATTAGCTCAAAATAACATTATTTTGGCTCATTTTTTTAATATTAATAATGATTATACATTTATTTTATTTTTATTTTTTATTTTTTATGATTAAAAATGTGATTACAATAACTATTATTAATTATTAAATATTATATCAGGTTGAACTTCTCTTATATATAGCAATTATTATTGATGTTTATGTATCAGCTGATTTTTTTTATTAAATTATCTATTTATTTAATTTTATATGTTTTAATTTTAATGTGTTATTTTATTTTATTTTTGGCCAAAGATAATCATTTTTATTGAACCAACAAACCTAGCAGCAATTCTTGAGCATTACAGGAGAAAAGGGTTCTCACTACCCAAATATCACAAACACATCACTACGAGACAACCCAAAAAGCTGGTTGGATGAAGAAGCATGCAGGCTTCATAAACCAAGAAAGATGCATAACAATAGCAGAAGAATGTCAAAGCTCCTCTCTGCGAGAAACTGCTACCTGTACCATTTAGTGAGAGTTGCAAAAACAATTGTTAAATAACCGGTCATTTCTACTCTTCCATGAAAATCATAAGACAAAGCAAGCAAGCTTCATACTCCCTGCACTATTAGGCATCGTTATCATTGTCTGGTAAGGCTATGCCACCGCTCTGCAAAGCTGGTTTGAGGAAGACAACTTGAACGGATCATCAAAGGGGACGAACTCCATGTTGCATTAGCCATTGGGCATTGACTGAACAAGTGAATGATGCTTTCTCCATCATTATCACAAGCTAGGCATTTTGGATCCATCAACCCAACACCCCTTTTATGCAAGTTATATTTGACCCTAATAGCTCTATGAAGGCATTTCCAGAGAAAAAATTTGAGCTTCTCAGGAACCCAAAGCTTCCATTTGCTTTTCCAGGTACCAATATTCAACCCTGTATTTGACCCAAAATCAAAGTTTGGGTAACAAAAATAATCGTATAGCGGCCATGCTTGCCATGATACCAAACCAGTTTACCTTCATTACTCGAGATCTTTTCTTTAAAAATATCCCTGGCCAAATTTGGGTCAAATAGCTTGCTAACTTGAGCTTCATTCCACTGCCTCGTGGCCTCATCCGTTAGTAGCTTAACCACCAACTCCTCCCCAAGTTGCTAAACAGGCCCATGTAATGAGAATGGAGGATTAATGGGAAGCCATGGGCAACCAAGTATGTTCAAGACTGAATTAGCTCCTGCTTTCCATCGAGCCCCCATCTGAAAGATTCTCCTTCCAACAAGTGAGCTATGCCAAGCCCAGGAAGGTTGTTTCTTGGCCGGCCGAGCTTGAAGAAAGCGAGATGTAGGGAAATATCTTGATCTGAAAAAACTGGTTAAGGAATTTGAATTAGTGGATAAATGCTAGGCTCGCTTTCCACGCTTTCCAAAAGGAGCAGATTAGTTGCCTTTAGATCTTTGAAGCCAACCCCTAAATGTTTCTTACCTTTGCAAAATTGTTTCTAGCCAACCCAACATATTCCTTTATTAGAAATATTATTTTTTTCGCCAGAAATTTCTAACCATGCTTGTAATGTCATTACAGAGTTTACCATGCAGAAGAAAACGGGACATTTCATAAACAGCAAGGGCACATAAAACTAATTTAATTAGCACAATTTTCCTAGCAGGAGATAAAGCTCTACGTTTCCAATCAGCTAAGTGTTGTGCAACCCTCGGCTTTGAATAAGCAAAAGTCTCGTATTTTTTATTTTATTTTATTTTATTTTATTTGTCTTTTGGATGAAGGAAAACCAATATATTTGTCTTGTGACTGAATTGTGCCTATCTTCAATCTTCTGGCTATTACACTCCTAAACTGGTAGGGTTGTTGCTGGAAAAGAAAAGGGAGGACTATGATAAATTTACCTATTGACCACTAATAGTTTCATACACTTGTAAAATTCATTCAATTTCTATACAAGCAGCATTAGTAGCTTTGGTAAATAATATAGAATCATCTACAAAGAATAAATTGGAAACAACAGCTCTGATTTTTTAATTAAAAAGGATAAACTTTCAACACATAATAAAAAAAGATTAGGAGATAGAGGTTCCCCTTGACAGATCTGTTTAGAAGGTTTTAAATTGCCAAAGGATTGACCCTCAATAACCATAGAATAGGAAACTGTTCTCATGTACTGACTAATTAGATCAATCCAATCCTATTTAAACTAAATTCTCATAATTTCTTCAATAGAAGGTTACTCTATTCGATCATATGCCTTACTGTCCAACTTTAGAGCCATCTCCTAATTTTTACCTTATTTTTTGGTCTATAGATAATGCATGATTTCAAAGGCAATTAGGATATTATTTGTGATCAGATGGCCTTTGAAAAATCACATTGATTAGGACTGATTATCTTCCCCATAGTTCCTGGCATTCTAACCACAAGCATTTTAGAAACAATTTATAGAGAACACTACACAAGCTAATGGGCCCTAATTGAGACATGCTTTTAGGGGTAGAACATTTGGGGATCAACACAATAGAAGTGTGATTAATATTCTGAAGAAGTTTTTTGCTGATAAAGAAATTTCTTACTGCACTATCCTAGTAAAGTCTGAAGAATAGCCCTTGAATCCATCATCACCTGAAGCACTAGATGGATTAATAGAAAAGATTGCACACCTAACCTCCTCTATAGTAATGAGCCTCAAAAGCCAACAATTCATACCGCTACTCACCTTGCAAGGCAAGCCACTAAGCTCTTCAGAGATATTCCTTGTTATTGAAGATTGAAACAAATTCTGAAAATAATCCAAAGCAATGGAAGATATACTAGATCGTGCCTCCACCTAAACATTATCACTATTTTAAGGCTCTTCATAAAACTCCTAGCTTGGTGTCGAATGGTCTGACTACGGAAAAATGTTGTATTCTTAACCACTTTCCGTTAGACTTTTGCTTCCAATAAAGCTTTTCATTCTTCCAAGCTTTAGTTAATTTAAGCTATAAAGCTTAGGCACCTGCAGCATCGAAGGGGAGAGAAGTTTTAATACTGGTCAATTGCTTTTTAAGTTCATTAATCTTCTTAGCTGAGTTCCTTGGGTTTTTTTTTATTCCATAGCATGACGACAAGACTTAATTTGTAAAGCACTTGGAACTTTTTTTATCTGGAATGAGTCTGAGACCAAACTTCCTTGATAATATTTCTAACTGTAGATTCATGCTTCCATCTAGCGTCAAACCGAAACCTCTTCCGGGGTTTTATATTCTCTACATTCAGCAATCATCAAAATAGGATTAAACAATGCGATAAAGATGGCTCACCACCCCATCTAGGTACCTAAGAAACCACTTGACTACCAACTAAGAATTCTGTCGATGACTTGATGTACATTGGCAGCGCCATCTCTTTTGTTGTTCCAAGTAAATTGAGCCCCCTTCTTTTCTATACTACACCAGCCCACCATCCTACATGAAGGGCTCTAACCCATGCCCCATAGTGTCAAAAACTAGAGCCCTGACTTTTCAAGCTCATAAAGCATGTCATTGAAGTCCCACCAAAAAGACCATTGCCTCTTCTGAACAAAATATTATATTATTTAAGATAAAGTACTGACCTTCTTTTCGAGAATGGTCACGATGGATATGAACCCCCACAAAGTGCCAAGGAGCATCCTTACTAGTAATGGAACAGTGGCCAAGAATGAAAAAATAAGAGAAAATATATTTTCTCACCCTAATGTTTTAGTGGAATTGCAACTTTCTCCATTACCTTTTAATTCTTAGAATTCTATTCTTTCATTTGATTGTAGTTTACCCCCTAACGTTAAATTTCTCTATCAGCTCTAACATTAGATGTTACAAAATTACAAAATTATCCCTTTTATTTATTTTTTAAAAAATATTGTCATGTACATATATAATTTTTTTCCCTGTGCACATTCAGTGAAAACAAAAAGACACCATGCGAAGTTTCTCCCCACCCCCATCGGAATTCCTATTGCAGTTAGTCGCCAATCTGCAACCTACACCATTGACCCACTCCACGGTTAGCCACCATTAGCCATTGCAGTGTAGAGGAAGCACTCTTGTACCCTAAACTGAACTGCATCTCTCTGCGCGTTAAAGTAGGTCGTGAAGCAGCAATTGTAACCCAATTTGACGCCACCACCGAATAGCTACCGTGACTAAACATTTGCCACCATCGACTTTCATGACTCCCAACCCAAACAAAACACTTTAATTTATGCCACATGACAATCTTTCGAATAAACAAAAATGAAGAGAATGATACTGGTAGACGAAAATAAAAATAGAGTGCCTGACTTTCAAATAAAACATAATACTCTTTAAAAAAAACATAGATAAAATGCTACTGGTAGAAGAAAAAAATCAGGTGATTCATACAATATGTAGCTTATCCATTAGTTTTTTATCACCTATGGATAGATGGTCATGGCATCTCACTACAAATGATGTTTTCATTGTCAAGTTTGCTTATAAGGTGTCCAGGGAGTGTGAGGCTCGGGGTGATGGCAGAGTTTATGCAAATTAGTAGGCTTTGGCAAGGTACAGGGCTATTTGGAAGAGAATTTGGTGTATGCCCATACCAAATAAATTCAAGATATGATTATGGTGGATGTGCCATGGGATTATTCCTACAAATATGGCTCTAAAGCATAAGGGTTAAAGGTTGAGGAGAGATGCTGGTTATGTGGGAGGGAGGATGTAAAACCTGGTATTGTATTAGAAAATTTTAGTTTTAAGAAATAGTGAAACGAAGTTTTCTAAATAATTTTGGTCCTCAAATAAGCCTATGTTTTTTTTCTTCTACTAGTAGCATTTTATCTCTGTTATTTTTTTGCAAGAAAATTATGTTTTATTTGAAATTCATGCACTTTGTTTTTTTTTCTTCTACCAGTATTATTCTCTTTATTTCTCTTTATTCGAAATATTGTTAAGTGCATTTGTTTGGGTTGGGAGTCATGGAGGTCGATGGTGGCAAATGTTTGGTCACGACAGCTGTCCAACGGTGGCGTCAAAATGGGTTACAATTGCTGCTTCACGACCTGCTTTAATGTGCAGAGAGATATAGCTCAATTTAGGGGACAAGAGTGCTTCCTCTACACCACGGTGGCTAATGGTGGCCGATCGTGGGGTGGGTCAACGGTGTGGATTGCAGATTGGCAGCGAGTTGCGACGGAAATTCCAATGGGTTGGGGGAAAAGCTTTGCATGGTGTCTTTTTGGGTTTTCACCGAATGTGCACAGGAAAAAAAATTATATATATATTACAATGGTTTTAAAAAAATAAATAAAAAGAGTAATTTAGTATTTTTGTAACATCTAATGTTAGAATTGACGGACAAATTTAACGTTAGGGATAAACTGCAATCAAATGAAAGAATAGGGGGATATTGAAAAAATTAAAAGGAACGAGAGAAAATTGCAATTGCACTAAAACATTAGGAAACGAAAATGTATTTTTTCCTAAAAAATAATATGAAGCTTCAACCTTAAATTCAATTCCTCCTTCCACCACATAGTTATCTCTCTAGTAGTCTCAATAGGTTCTGCAATAACAATTTTCACACATAACCACAAGATCTGGCATTAATGTTATTGACATGTGCATTTGCAAGTTTTGTCTCCATAAGGTATACCAAATTTAGGGAATGAGATTTTAAAATCTATTTTAAATACTAAACTATTAGGCAGTTCCCCAAACCTTGACAATTTCAAGATAATATCTTTATGATTACAAGTGGGGGCATTTTTGGCTAGCTTCCTCCGTCATATCAGAACAAGAATTAAGTCTGGCTGTTTTTAGAAATCGGGGGAGCTGTGCTTTCCATAGGCCTCCTCATAAGAACACCAAAGCATGGGTGATTTTCACTTGAGAAACAATATTCCTATGTGATCACAATCCCTTGTACCCATTGGTTTAGCATCCTTCTTGGCCAACATTTTCAAATTGCCACCCTTGTATCCTTTTGTTTTTCCAGCACCTCTCTTATGTGTAACACCCCCTTTATGCAAACTACCTTTATTTAGTTAATGTTATCATTATCCTTTACTTCACCCCTCCTTAGGTCCTCAATATCTCTTACTCTTCCTTCTCCAATTAATGGACTTGTCAGACTACGCCACCCTAACTCTTTACCTCAAAGAGTGATGACTTCTTTGGCGCCCTTTGTTGGAGAATGATCAGATCATCATCTCTAATCTTCACTATACCGTTGTTTGTCTAATTTAGATGAGAAAGTAGCTCAAAACCCTTCTCATTCTCAGCCCTTTAAACCTTGAACCTTTCTTTTTTGCCATAGTCACCTAAACCCTCAAGATTCAAGCACTATTCACGCAGGGGTTACATTGGCTTCTTGTTCCTACGTGATACTACATTATGTCTATACATGGTTCCCATTCCAACTGAGAGATCTTGGAACTTGCATAATATACCACTCCCATGCTTTTTGACCTATTTTTATATTACTTTGCTTCCCTACTTCAGTCTATTAAAGAATGGTTTGATATTATCATTTTGTTCTAGTCTTTTGCTACTATACGTAGCCTTCTACCACAACTCGTATTTTCTCTCTCTCATGCACTCATTCAACTCATCATGAACTACCACCAAGCAGCCCCTCTCTTCATGCCCAATCACGCCATAGTAATAGCAAAAGGAAGGAAGATTCTCAAATTTGAAATCCATCCATATCTTGCCATTGAATCCATTATTGACATATAATCCTGTAAGCCATAAATTTGCATAAATGCAATAAATTAAAAGTGAAAGTCTAAAGAATATATCTCTAGCCATAGTAATCAGATTCCTCATAAACGTAATCACCATATGTAAATAAAAATAGAGAAAAAAAATTTAATCTATTCAAGATCTTGATTCATGTACTTAATGGAGAATTATAGATCTTCTTGTAGACTAGAAATCCTTGTTCCCAAAAATAATATTTTATGAATATTTCACTATATCCTTATTCCCATCAAAGAAGGAGTATTTATAATTGATGAGTGGTTGTCATAACCACAATGTACATTTTCACATAGGGACATCTTTTTATAAAGTGATACATTTTCATATAGAGACACTTTTTTATATAGAGACACCTTTTATATATTCTTAGATTTCATAATTCTCATTGTACAATATGGACAGTAAAATCTATATCCCTTAGATTTTTTTATATAGCCAATGAAATATCCACTGGATATTTTTTAGTCTAACTTTGTCTCATATGGATCGTAAATACTAACTTCAGCTAAGCATCCCTAAATATATACATGTCTTAAATTAGATTTTCAACTTTTTTATAACTTAAATGGCATTTTCTAAATCGCATTGGTTGGAACCTTATTACTATGCCACATTTAAGGCCTCACTCTACAAAGACAATGGGAGATTGGAGTTATTAATCGTACTCTTCACCATATCCATCAATGTCAAGTTCTTTCTTTCAGTCACACCATTTTATGATGGTGAGCTAGACATTGTGTATTGTGCCATAATAGAACCTTGCAAATGGACTTCGTAATTGTCCATTTTCAATTTACCTTCCATAAAATTGATCACATCTATCTAACCTTACGATTTTAATTTGTTTACCTAACTATTTCTCTACTTCTGCTTTATAGAACTTAAAAGCATTTAATACTTCACTCTTATAATAAAGCAAGTAAAGATACATATATTGTGAATATATAGTCATCAATAAAGGTAATGAAAATATTTTTGACCATTAAAGTATATATCTTAAGTTCCTAAAATATCAATGTGTATAATCTCTAATACATTAGAACTCCTCCTGGCACCTTTCTTGGACTTGTTAGTTTGCTTTCTTTTAATGCAATCTAAACAAGTACTAAAATTAATAAAATCAAGAATCTCTAAGACTCCATCATTTACTAATATCTTAATTCTATCAATAAAGATATAACTTAATCTCTTATGCCATAACACAGAGGATTTTTCATTTATAATATTATGCTTAATGCCAATATTATTACCATGTACAGTTGTAAGACTACAATCAAGGGTAAAATTCAAATGAAGTTTAAACAACCCATCATCCATAATATCATTACAAACAAGAACATTGTCTTTATATAAATGTAAGGTATTATAAATAAAATTGAAACTAAAACCATAAGATACAAGTTTTGAAATTGAAATATGGTTTATTGAAAAAGAAGGAATATAAAAAGTTCTTTTAAGGTCTAATACAATATCAGAATAAAAAATAAGTCTATATGTTCCAACAGCCTCTACATGTAAATGCATCTTGTTTTTTGAATAAATGAAACATTCACTTTTGTTCGGTTTTCTATGGTTTATGGTGCCTTGCATGGTATTGGCAACATGGATTATAGAGTCAAAATCAACCCGCCAAGTGTTATATAAAACATGAACCATATTAGATTATAAACACATTATGGAGATGAGATTAACCTTTCTTTTTAAACTAATGCTTGAATTTAGGACACGTATTCTTTATATGTCCTTTCTTCTTACAAAAGAAACATTTAACATTGCCCTTATTAACTTGATTAAGAGGTGTTTTACCCTTCTCTTTCTTAGATGATTTCTTATCATGAGTCGCCAAATGTACGTTTTCAATCTTTTTTTTATTCATTCTCCCTTCTTATTGTATAAACATGTTCAAAAATTCATTAATTGACCATTTCTCCTTATGTATTCTGTAAGATATTTTAAAAAATCCAAAATGAGTAGGGAGTGAGTTAAGGATAAAGTGAACAAGAAATGACTTAGAAATCTCAATCTCCAAATATTTCAATTAATACACAATGTCCCACATCTTTATAACGTGTTCATGTATACTATTGGTGCCATTAAATCTCATGAAATACATTTTTTTATCATTGGAGTGTTCGTTTATGCCTTGTTAAAAGTATCAAACTAATCTGAATAGTTTTGAGATATTTCCTTACTTTAGCATTTTCAAGGATATATTGATAGATAATTTTTCCAATACGAGATTTAATAAACATCAAACTCAAGCAATTGGATTGTTCACAAATATTATATGATGTTTTCTCAACTTGTGTGCTTGATTTTGTAGGTTTTAGTGGTTCATCTACTCAAAGTAAAAGCAGAAGTCTAAAAAACATATCTCTAGTGATAGTAATCAAATTCTTTAGAAATGTAATCACTATATGTAAATCAAAATAAAGAAATTTTGTCTAATCTATTCAAGATCTTGATTCATGTACTCGATAGAGAATCACAGGCTTTCTTGTAGACTAGAGACCCTTGTTCCTAGAAAAATATTTTGTGAGTGTTTTACTATATCCTTCTTCTCATTAAAGAATGTGTATTTATAATTGATGAATGGTTACCGTAACCACCATTTACCTTTTCACATAGGGACATCTTTTTACATAGGGATACATTTTCACATAGGAACAACTTTTTATATGGGGATACCTTTTTACATAGGGTCACCTCTTCACATAGGATTACCTTTTCATGTAAGGTCGCCTATTCATATAGAGAGATAATTATCATATAAAAATGGGCTACATATATTATTTTAATTAATATAATTAACAATTCCCTCTTCAAAGGGTGCTGCAAACCCAAGCTTTAGCCATTATATCTTTAGCACCTTAACCCGAGAGCAATCCCATATCCACAACTCTGCCAAATTTTCTACCAAGAATTTTGCCCATAGTCACTGTTTTATAGTATCTTAGAAGCCCCTAAAATTGAACCCAAAAAGCAACAATGTGAATCTTCTCCTTAATGAGATCAAATAGCCCATGCCACTATTAAAAGTTAGGTTTGGCAAAATGAGCCTAGACTATGGTGCCAGTCTAGTCTAATCCTATAAATGGAGTGCTGCAATTTGATAAATAGATAGTCTATTTCGGCCAAAAACTTTTAATCTCAGGTGGATAGGCCATTAATTTTTTTTTTTACATTTTCAAGATATGTACAAAAGAAACAAAGAAAATTAATAAACTAACTAAATACTAATCGATAAAATAAGTAAAATAATAAAGAAAACTTGGTATACTAATATTCCACATAGTCAATCTAGTATAAAAAGATCAATTATATTTTCATAATTAAAGATATATTTCTTGTGCATGCAAATAAATATACCATTCATTTCCATCAAATCAAAGCTTATAGAAGATATACTAATTTATTAAGCCCTATAATTCTCAATTTCATACATGTCACATCATACTACTTATAGTTCTTAAATTCTAGGCCTGTGCAGTGGCTGGGTTCAGGTATGTTAAGATCGAAATCCAACCCAACCTGACTGACCACCTGTTGGGTCACAGAAATGCAAACCAAACCCGATCGTATAGTTCATTGATCTGAGCCCCTCGGGTTTAGATGGGTTTAACTTAATAGCATCATACATCCTAATAGAAATTTAGAATTCCATAAATTCAAATGTTTCTTAACAAACTAAGGATAAATAATGAGCCACTTTAGTAGGAAAAATATTTTTCTAATCTAATCATAATGTTATGAAGTAATATTTATAAAGATAAAGCCTCTCCAATGCACTAAGCAATAGACACAGGGGAAGAGAATTAAAATTCCAGCAGACTACAAAGTACAAACCGCTTACACCCACTTCTATTACTACAACAAAGAAAAAACAATTTCCAAGATTTCAACACCATAACTAAACCACCAAGTCAATCATTCTTGAAAATCAGTTATAAAGGAACACATAAATTCAACCAAGAGAAACATTATTCAGGTAAATGTATTTAGTACACGTCCACTAGAGGCCAAAAGTCAAAAACACATGCATGAAATACAACAATAAAAAACCATCAAATTAATAAACATACATACAAGGAAATAACCTTAAATGTGTACCCAAAACAACACAATTGTCCATCCTCTATCTGCTTCTATTTGGAAGAAGCTTCTACAAGTTCTGTAAAATAAATAATTACTTAATTATTTGGATATCATAAATTAACAAATTAGAATATATAAAACAAATACTTAATACTTTTCTTATCTCAATCTTCTTACATTGTTGCAATTTTTCAACAAAATCAAGGTTATCAAGTTGAACTAGATTTGGTTTCAACCAATTTTGTATACAAATTAATGCCTTGGCCATTTTTGCAGAGAGAGGTGATGTGATTTTAATTAAGCATGATATTAATACCTTTAAACTTACTTTTTGTTTGATTTCAGTAAAATATAATTAGGAATTAGCTTAGTTTTGTGTTTTGTGTTGTAGGAACAAAGGAAGAAGAAAAGATAAGAAATTCATGGAAAAATGCTACATTGCAGTGATTCCAGACCTTTCAGCACTGTTTTGAGCATATCTCCCTCTTATGAACTCCACTCAAAGTTATTCAAGTGGCTAAGAAGCCATAACACAATCCTCTACAACTTTTATGTTGAACACTTGGTCAAATTCGGGAGATTTCATAGCATTACAGAGCTCGCAAATCAGAATCATAGTGCAGCAGGGTGAATTCTGACCTTTAGTCACTAATTTTAGCATATCTCCTTCAATTTAGATTGGATTAAGGTGATTATAGCGGCTATGGAAAGAAGAGACATAGAGCTACAACTTTCATGCTCGACACTTCGGCAAATGCTGGAGTTTTCCAGGCGCTGCGGCGCCCGCCGTCGCACCAAGTCGCTAAGTTCGCGATTTTTAGGGTTTTTTAACTCTAATTGAAGCCCGATAGGCCGAAATTTGACCTAGAAACACTCCTACATCAATTAGGAGGAGTGAATCTATAAAAAAGGAGAAAAGCAAGCAGAGAAGTCATCGAATTCTTCATCGAAGTTCTTCAATTCTTCTTTAGATTTTCTTATGGCCCTGCGTGACTAGTTCTTTTTAGTTGGTTGAGGTAGATTGAAACCTCAAGGGACCCTTATGCATGTGAGATTTGGAATTGCTTTCAATAGTTCAATCTTAACTAGGTATTGTTTATTCATCTTCTTTTCTTTTCTAAATGATTTTTCATGTGATTGCTAGGAGGCCTACTAGTATATTGTATGTCTAAGTCTGCTGCTGAATTAGATTTTGAACAAAGTTTTTATTACTTGATTCATGAAGCAAATATGATTAAGGATTTTGGATTATAAATCATTAACCCTATGATGAATGATCAACTAAATTAAATATAATCGATTTGCTTATATTTATTTAGCTCTATCAGTTTCTCTCGTTCTTAATGCAGTTGATAAGTTAGACTTTGCTGATGTGTTAAAGGATTTTTTATCAATTAGAGTTTAATTGGTACGATTGTTATCAATTCACTAGGCTTAAGGAGGAACTGGGAGAGAGTCCCAATGATAGATATTTGGTTTAAGATTGATAATTTTGTCAATGATCGATGTAATCCCTTGATGGTAAATATCGACTGAAACTAACGCTTTTCTCATTAATTACTCTTTTCACTATTTTCATTATTGTTTAATTTACTTTATTTACAATTATCAAACCCCTCTTTCTTAATCACATAAGGTAATTCCAGTCTTTGTGGGATCGACCCTTACTCCCACTACTACAGGTTAGTTTTAAGGTAAGGTATTAATTTGGGTGTACGTGCGATAGTACGCACCAAGAGGCTATCTAAATGTATCTAATACACATCCATCAGTACTAAATGCTGACTCAAAAGCTACTGTTGACATAAGAATGTTCAACACATCTCGAGTAACAATAGAAAGGACACGGAACTTAGAAACGTTTGTTTGTCACCAATCTAAAGTATCAAAAGAATCATCTGCATCCACACAAGCTTCATCTAAATATCTTTATACTTCATTCTTTGCTTCATTGGAGTCTTTAGCCCTCAAATAAGATTTAAAAGCAGCCTCTCTAGTTTTTTGAGACTATGTGTTCTTTGTAACATCTTGGTCCATTGCCATAAATATTGAAGAGTGGCCTTCCTCATTTAAAGCATTGGTAGGCTCATACACTTGATGATAACAAGCATACAAATTTTGTAAATTAACCTTGACCTTGCAAGTCATATTATAAGATATAGTTGAACCATAAATATCATCCAAAGACCATTTTAAATAAGCAAGCTTATATCTAAGGTCAAGCATATTGGCAATGCACAATAAAAGGTTCATGGTTTCCACTTATACCCAATACTTATCAAATTTTCTCTTTATTTCTATTGTCATACCACTCAACAAAGAATTATTACTTGAGCTTCACTTTAATAACTCACTCTGTATTAAAACAAGTTGAAGGAAGGCCACGTTTGAGGTAACATATAAGCTCCCAGACAACTCTAAAGTTACATCATAGAAAATTTTTAGAAACTGAATAAAAAATCTAGCATTATTCCAATTATCAGAAAAAGGAGGACCAATTGTCTGATCATCAAAATAATTAATATAAGTAGGTTCATCCTCCTCTAGCTTATCAAATACCTTTTCAAAATTTTTAGTGGCCTCTAACATCAAATATGTTGAGTTCCATCTTAGTTGAAACATCTAAGCATACAAGGCTTTGAAATGCAATATTTGATTGTTCAACACAACATTTAAATTTTGCTAGTCTATAAGGAGAAGATCTAATATATCTCACATAATTACGAATAGACACAATGAATGAATGCATCTCCTTTAATCCCTCATTAACAACTAAATTGAAGATATGAGCACAACATTTAATATGCATAAAATCACCATCTAAAATCAAACCATATGTTGCCTTTATTCTTTTCTTTAAATATGCAATTTCCACATCATTTGAATTAGTATTGTTCACAGTTACTATAAACACTTTTTCAATCCTTCAATCAGTTAAGCAATTTTTTATATGATTTCCAATTGTCTCCCCTTTATGATTAGGAATAAGGTAAAAGTTAAGAATCCTCTTTTGAAGTTTCCAATCATTATCAATAAAATGTGTAGTGAGTGCCATATGGCCTAAATTTTGGACTAAAGTCCAACAATCAGTAGTGAGACATATCTTAGCACAATTTGATTGTAAAAAATTTCTAAGTTTCAATTTCTCATCTAAATACAGTTGATAACAATTTTTAGCCACAGTAAAATCAGAGGAAATATGAAATTGTGGTTGCAACTTGCTACAAAAGTACTTAAATTCATTTCCTTCAACTAATTTAAATGGTTGTTCACCTATAGCAATTAGGACAACTAAAGCGTTCTGAAATTCTTCAAAATTATAAACTTGTGATGCTCTTATCATATTATTTCCCACACTATCTTTTTTGGGCTTGAAACTAATCAATTGTTGTTTAAGATCATTCAAAGCATTCAGATATTTAGGATATTTAGACAAGTGACTAATTAATTTTGAAGTTTCATGTGTCTTAAGATTACACAAATATCTCTTTCCATAGTGATTACACTGAGCCATAGGTTCTGAAGTATATGATATGTTGATAAAGTGCTCCCATGATGCTAATGACTTTCGAGATTCACTTGTAGGGGGCTCTCTTTTCTGGCACTTAGGGGAGTAACATTAGAATCTTCAATGCTAATTGGAGTACCTACTTTGTCTTTGCCTTTTGGTTCAATTGTGATTGGGGGTATTTTACTATAGATGTTGTTGTCTCTTACTTATTTGAAGAGTCTATACTAGCTATCAAGTGTGAAACACCCAAAATCAAGATATAATAATGCCAATAAAATCATAAAGCACCAAAAGAGTAAATATCTTGGCTATTTGGTACAATACCTGTGAATTCCACTTAAATAATAGTTAGGAATGTAGCTAAAGGAAGACTTTGCAACCAATTAATATGTTAAGATGATGATAAAAAAATATGTGACCAGCAATTATTAGAAATGTGTTTACAAAACCAACAAAGAACATAACTAGCAATATTAATTGCATTAATAGTCGGCAAGTGTCAAACACCCAATTACTCTTTTGTTATTTTCATCAAATTATTGCATGTGAAGAGTGGAGTGGGAAAGTGGGTTTGTAGCTTCAATTCACACTCACTCCCATTTAAGAATAGACATATTTTATATACTGCTTTTACTTCAATAAACATAATTAAAAAGAAGTCTCAGCTACATTAGACAACATAATTCATAAAAATCAACATGTTAAAAGACAACTAGTAGCATTGAAAAAAGAGCTTGAATTCACACTTACTCCTATTTAATGCAATTTGTATTTTTGATGCATATTATGGAGCAAAAGATGGCCAACTAATGAAATTTTCTAATGCAATTTGTATTTTTGAGAAGTAGGCAGAGGATATCCTGTGGCATCACACAGAATTGGAATTCTCAAATGAATATGTAATTAATTAATCCCTTAATTATCTTTATCAATCCTTTTCCATAAATGTAGCTAACTTTAATTTGAATTAAAATTACATTGCAGGTAAGGGAGGTTAAGCCAGATGTGAGCCTAGTCCACCATGGGTAAGCATGTAGTGGTGAGATCGGTTTCAACCGTGAGTAACTATGACTACATCATAGATTGAGTGTTCAATCCAAACTAAGTGAACCATAAATCTGCAACAAAAAACATAGATTCTAGGCAACCAAGATTAGGGATTTAGGGTTTTGAAGGAAATTTAACAAAATTGAAGTGAAACGGTGAGGAACTTATTGGTTGGTTTGGCTACCATAGATGATTTCAACTACCATGATAGTGAAGGCTTCAATGGCAACTTGGTGGCTGGGGCTTCATGACCGTGAGGTGTGGCTGCATGTGTAGATGAGAGGAAGAAAAGGGAGGTGGAGTGCAGCAGAGGATCGCGTCTTGGCTCGGGTGAGGAAGGAAGAAAGAAAAAGGGAAAGATGCAGGGGACAAAATGATGTTATATAGTTATTGGTGCCTTTGTACTCGGTCAGGTCGGGTTAGATAGTTTGTTTGTATCTGAACTCGACTTGACCGTGATAACCTAAAAATCCAAAATTCTCCAACCATTCTAACCTGCAAACCCAATTTTACAAACCCAAAATGCTATATTTATATAATTTTTACATGGTTTTGGACGGGTTGTGTTCACCCCTATTAAGTTATATATAGATATTATAGACCAAGAAGGAAAAGTCTCTGAGGATCAAACAAGTTCATTAATTGATTGCCAAATGCTCCCATAAACTGTTCTAGGCACACTAGTAAGCAACCACAAAATTAATCCATTATACATTCACAAAAGAAACACAACAAAATATGATTTAAATTGAAAAAAAATGCTAGATGAATCATCTTAATCCACCAACAATGAGCAAGGAACTCACATCTATGTGCAACGTGGCTTTTCTGGCTACACTATTTATTTTATCATTAGCATTACAACATAGAAACATAAGTTATGTTTTGTAGCATTCAACCTTAAAAAAAAGTGGGCCTTACAGAGATTTTATGATGGTACAGTTTAACTTAACTTAGCCCATTATTTTTAAAAGCCTTAAAGTTGGGCCGACTTGATCCACTTTGATGCTTCTATACATATCTATGAATTGTTTTCCAAAGTTTTCCATATCTCAATTTGATCATCAAAGAACAATTGAAATACTTTTTTACCTAACTCTTTGATATGAAATCCCTTAAGGCTATTCCAAGTAGTATATAGAACATGCCATAGAATAGCTTGCACCACTAGTCTCTTTGTAAATATCTTACCAAGAAGACTAGGTCTTATGATAAATGAAAATTTTGTGTATTTAATGGTTATATTTTATCTCTTAATTCTTAGCTAACTTGTGACTATCTGTTTATTTCCATTTGATTTTATTTTGGTTACTTTAGATACTGTTTGCTTGTATTTTTTGTTTGCAGGTGAGCAAACGAGTCCAAGAATAAAAGGAATTTGCATATTTAAAGACCTCTTTGGATTATGAGCAAGTTAAGGAAGAGACATGGAAGAAACATACTTCAAATGAACAAGATTAGACATCACCAGCCTCTAACACGGTTAGGCCGTACGTGTTCTATACAAAAGAAGATAAAATCTTTTAGATTCCAGCCCAAAGCATGGTCAGGCCGTGTCCTAGAATATGGCTGTGCTTCATGTTCGTACAGTACGTGAAATTTTAGGGTTTAATGCAACAATGATTATATATATGTGGGAACTCAATGGGAGACATATCCAGACGCTTTCAAATGCAGCTTAGGCTTAGGAAACATTATAGGGTTAGATTTTAGAATAGGTTTTTAGTTCTTTTTGCACTTGAGATTGGATTGGACATTGAAGCAAGGATTGTATCTCTATTTCATCACTACTTTTGCACTGATTTTATTTTTCTATCTTTATTTTTATTTCTACTTATACTCCATTCTCTTTTAATTGTATTGAATATTATGATTTACTTAATGAAATTGTCTTTGAGTTTTCTTTCAATTATGTGTTAGTAGAGTTTAATTTAGAGTTTCAGTAAATCTACTTGTGATATGATGATGTTGAATTGATTGGAATTATTGGAACCCTAATTGTATTACTTGTGGTTAATCAAAATTGACTATTATAAATATGCATATGTTGATGAATGTCTTGGTTAACATTTATTACATCTTAGATTATTAATTGATGGATTGAAAAGTGAAAATTAATACCGGAACTTAATAGTTAATTAAGGGTATATTAATCACGAAAGTAGTTTAAGGTCATATAGAAATTGAATCAATTGGTAGATACGAAAATTTTTAAGAATTGAATCACATGGTTAGCACAGAACCTAATGGGCTTAAGTTAAACTAAAAACCATGAAAGTAGATAATTGAATTAATTTACGTACAGTTAGTAACGTTTGTAGGAGATTATTAATGAATTAAGGCTAAATCAATCTCTGATTACTCAGATAATTACAATTAGAGGTATATTTTGATTGTTGAATATCATAAGTGTATTAAACTCTAACCCTAAACTTTTGATAATTAATTACTCAATTTAATTAATTGTGATTTTTCTCTAATCGAATTATATTGATTTAAATAGGTTATTTCGTAGAATACTAATAATTGGTCATTAGTCTATATAGAAACAATTTATACTCACCAAATTAGTTACACCTATATCATACACATACAGTTATTAGATAAACACATACAACATCTTACAATCTATAGCCCTTCAACAATATCTACTTCATCCAAATCAACCACAATTTCCACCTCTTCATTCCCCTCTCTGCATCTTCTCCCCTTTTGTTTTGCATGCGTAGACAAATGAAGGAGGAAAGCATCACTCTCAGTCATGAAAGACGGAAACTACAACATTTTATCTACAGGTTAAAAGACCGATGATGATCAAATAATTAATAAAGAAATCGTAGATGGTAATATTAGAGTTTTCAGAATATAGTTTAACAATAATGACTGATAATCGCTTTAGTGTGTTATGTTTAATAATATGAAAAATTTAAAATATATATTATTACGAAATTCATCTATGAAGTGTGAACTAGTTTTTCCGCTGGTTTAATGAAATTTAATTTTTAAAATGAACTAAAGAGGCAAAGTATTATAAAGAAAAAAGAAAAGACAAAAAAGAAGAAGAAAAAGCCAAAATTAATGCAATAATACGAATAAAACGAAGCCACTTATATAGAAGGGCTTGTAATGGTGAAACAAGTCTACGAAGTGCTTTCCCGTGTTCTCTATTCTTTTTTGTTTTGCCGAATGTGTTAGCTCCTTTGATTCTCGACCTTTTACGTTTTCTATCAATCTCGACAGCGACGCTTCGTTCGGCAGTGTCCTCTGATCAAACCCCCTCTTAATTCGTGCTCATCTCTCTACCGTTCTCGGCGGCGACCAAAGCGGTGAAAGGTTTCTCTTTGGGCCTCTTGTCCTACCATCCCTTTGAAAACTTCTATGCAATATTTGCTTTACCTTCCTTTGTTCTGTTTTGTAGTTGAGGGATCCATGGCCTCTAAAATGGAGTGCGACATTTCAACTGATGATACTCCTCCATCGTCGTACGCACAAGTTGCCTCATTTCCTCTCATCTTTTTTTTTTTCCTGGGGCACTTGTTCTATATATTAGTAATTTTAGTAATCTCCTTCTTGTATTCTCATACAGTTATTGCCCATTCTTTTATTGGTGATATTTTGTGCTATTTGGGTTAAAACATGGAAAAGAATAGATAATCTGTGCTGTTATGTTTCAAAAGATGAAAAGGAATGGATAATATATAATCTGTGCAAATTTGGGTTCAGTGGGATCTATTGAGCTGTGCTTAATACTTAATGGTTATTGCATTCCCTTCAGGCCAAAGAATATATACAAAGATCCTGATGATGGTCGGCAGCGATTTTTACTTGAATTGGAATTTGTTCAATGCCTTGCTAATCCTACCTACATACACTGTATGTTTTTCATTTTGCTTTTAATGCTTTGATAGTTTGAGCTTCATTAAATAATAGCTGCATCTACAGCATTATGTAATTTTAAATAAGGAATTTTTTTTCTTCTTCTTCGAAACTGGGAAGAAGGTAAGGAAATTGTTAGTATTTAACATGGTTTTTTATATGTATGCATTTGCGAACTACTTATCTACATAATATCATAATGTATGCTTTACAATTTAAGATGGCATTAGTTCTACAAGGTCAATTTCTCTTTGTCTTCATGGTTTCAATTCTTCCAAATTTCACCAGATAACTAGCCTCTTCATATCAGTTGTGCTATGCATTCTGTCGAGTATGAAGGGGGAAATTGAATAATGTAGAACGTGAAAACTTTATTGGTAGTAGAAAGTGTTAGTTATAGGGGTAAAGAGGGAAAGGTATTATTGTAACAAAGGATTAAGAGGGAAAGAGATTTGTTAAGTTGTTAGTAGTTAGTTGTAATTACTGATTGGTATGAATAGGGGCTAAGACTTGTGTTAAGGGGAAATTGATCATGTGAAGTCAAATAGAATTGGAGAAAAACAAGAGAATGAAATGTAGTCCATGAGAGAAGCTTACATTAGTATTTGATATTTATAGGAAGGATTATAGATAAAACACAAATTATAGATATAAATGACCACCCATAATTACAGCCTTAATTATTCCCCAAATCAAGAGATATGATAGTTATCTCCTAATTACACATTAATACATAAAGTCTATTTACATTAATGCTAAGAGTTTTTCTCAAGCTGGAGCATATAGGTGATATGCACTAAACTTGTTATAAATATAATTTATGCATAGACTCCTCGAGGACTTTGTGAAAATATCATATAGTTGATAATTGGAGTTGACAAAAGTTATAGTAAGGGTCTCTGGCAAAATCTTCTCCCTAATGAAATGGCAATCAACTTCTATGTGTTTGGTCTATTGATAGAATACAGGATTGGAGACAATATGTAGTGTAGCTTGATTGTTATAAATGAGTGTCATTTTGTCAAGTTCTCCAAACTATAACTCTTGCAACAATTGCTTGATCCATATTAACTTACATGTAGTTAGGGCCATAGTATAAAATTCTTATTCTGCATTGGATTTGGCCACTATTTCTTGTTTCTTGTTTTTCTAAGAAATAAGGTTTTTGCCAACAAATACACAATTGCCTACAGTAGATCGTTGATATGAGGGAGATCCTACCCAATTGGCATCTTCATACCCAATTACTTGAGCATGTTGATATTTATTTTACTCTTTTTCTTCATATTTGATCCTGGTGGTGTACCTTTTGATTTCTCTTTCCCCGTTTGGAAGTTCTGTCTTCATAGCCTTCAAAAATGCCCAACTCTTAAACTGCCTTCTGTGTTTGCGAATGCTGCACTGACTAGTCTGGTGAGTGCCGTTCCCTTATGAAGGATGCGGCACTTGTAATTGCTGATAAAGTGGTAGAGTTCAGCCCTTCAAAACAGAGGTATATCCATAGAAATACAGCGAAAAAATTAGCAGTTGACATACAAGATGCCATAGACTCTGTGATGCTCACACTCATCATAATAGCTACTGTTATGCTACTCCTGAAATTTCTTGGATTTTGGCTCTCAATCTTTGGAATGCATCTTCTCATGTATATCTTGACATCCCAGACATTATATTTGCCATGCATTGAAAAGGTTTCTCTCTTTAGGGGCTGCTCTTTAGAATTCATCAAAGAGATTGTTATTAGGCTCCATGCAGAGTTCTTTCTTCCAGGAGAAGTGATAATGTAATACGGAAATGTTGTAGACCAACTATACTTTGTCTGTCTTAGTGTGCTGAAGAAAGTAGGCACATGTGAAGATGGATCTGAAGAGACTGCTTTGCTTCTAGAACCTTATAGTTTATTTGGAGAAATATCTATTCTTTTTAACATTTCTCAATCATATACAGTTCGGGTTTGCGAACTATGTAGGCTTCTGCAGCTTGATAAACAATCATTTGCAAATATTCTTGACATATACTTTTATGATGGGATGAAAGTATTAAACAACCTTATAGAGGGAAAAGGATCTTTTCATGACAAGCAATTGGGATCAGTCATCACATTTCATATTGGAAAGCAGGAAGTTGAACTTGCTTTGGCGGTCAATAGTGCAGCTTTTCATGGGGACAATGCGGCTGCACTGAAAATAGTGATATCATTTTTACTTGTAATTTTTTTGAGTACTTTGTAGGTCCCCCGAGGGGGGGGGGAATAATTAGATCTAGGCATAAAGAGTGAAAGGCTATGAAGCACAGACACTTTGTTTTAAGGTGTGTCTACGTGTCAGACACTCTACGGACATCGACACTCCTCGGACACTCTTGGGAGACGTGTTCGATGCGTCTCCCGTGTCCAATTTTTTTTTTTTTTAAAAATTCGTGTCGGAGATATTTTTGAATATGTCCGACACTTATTTCAGATATTATAGGCACAAATCTTCAATTTCTTTTAGATTTTCATTTGAAGTTCGAACCCAACACCGACAATCACAGCTTGTATTCCGGTCATTGCAACATGTCTTTTATTGAAGTTGAATCCGTAACATCCATCGTAGTTTGCATTCCGATCATTGCATCTCTATTGTTTGTTTTTGTTGACTATTAAGAGTAAGTTTTTCTATTTCTTCTTATTGGATTTGTTTGTGTGTGACCATGTGAATAATGTTTTTTAACAAGTTTTCATAGTTTGTTTTTATGCAAACATATATACATATTCGAAAGTTTGTTTTTGGGGTTCAAACTTTTTTATAGAGGAAAAAGAAGTTAAATTTTTTTGATTTTTGCGTTGTCTCTTAATGTCTTATATAAATGTAGTGGCAAAAAACTGAGATAAATTTTGTCTATGGTGGGAGAGTTGAATTATAATAATGCATATATAATTATTTTAGAGTCGCTCTCTAGTTTTTGTTCTTTGTTATTATTGTATGTGCACATAATTTTTGTATTTGTTGTTGTTGATTTTTGAGTTTTATTGGTTGCAAATCTATTTTTGTATAATCCAAAATTAGAAAATTCTTTTCACATGAAAACAATAGCAGTGATGAAGAATACATTGAAAAAAAATGAATATTGATTGTATTATAAATTTATGATACTTTTTTTGGAATTAAATTGTGAAGTGAATTGTAAATATTATTGTTTTCTGGTTAGTTATATATATATATATATATATATATATATATAATTTTTTTTAATTAACTTGTCTTCAACGTGTCGTGTCATATATTTTTTTAAAATTTACGTGTCACGTGTTCGTGTCCGTGTCCGTGCTTCATAGGTGAAAGGTATTATTACAATAAAGGATTAAGAGGGAAAGGGATTTGTTAAGTTGTTAGTAGTTAGTTATGATTGGTATAAATAGGGCATAAGACTTGTGTTAAGGGGAGATTGATCATTTGAGTAGAAAATACATTTTGTGGTATATGGAGTTTTCTCTCTTTCTTGAATAAGAGAGGGTCTTGTGATACCAAGTCCATATCAGAAAGTTACTATTTACTCAATTGTTTTTTAATAAATGTTGTATAATATAAAGAAATGTGCGTTCTGCTGAATTGCATGTGGAGGTTCCTTTACTTGCACTCTTTCTAAAAGACTGTATGAACTGTTTGTTTTAGTGGTGCTCCAATTTTTTTTTTTTTTTTTTAAATTTTCTACTTCCTTGCTGCAGCCTAAGGGTTGTGAAAGTTCTTGTTTGCTTGGTTTTTTTTTTTTTGGGTAATAGGTTTTTTCATTTTTCTTGTTGTAAGTTTAAGTTTCTGCATAAGGTGTTAGGATAATTGCCACTTCCCCTTTTGCTCAAGATATAAAGGAAAAAATAGATAATTTTTATTAATTGACTTCCACAGATAATTAAAACTCGAAAGAAGTGGGTACTTTTTAAAGTTTATATCACCTAACTGTCAGATGTTTGTTATACAAACTTCACTCCTTTATAACTTATTTTTTGCGTGTTGTCTTTAAAGCTATTTTATTCAGAAGAATATTTAATGGCTTAGATAAATCATGTGAAATACCATAAGATAAATAGAGGATAACTATGAATAGGGATAATCTACTATAGTTCTGACTCAGGAGGATTACTATAGTTATCTGTTTGTGTGAGTAATAAAAAAAATTCTGTTTACGGGAGAGGGCAGGAAGGAAGGATTTTATTGGAAAATGAAACTGAGACTGGTGGAGACTGGTGGTGTTGTATTTACATGGTTTGTGGTGAAGAGGTGTGAATTGTAAAATAAGCTTCTTATGACTATGGGCTGGGATCGTGGATTCAGAAACAACTTTTTTTTCTTAATAGGCTTAGGCATTTCTTCTTATATGTGTTTTTTCTCTGATTCTTGATCCATTATTTTGCAGATTTGGCTCAGAATCGATATTTTGAGGATGAAGCATTCATTGGATACTTGAAGTATCTTCAATATTGGCAGCGACCTGAATATATTAAATATATTATGTAAGCGATATTATGAAATCATCCCACTAAAACACAGAGACACACCACACAGCAAGTAGTGAGGATCATGTAATACATATTTATTATAGGGCACCAAGGTCCTTCGACCAAGGGAAAAAGTTTTCAAAACATTTAGTACAGGGATACAAAACTTTAAGAGTCAATTCCATGATCCTTTATTACCGCCCCTCCCCCAACCTTTTACTAGTATATATTTGAATCTGGATGGTTTTGTTTTGCTAATCCTGTTACTCATTTTTTATGAATACTAGGTATCCTCATTGCCTCTTCTTCCTTGAACTTCTTCAGAATGCGAATTTTCGCAATGCAATGGCACATCCTGGTAACAAAGTAAGTATTATCAACTCTATTTTTACCCTAATATAAGATCCTGTATTTTTTACATCAGTCAAGTTTCATATTGCTCTACCAATTGCTTTTGGGATGGATTCTTGTGATGCTGATAGAAGTTGGTTGGCAATTTTAACATTTGTACTTTTCAGTTTCTAATATGTGCATGAAATTGCAACATGTAAATTAAGAGTACACGTCTTTCTACTTGACCTTTATCTGTCCAGGAAAGCCTACTGTCATCATTGTTTTTTTTTTTCTTTTTGAGGTGAGTTATTGCAGTGATGGTGTGGGGGGAAGGTTCTATTTTGACACTGTTTTGTCTATCTTATGTCACAAATAGATTATCAGTCGCATTGCTGCGTTATAGACCTTCAATGAGTCAACCAAATGACTTTCATGTGACTTGCATGTCCTTGAAGTCAATAGCTCTGTAGAATTATGGATTCCCTGTCTTACCATTCTCTCATGGATTGTCCATATACCTTGTTTCCATCTTGTATATTAGGAATTGGCACATAGACAACAATTCTACTTCTGGAAGAATTATAGGAACAATCGGCTAAAACACATTTTGCCAAGGTCACTTCCTGAATCTAGTGCCACGCCTGCACCCCCTGCTCCTGCCTTAATTCCATCTCAGCAACCTGTGCCTGCTCTGCCACCGGTGCCAGCTACAAATGTTCCTGTGACTTCATCATCTGCTCAAGCTCCTTCTCCAATGCCATATAGTATGCCATCTGCCTCTGCTCTTGCAAAGAATGATATGAGGAATCCTGCAATTGATCGGAGGAAGAGAAAGTAAGTATTTTTATGAACCCTCTTTCAGAAGTGAATATATACCCATTTAGTGGTTCTTCTCCGTTAGGGATAGAGCAGGCGTTCTTTAATATATGTGTATATTGAATATTACTGGAAAGACATGTAAATTATAACAAGAACGAATGTGGATGTATTGGCAAAGCTTATCTATTTGTTTCTTTCCTCCTAGTTTACGGGGTTGAAGCTAGGATGGAACAGTGTTTATGCAAATAAGTTGGCCACATTGCAAATTCAGTTCAAATTTTGATCCTGTGCAAATAACACTGAAGATTTTAATTTTAGAAGTTAGCTTTTTAAACCTTTTAAGATCTAGTAAATATTGTCTATCTAAAATCTCAGAAATTTATAAACTTCAACTAAAATGTAATTGCCTAGAATCATGAAATTGAAAGAAATTTATTTAAGGAACAGTTGAATTAACTTTCACAAAACTTCTAATACAATTGGTGTTTTTCTTACATTTTTTATTTTACTTCTTAGTGCTGGAAAGAGTTATGTTTCAAGGTTAAAATTTTAAGCGAATTAGTTATTAAACTTTGAAATTATAGAGGATCATTTGTGGTGGGAAAAAACTAAAGAGAATTATCTATTTATTACCATATTTTTGTGTGGAGTTAACACCCAACTGTTTGAGAGCTTAAAACCCAGCCTCTTCAATTTACTTCGCTAACTCTGAAAAGTCTTATTTCATGGAAATGCATTCGCAATTATTCAGTACTAGTTAGTTTCTTTAGTTTACATGATCTTATAACTAAACTTATTTTTGACTAAATCTCTATATAAAGAGTCATTTTCAATTTGCTCCTTCCCAGGTAAGTGGTTGAGTGTGCAGTTTGGACATTTTGGTTCCAAAAAGGGCAAGAAGAAGACCTTAGAAGAAATCAAGTAACAAAGGTTCAGATATTCACGCCAAGCTTGCACAATGCTTCTTTATTGAGCCAGTCAGATATAGTGGTGGATCCATTCTATACACTCTGGTTAGTCTTCGCTAGGAGTTTTAGTGCTATTGGGTGCGTGTTCTTAGAATCTTAGTTAATTTCGATATAGGTGTTTTTACAATAGTATTTGGGAGGGTAGTTGCCAAAACTTACATAGTTGGTATGTTCTATAAACCTATATTGTATCTGTTTCTATGAAATTAACGAAAAAAAGAGGAAAGAATACGTAGCTTCAGTCTCTGTTAACTTTTATGTCCTAAAACTGATGAAATTGCTTTCTTGGATTGTTAAGTGCAGGCAAGGCTCTTAAAATGAGTTTGGTTATGTTCGACCTTATTAATAGGCTAGGTTGAGACGCCACGTAAACAGTCTATTTTGACAAAAAATTTTGGTCGTAATCCATCTAATCTTTGGAGTCCAGTTAAGTTGATCCGGATGGATTTTTTTTCCAGTAATATCTATATTAAAATTAATCAAAGTATAATTCAAGGTTTATGATTTTGTGTGAATTAATTATAAGTTTGAATTATATAAACATATGAGTAAGTTAGAAATGTTTTACTCATATGAATATAGATAAACGAAGTGATAGTGTTATGGTTAAGTCATTGTCCAAAAATAACGTGCTGTATAGTTTGAGTGCAGTATCAAAAGAGTAAGAGTCACAGCATCGACGCTTGGGTGCAGTAAAAAATATGCAATGATTTCTATATTTTAATAAACGTGTGTGGGTAAAGAAGTTAGTTCAAGAGGGTAGAATCTGTTTTGAAACTTAGAATGTAAGCACACTTACAGGAAAATCAATAGAAATAGTTGATGCCATGATTAGGAGATAGATCAATATCATGTGTCTACAAGAAATTAAGTGGATAAGAGAAAAGACAAAAGAATTAGATTTTTTAGATTTTAAGTTTTGGTATTTTAGTAAGACAAGAACTAGTAATGGTGTAAACATAATAGTTGATAAAGAGTGAAAGAACAATGTGGTAGATGTAAAAAGATTAAGTGATAGGATTATAGCTTTAAAACTGGAGTGGGACACCTTTAATATGATTAGGGTATATGTACCGTAAGTTGAATTAGAGGAGGATCATAAGAGAATTTTTTGAGAGGATTTAGAATGTTTGATTCAAAAAATACCTCTGGGAGAATTTTTTTTTAAGAGGGGATCTAAATGAATATGTAGGGAGTGAATTTAAAGGATACGAGGGTATACATAGAGGTTGAGTTAAGATAAGCAAATGAAAATGGTAAAACTATTTTGAATTTTTTTTAACCTTTAATTTTACAATAGCAAACATTTGTTTTAAAAAACGGGTAGAACATTTTATCACGTACAAGAGTGGAGGAGCAAATTCTTAAATAGATTTCTTCTTAGTAAGGAAATTAGATAGAAAGTTTTGCACAAATTGTAAAGTCATACATGGAGAAAACTTGGCTACCTAGTATAGAGTTTTAGTTTTAAATGTACGGGTTAAGAGAAGAGTTGAAATAAAGAATAAGAAAACGGTTTTGAGAATTAGGTGGTGACTTTTGAAGAATGAACAACAAAGAAGAGTGGAGGAAAAGAGATTTTGGGAGGCCCCAAGAAAATGTTAATGATATGTGGGACAAGATAATCAAAGGGATCAGGAATATAGTAAGAAAGATACTTAGAGAATCAAGAGGCGTTGGACCAAAGAGTAAATAATCTTGGTGGTGTGATGCAGAGGTGCAAGATAGGATTAAAATTAAAAAGAAATGTTATAAAGTGTGACACTTATGTAAAGATAATGAAAATTGAGAAAATTATAAAGTTACTAAGAAAGACTTTTGAAGGGCTATATCAATCTTTAGAAATTAAGGATAGTGAAAAAAAATTTATATGCTTACGAAGAGTAGGGAAAGAAAGATAAAAGATCTAGATAAAGTGAAATGTATTAAAGATGAAAATGACAGTGTTTTGGTAAGGGAGCAAGATATCCAAGCACGACAAAGAAGTTACTTTCAAGAGATTTTTAACGAATGATACGAGTTGACCTGTGACTATGATAGATTAAATGTTACAGAGAAAGATCGTAATTATATTTTTTATTGTAGAATTCAAGAGTTTAAAATAGAAAATGTTTTGAAGAGAATGAAAAATGACAAAGCAGTAAGACCCGATAATATACCAATTGAAGTATGAAAAAATTTAGGAAGGAAAGGTATAAATTGACTCACTAATTTGTTTAATGTGATAATAAAATATAAGAAAATATCAGATGAATGGAAGATATGTACTTTAATCTCTATTTATAAAAATAAGGGGATATAGATAATTGTGCCAACTATAGGGGGTTAAGTTCATGAGCTACACTACGAAGTTATGGGATAAAATTATTGAGCAAAGATTAAGACAAGAGACTCAAGTCATAGATAATCAATTCAGTTTCATACCAAGAAGGTCAACTATGGAAGCAATTTACTTACTGCAGATATTGATGGAAAGTTATCAAATGAGGCAAAAAGATTTGTATATGGTTTTTATTGATCTAGAAAAGGTATATGACAGAGTGTTAAGAGAAGTCTTATGAAGGACTTTAGATAAGAAATGAGTACGTAGTACGTATATTTAAACAATCAAAGATATATACGATAGGATCACGACTTGTGTGAGAACACAAAATAGGAATACAATAGATTTTTCGACAACTATTGGACTACATTAAGGATTATCTCTGAGTCCATATCTTTTTAATTTGATTTTGGACGAAATTATTGAACATATATAAGATTTGGGGTTTCGATGTATGATTTTTGTAGATGATATAGTCTCAATTGGGGAATCGAAAGATGAAATAAATATAAAGTTAAAGTCATGAAGACAAATTTTGGAAACATATGGTTTTCGTATAAGTAAAAATAAAACAGAATATATGAAATATATTTTTAGTAAAAAGGGAACAAATACGAATTTAGAAATAAAACTTGAAGATCATATATTAAAACAAATTACAAACTTTAAATATCTTAGATTCATTATATAAAATGACAGCGAAGTAAATGATGACGTAAATTATAAGATTCAAGCGTAATGGATGAAACGGAGGAAGACTTCAAGTGTTATTTGTAATAGAAAAGTGACGCTCAAAGTTAAAGAAAAATTCTACCGTACAGCCATAAAATTTGTTATATTGTATGATACTGAATGTTGAGCAGTTAAAAGACAATATGAAGATAAACTCAATATGACAGAGATAAAAATGTTGCGTTGGATGTGTAGACATACCAGAAGAGATATGATTAGAAATAAGTACATTAGAGAGACAGTTGTGATAATACTTATTGTGGAGAAGATGATGAAATTTCGCCTAAAGTAGTGTAGTCATACGTGAAAAAAACCTGCAAAAGTCTTATTGAAAAGAGTAGATCAAATGGAAAATAGTCCAATAGTTAGAGGTAGAGGGAGGATAAAAAAAAGTAGATGAAATTATTAAGAATGCGTTAATAGTTAATAATTTATCTATTGATCTTATTTATAATAGATTATTGTGATATCATTTGATCCATATAGTTGATCCCACTTAATAAATAAAAAAATCTTAATTGTTGTTGTTGTACTTGTTCTCATTTAAAAAAAATATGCTGGAGATCCATAGAGAGAGAGAGAGAGAGAGAGAGAGAGAGAGAGAGAGAGAGAGAGAGAGAGAGAGAGAGAGAGAGAGAGAGAGAGAGAGAGAGAGAGAGAGAGAGAGAGAGAGAGAGAAAAACAAAAAACAAAGGTAAGATGGTCTAGTCCAATCACTTTCAAAAGGTAGGGTTGAACCAGCATTTTGAAAGTCTATTTCGGGAGCGAGAGAGAGAGAGAGAGAGAGAGATAATAAAAATATCAGTGGTATATTGAAAAAACAAAAAACAAAGGTGAGATGGTCTAGTCCAATCCACAACCTTTAAAAGGTAGGGTTGAACCAGCATTTTGAAAGTCTATTTTGGGAGCGGGTCACACCATTAAGTGCATGGGTGGATTTTTTTAAAACCTCTCATAAATCACCCAATGTTCCACCTGCTATCCATTGAGATTTCATAACCCGAAGTCACAAATTCTCCTCATTTCCCTCTGTTGTGTGGCCATACTCAGTACCAAGAAAAGAGAGGAGTTTCGCAGGGTGAGAGCTTTCTAACCTCGTGGGGGTCATGCTTAAGTTCTTAATGTCCAAGGTAATTCTTGTACATCCGTATACCTAAATACATCTTGGCATTTAGCCACCGTCTCAAAATGACTATTAGAGTCATTACTACTTGGCATTGACAGCCACTACCTCAAAACAACTACTACAACAACTGTAATCTCAAAAAATTATAGCCACCCACCTTACAAAAAGAAAAGTCAATCTAATCAACACTCGACAAAAATTGATGTCAAACTAGTTACCCATATTATCGTAAGGTATTTTAAGATTTTGATGCTTATGGTCATGTTAACACATTGCTCCTAACTCACTCTTGGGAGTAAACCATGTGTGAGAAATTTTTTGTCATTGGCCGTTGTTTGGAATCTTGAAAAGTCTCGGCTGAGATTCTATCTTGCCCACAACTTGTCTTTTCCTTTTTACTTGGGATGATCTCCTGAATTATCCATTATGCTGTTAAACACTGACAACAAATGGGATCCACTTTTTTAGTTTCCTATGCATAAAACAGATTCCAAGATGTCAGTCAATGTGAAATTCAAATTGACATACAAGCCTTTTTTTCAATATTTATTTGTGAGTCACTATTAATACCACTCCCATCAGCTAGGCTCCTTCCTTCCATCGATGCCTCAGATCTACTCCCACTTCTTCTCCTTGCATACTCAACTTGACATATCTTTTACATCATACAATAAGTGCAAAGATTTGGTCTATTAACGGTGAATTAAAATTTAAAATTAAAAAGTTATCATCTATCTATTTAAATAATTTTTTTTATTAAATTAAATACATATGAGAGTCTTTTAATTTTTTGATTTTATAAATTTTGATCTATTGCTAATGGATTAAATACTTATTGTGTATTTAAATAAGTTTTTCAGCAACTTAAAAAAAAACTTGATAATAAATGTGCATTATTATTACCTTCCATTTTTGTGGTTGTTCAAGTGCTTTACAGCCCCTTATGGTGACCCTTTAACTTACATTTATTCTAGGTCGGTGGTAGTCTTTTATTCAACTTTGTTGGATTTTGTTCTGATAATCCTTCTCTACTTCATCTCTTCTCCACTTCTTATAGGGTGTCTTTCTAGCCCTCTTTATTGGTGGTGGCTGGACTTGGTCACTGGTCAGGGCTAGTAGCTGGCCCCAAATTATGCCCTTTTATTGGCTGAATGTGAGGCTCCTATGTCTTTTCATATGCATGGATCTCGAGGGAAATGTATATATTGTCTTCAGATGCTTGTTTATTAAAACTCATGATTGCCACTGCAAGTTCACATGGGATGCCACACACAGGCTTAGACCCTGCAATAAGAAGTCTGTTCTTTTAAGTTAATCATAAATTTTTATTCGCAAAAAAAAAAAAAAAAAAAAATACATAGCTCCTTCTGAATCACCAAACCAGTGAGGCACCCAATTAGCATTATCCATATTATCTTGCACCTTGGAACATGATCAGGGATCGGCAACCTACCACTCCTTCTAATGGGTCAAGGAAAAGGGTTTACAGTGAGAAGAAGATGAAGAAAATGGAGGATTTACGACATGAATGAGGGATAATTAAGGGTACAATATATTCATTAGAATTTCCTTCAAATCCATACGCGACGTGTTGGATAAATATTGAAGCATTTATCTGGAAAAGTTTCATCCTCAATGTTGCGCTTAATAGTCCACATAGGCGCTCTCGGGCGAAATGGTTGCTACGTTAGCATTTTCTGCAGCTCTACTTGACAGAGTGATTATGAAGGATTAAATTGATATGATTTTGGGAGTTACAGGATAACAATGAAATAAAAAACAGTCTAGGGACAAAAGTGAAAACTTAAAGTAAAGTTGAAGGATTAAAATTGTGCTTTTTTTTCATACAATAATTAATTTAATGAAAAACTTCTACAAGGTACGAAAGATAAAGGCTATAAATTTAAAGTTACGTGGCTGCACCAAGAAATTTTTAGGTTCGTTTCTTGATAATGAAACCATAACAAAATATATATTGTAAAATTATGGGATTCATTGACACATAATTTTAATGAATTTCTTTTTTAACCTAACTTTAGTGCAAGGAGTGTATTTAACAATCTCTCTTGTAATACTTACATATTTTATTAAGTTATATGTTACTGTATTTTAAAAAAAAAGAAAAAGAAAATAAAGAATTGCATTTGTAACTTAGGTCAAAGAAAAAAAATTCTCATCTTTACTTAATTGTTATAACTCATGATAACAAATAATAAACATTTCAATTTTGACAAATTCACCTATCTTCAATGGGACCAGAATCCTCTATCGTGGGGAGAGACATAGCATACGATATTATGGTCCAAAATGCATTGTTTCGCTTAGTGAAACACATTGTTTTGGACCATAGCACCCAGACTTCCCTTAGCCCCCTATGTCAGGCAATTGGTGAAAATTACTATACACCTGATAAAGGCCTGCTAGTCGAATGGTTTAAATATAGTGGAATTCAAAAGCAATCAGACCTTGGCTAGTCGCTTGGGCAAATGCTTAATTGCTTCTAGAATGAACACAAGTTGATTGACATTATTACCAGTCAATTGGTGAAGCCCCAAACACAATTCAGAAGCAAGCAGGCCTTGGCTAGATGCTTGGCCAAGGGCTTGCTATCTTTTGGATTTAACATAAGTCAGCTGTTGAAGCCCCAAATAGACTCTAGAAGCAACCAAGTAATTGGTTATGTGCTTGGTTTATTTTGGATTGCAAAACAGTCGACTAGTCTTACCCTTTAAACCTAGAATCCAAAAAAAATTCACTATTTTCCATGGCAAAGCTCAATCTCCTTTCTTGAATCCTCAAAATTCATATATTCAACTTTCAAATTTTGGCCAAAACCTGTCGATTAAGTGCTTCTAAACATCCTTTAATAAAAAAAAACCTACCTACAATCCAACATCATATCCCCATATTTGTCAAAAATTCCCAAAATTTTCCAAAATCACGGATAGGGTTCCTCGGCCTTAATTTATGAAATTTAACCCCTTTTATTGAAAAAATGGTTTCGACGACTTCTTTCAAAAAACCAAGGGCATTTGGAGAGAGTTCCAGCTCATCTCAACCTTAGAGGTCTAGCTCATCTGAACCTTTTATGCCATTATTAAGCTCGATAGAGTAAGAACGAAGATACGAGAAGAATTTTATGGATAGAATTGTTGTCCAAGATATATATCTCAATCTTGATTTTTTGGCTAAAGAAGGATTGTAATTGAGCATCCTAGTGAGAACTCAGTCAATGGAACATTACCACCTAAGTTATGGTACACCGTATTCACCAAGTATAATTATAGCTTTTGTTTTACAAACCTAGCATACAATGAAGAGGAATTAGAATTTACTTTAGAGGTCAGAGGGGTTAATTTTTCATTCAATAAAGATTTTTTTGCTAGAGTGGTTGGGTTGCTTGAGCCTGAGGAGAATGCTTATAAGTTACATAAATCTATGTCTGAAATCCCATGGTATAATAAAGGAGCTGTTGTGTCCAGAATTTTAGGAGAAGAACAAACAGCTAACACTAAGATTTATATTAAGAATTTGAGTGTAAATACGAATGAGGTCTTCTATATAATCGGCCACATGTTACTTCCAAAGGTTGAGAATTACTCTACATAAGTGACCTTGAGCAAGTTTTGGTCTATTGTTGGTTACAAGATAGAGTTATAAATTATTCTTACTTTATGTTAAAAATTTATCATCACAGTTCACAGACAGGCCAAAAAGGGCCTACCTTATACATTAGCCATCACCAGACTCCTTTAATATTTTGGCATCAATACAAAAGATGAACAAGGGGTTATCTCCAAAGCTTTCAATGAATATAACATGAATATGATAGGGTTTACAAAGAAGGACAATCAATGGGTCTGATAAAGAGAACATGAGGATGATCCTATTATCTAGAAAGAAGCCACTGAGAATCAAGAACCATAAGCAAAGGAAGGATCTTCAAATTCAAGCACTCTCATGCTGCAATATGTAGTTAGTATACTTGAGACTGCTAATTCTAGGCTAACTAGCATGGAGTACACTCTAATGGATTTAAGCACTTCGGTGATAAGTATAGAATAAAATATGGTTGACATTTTTGTGAGACTACGCAGATTTCAAGAAGCACAACATGGACACATAGAGTATGAAGAACCATTACAAAAGACAAGGGATCAAGAACTAAAGTAGGGTCATCAAACTTAGATTTTTTGTTTTTTTTGTTTCAATTTTTTGCAATGCAAACTATTTTGTATTGGTCCCCCTTTTCTTAATGACACAAGAGAGTCATAGCTATATGAATGTTTGTACTGAACTAATTTACTAAATTATGATCTTAAATGCAATGAAGAGATAAATTTTTTGTATATTGTGTATTTTATTGCCAATTTTTTGCAGCCTAAATGTGCATATGCATTTGTTGTTCTTCGAGTTTCAACATTATGTATTGTCTGGTAAGTGCATTTGTATTGTATCAATTGGATGTGACTTTCATTTAGCATTGGTTTTGAACTTTGATAAGTTTTGAACTATATATTGTATCAGAGTATAAGGCTTACTCAGATGGGGTTGTCACTAAGCATTGGTTAGAGTTCCACCATATGAACACTATTTTCTTTTCTTTTCTTTTTCTAATTTTATTTCATCTATTTTGTTTTACTACATTCATACATGTCATCAATGGCGTTTATTGAACCAATATCAGGAGGCAATGATCATGTACTGGATTTTGACATTGAATGCAATGAACATTTGTACTAAACATTTGTTCAGAACTAATGTATTAGTAGTATATACAAAATTTTCACTAGTAGCCATGGAAAAATGCCATTTCAACCCTCAAATTTGTTAGCATTCGAGACAGCTCCAGAGAACTTTATCGCATTAAGCTACTATATGGGATGATCAAGTGGTGCCTGTGTTAATTAAGAACAATAGTTATAAAACATTTGGACCATGATTCTTTATGGTGTAAGAAATCTTTCTACTCTCATCATTCTAATAAAATGGAATTAACTCTCGTGTTGTGATTAGGTGTATACAACATGTGCTAAGGGAGTAGAAAAAGATATTTCGATTGAATCACACTGCATGTCACACAATTTTGCAAAGATAACGCAAGTTAAAACATTCATAAAGTAATGAAAAATTAAAAACACAAAATATAAGCACAACGTCACTTACTTGTGAGTAGTTTATACTCGGGGCCTTTCTTTTTCGCTGAGATTAAATCTTAACCAAACTTTTCAACCATTTCTTACTCTTCATTCTATTTTTCTTCTTTAATGCCTTTGGTTGTACACCATATTCATTAGCTGGTTCTATGGTTGCACTGGTCCTATAGTTTGGACTCTTTTGCCTTATACGAAGTTGCATGACTTGATTGGTTAGTTTATCTATAGTTTTGTTTACCATAAGATATGCTTTTGGATAGTCACATACCTCATTTGCTAATCTTATTAGTTTAGGATATAGTTATTTGAACCGTAAGGTGCTCCCGAGCCTTGGATCTTCTTTAATTTCATTCCCCCTCTCGTCATGGAAAACACCACTCTAGGTTGTTTTGTCTTCCTCTTTAAAATGTATTGATCAGGAAGTGTTTTAATATCCATCACATCAAGCACCTTTAATGCATGACAGCACAATATGCCAAAATTTTCAAACTTCATGTAGCCACAAGAAACGAACTTATTCATAGGATCAAACAAAACTTGATATGATCTTTCTCGATTGACCATAGCAACAACATATTTAAAAATCAATTAACTTTCATTTCTATATTTTATACATGTAACAACATATACATCAAACTTTTTCTAGAACAAGTCAAATATAGTGAAAATATAAACTTAGGCAAGCTGTTGTGGCACAAGTGAATTTTCCATTTTCAATCTAAGTATTTTTTTCCATAACTCAAATTGGTGTTTCAACTCATTGTATTGCTTCTCTTCTACAACCATTTCAAAGTGCTAAAAGAATTGAGTGATGTGTAGTTCTAGTTTCATACAACTCTTAAAATTAGAATTTAAACTTTCACTAAGTTTAGTGCTTCACATACCAAAGGTGAAAGCTTTCTTCATAGGGCAAGCATCTTACTTCTCCTTTATATTGTACAAAGAATTGAGTCAAGTATTTTCATGTAAGCCATATTTTGACAACATGCTCCTCTATGCCATTTCAAATTATGCTTCCTCTTCATATCTACACATGCATTTTTTGAAGTTAGTCAACAAGTGAGAGCCATCTTTTATCAAGTTTCCTATATGCTTGATGCCATTTTGCATTAAGTGCTATGTGCATAATCCATGAAAATTTTCTAGCATCACCTTATGTAAAGCCTTTGCCATTGCTTGGTCTTGAGAAAATAATAAGGTTTTTTTTTGCTTATATGCCTCTAAAAAGGTTTTAAAGAGTCATTTAAAAGACTTAGCTATTTCTTCATACAATAAGGTTACCCCAAAATTCACTACTCCTCTAAAATGGTTCATTCCACATAATAAAGCAAATAGCCGGTGTGCATTATTATATTATAGGTTACAAAAGTAGCTTTAATTAATCAACATTCTTGTATCAGCTCAAAAGACATTGATTATTTGTTCCTATATGTCCATTTGATAGGCATGAAAAAATGATGAATTTTTCAATAACTGATATTGAAAATATTGCAATAGACAACCAACTTCACCATATACCATACTTTTTTGCTCCTTAGTTTGGATATAATTTTTTGCATATAAACGGCTAAAACTGAGATTTGCTCTTCCTCCAGCTTCCTTGCTCATTAAATCAAAAGACGCTTTCTATCAGAGCCCAAAATTTTCAGCCAATTCAATCTGATAAGTTTAAACATCAAATAATTTACGTTGAGATGCTAACATGTGAACTGTTTCTTAAATATGCAAATCCATAAAGTCATTTATCTTGTACCTTTATTCTTGAGTATGACCCCAATCCTTGCTTTATAGTTAGTCCTAGTCTTTAATCAAGGTTTTGTGGTAATTATATCTCTTTTATCATCCTTCCAACTCTCCTCTTTGCAACAAAAAAGTTTGTAAGACGTTATGGTTTCATCTTTTGATCTACGATTGAAATAATGTTTTCTAACTCCAAATTCAATTTTTCCACTGTATTCAACCTAAAAGTTCCATGCTTCTTTTAAATTACCAAACTCTATACCTAGCTCAAACTTCTAAACAAATTTTGTAAAATGATGTATTTCCTATTGCTGTGTCAGTGCATCCTCTAACAGTTCTATTTCTCTGTGCTTCAATACTACTTCATTTAGTAACTCCATATGGAATGTGGCTTTATTACTACTTCCTTCACCAACTCTTCTTCCCTATGCTCTGTGAGGATTTTGTTCACCAACTTCATTCATGTTTCTTGCTCTCCTGTGTTGCTTCACGGCTTTTACACAATGTAAACACGAGACATTGCATTTAGGTTGATAAAAAGAATGAGAATGGTAAAATAGGAAAAATAAGGATCATAAGTTTTAAAATCTTGTGTGAAGTTGGGGATTAATCATTAAATAGGAAGTTGAGGTTTTGGTTGATATAGTGATTAGGAGGAAGTTTTTGACTATAATTATAAAAGTGGTTAGATTTTTAAGGACAAATAATGAGGAAAAAAATTGGTTTTATGGGAGACCAATCGACTCGTCTTATTACCAGTTGACTAGTCATAAGTAACCAGCCTTGTGACTAATTGACTATTTTACAATCCATAAGCAACTAGTCGCCTAGTCATGTGCCTGGTTACATTTGGATTCTATTTGGGGCTTCACCAGTTGATTGGTTATAATACTAGTTGATTGGTGTTAAATCCATAAGATAGTAGGCCCTTGGCCAGGTGACTGCCAAGACTTGGTTACTTCTGGATTCCACCACATCTAAACCAGTCAAATGGTTATAAGACTAGTCGACTGGTATGCCTTTACTAGGTGACTGGTAATTTTCACCAATCACCTAGCACAAGGGGCTGGCTGTACTCTGGGTGATGTGGTCCAAAATGGTGCATTTCACTTAATGAAACTGTGCCTTTTGAACCAGAACACTACATGATGCGTCTCTCCTCATAATAGAGGATTCTGGTTGCCTTATACCAAACATTTGATAAAATATTTATTAATGTCTTACTTTAGTTTAGTTATATATATATATATTTTTTAAAGCTTAAACTCATATCAAGTTGGGAAATTTTTTTTAACTGTTCTATTTTTTTTTTTATATTTGTTACCTAATATTTTTACTTTTCTGAAAGTAAATACAAAATTTGTAACTAAAAATTCTCATTTTTAATGGCAAAAAAAAAATTAAAATAATAATTGTTTTTACTTATTTTTAACCTACTGCAATTTTTCTGTCATGAACATTTTATCATCCAATGACCATATATAAAATAAGAATTATTAAAAAAATATTACTTTGATTAAATATAATATTAAAATTTATTTTTTATTTATTAAAATAATTTTTGACCATTTAATATAGAATAGTAAAAATGGGAGCTCGTAATTTTTTTTTCATAAGAAGATATATCTTTTCTTTTTCTTTTTTGGTAAAAGGCAAGAGTCTAAAGACTAAGGGAAAAAAAGTCTGGGGGAGGTGCCCCCTGGCTGTCATCTATAAGCAGAAGTCCTAATCTATTAGGAGGTTTTTCAAACTAGTGAATACTCACGTTCAATCCATGTCCTTTCCTAGCCATCTAGTATACAACTCTTTTACCTTTTCTTAGGGTGTGTTGGACGTCTACGCTTCAATCTTTTCCCATGAGTTGCTCTTTATTGCCCCCATTTTTGCATAGATCAATTGTTGCTCTTGAATTTGATTCCATTATCACTTCTTTGAATTCGTGTTCCCTGGCTAAGTTTAGTGTGATTGCCACAGCCCACAATTTAGTTCTAGTTATGCTGCCTTCCTTAGGTTCCTTGCAAAGCCCAAAATCCAACCCCTTTCGGCATTCCTCAAGACTTATCCACAGCTAGCTGCATTAAAGTTGTAAACAAACCTATCCACATTGAATTTAACTTGCTAGCTCCTTAGATGAGACCACTATACCTCTTTGATGTAGTAATGGTTTCCCTAAAGAGCAGTATTTGTTTCCATCCACTTGTATTCTTTGGCTCAAGCTAAGCAAGAAATAACAAGTCATTTGATGTGTGTGATTTGGGTTGAAGAATGATTTCACAGCTCCTAACCTAAATGCACCACATGTTCATACTGAATAGAATTCTACAGATAATGTGTTCGTTTCCCTTATGTCTAAGGTCTTTGGAGAGGTTCAGTTTAAGCCAATTGATGTTTTTCCTATGGAATAACATGTCTCAATAGCTCAGGTTTACAAGCCATTTACATATCTTATTTGAAATCAATTGGTTGCTCTATTCCTAACCTATTCTAGCTTTGTAGGTAAACTTAACTAAGAATTCATTGTTGTGGTCATGCTTCAATATCCTTGTGTCTTCTCCCATATCCATGTTCAGTGGCACAACCGAAGCTATGCTAACATTCACGTTACCTAAGAGTAATTTTTGGAAATTTTCCCAATTCCATTGCCTCTCTTGTGTGCACATCTCAATTACGTGGTAGTTGACATCCTCATTACTAATCAGATTGAGGGCAACATATGCAATTTTGTCCCTATCTCCTACGTCCCACCCAATTAATTTACACGTGTTTCCAAAATTTTGTTACTCCTTTCCAAAGGCATGCAGTGCAAGATGTAAACTGTTATTGCACTTATATTTTGATTTCAAAACTCTCACCCACATAGCCTCTGGTTCGCAAAAGATGCCCCAATCCACTTTCATAAAAAAAAAAAGATTCGTTTATTTCCTTGACTTTCCTGATCCCCAAGCCTTCATTGTCTTTTGGCTTGCACACTTTTTCCCTATCAAGTGTAATTTCTTTGCATTTTCGGTATCACCCTAGATAGATTTCCTTTTGATTTTTTCTAAGTCATTGTGCAGTCCTAAGGGGAGTAGGGCTGTCTGCATGGAATAGTAAGAGAGATTGTTAAGAATACTTCTAGTGAGTAACTTGCTAAGTTAAGCTCGTTTGCTTTCCATCAACTGTGTCTTTTCTAAGGATGTACAATAGTTCACTTTCGTCATTTTTTGTGACTAAACCAAACTGAACAAACTGCCAAAAAGTACAAAAAAATTTAGATTGATCGGTTTGATATAAAATAATAAAACTGAACTAATTAGTAGTCTCGAGACTCAATGTTCTCAGTGCCTTGAATAAAATGGCCATAAATTATTGTATACCTCCAGTTGATTTTTCTTAGCATTTATTGTAAAGACTTTTACCATAGAAATTAAATGAGCTCGCAGAAATCAAAGACTTTGGTATAGCTTGCAATTTTAAAAAAAGTATTTATGGCAATGAAAGAAAGGGGGCAAACACTTATATATATATATATATATATATATATATATATATATATATATATATATATATATATATATATATATAATAAGCAATGCTCTCCTAATCTCTCATGCAAAAAAAAAAATTTAAGTCATTAATCTTATACTAAGAGGATATGACGCGAAGTGGAGAAAAAGCTTGCTGAGTCCTAGTTAGAGCAGTAGCGCACTTGTCAAGGACTCATTTTTAGGGTAGTGGCAGTCTTTAATTTAAATAATAATATTAAAATTAATAATATAATCAGTTTTTTTTGGTTAAAATGTTTTTGGAACTGAATAATGAACCGAATCGATCGATTTTCTCTAATAAAAAATTGATCTAAACCATTTTTAATAAAAAAAATTCGATTTTGTCTTGGTTTAGTTTTGTTTGATCAATTTAGTTTGGTTTAGATCGGATCAGTTTTGTACACCACTAGTCTTTTCTTAACCATCTCTATGATATGCTTGAAAGTTCTCTTGTTTACTTTTTTGTGGATAAGAGGCATGCCAAGTTAGTGCCCAGGTCATTGGTAAACTTGAATATTGATTTACTCATGCATGATTTACATTGTTGGAGAACAAACAATTATTCTTTCCTTCATTCACCAATTGCCTAAAGCTTTGAGTAAAGTTTTGGAGGTAATTTTTGATTATATTGCATTTTTCCAACCTTGTTTCAGCAAAGAGGATTAAATAATATACAAAGAAGAGGTAGGAGATATGTGGGCCATTTTTATTAAGTTTGATAAGTTTTTAGAGTTTATTGTTCATGGCCTATCTTTGCATTGTGAAAGTTTTTCTATTCAAGGAACAAAGAGGTAAGAGGATAAATGGTCCCCTTAACTTATGCCTTTTGATAACACGTAGGGTTCCGTTACATCCCTATTCTATATTATGCTCATGGAACCTAAAATGACACATCCCAATCAAATTCCTAAGATGGTTTCTCATATCTATGTCCTTAAGAGTGTGTTCTAGGAAGTCTCACTTCACCTTGTCGTATGCTTTTTCAAGGTCTATTTTGATAGCTATAAGACTTTTCTTTCCTTTCTTCCTTCTCATTAAGTGCATGACCTCTTTAGCAATAATGACATCGTCATTTATGTTTCTTCGTAGTATAAAACTGCTTTAGCAAGGACCACCTACTTGTCCATAAAGGGCTTGAGTCTATTAGCTATAGCCTTGGTCAAGATTTTGAAGATAATATTGTATAATGAAAGTGTTTTGAATTCCAAGAGATATTTTGGGTTCTCCACCTTTGGATAAGCACTAGAAAAGACTAATTTATATTCTTTATCAAAAATAGATTCTCATATAACTCTTAAATCAAATTGAAAACCGAATTGCCTACAATTTCACATTGGTTTTGGAAAAATAAGGCGTGTAATCTATTAGGCCTTGTTGCTTTCAATACATCTATACTGAAGAAGAAGACAAAG
Source organism: Gleditsia sinensis (assembly GCA_037074535.1). NCBI lineage: Eukaryota > Viridiplantae > Streptophyta > Magnoliopsida > Fabales > Fabaceae > Gleditsia > Gleditsia sinensis. The sequence continues at coordinate 6,543,800 of CM073474.1, forward strand.
CAAGATTTTGAGTATTAAAGGGGATGATGGGAGATGGAAGGAGGGGTAGGAAAATGTTCAAAGCACCTTTCAAGAGTACTACCAAAACCTTTTTGCTTCCTCCAACCCCCCTAAATTCGCTAGCCTAGATGGAATAGTGCCAAAATGCATTACAAAGGAGATGAATGATGAGCTGCTAAAGAAAGTTAGTGATGAAGAGATTAAAATGGATGTGGTCTCTCTTAGTGCTATGAAAACCTTAGGTCCTAATGGCATCAACGGTATTTTTTTTATCATAAATCTTGGGATATTATTAAATCGAATGTATGCACTACTATAAAAGACCTCTTTGATCATGGGAAAATTTTAAAAGAGATTAATGAAACCTATATTTGCCTTTTACCTAGGATTCGAAACCCAAATTGTTTAGGTCGATTAGCTGTAGCAATTTCATAGACAAAATCATTGCTAAGGTTATAATGAATACAATGAAACCTCACACGAATGATATAATATCTCAAAAGCCAAATGCTTTTTTTGAATGGAAGATTGATTCATGATAACATTGTTGTTGTGTAAGAAGCTTTTCACTTCCTTAGCATAGAAAGAATCACTTCTTGGTAATCAAACTTGACATGAATGAGGCTATGATAGACTGGAATAGAATTTCTTACAAGATGTGATGAAAGTCATGGGTTATGGTGAAAGGTGGATAAGCTTAATTATGGATTGTGTATCCATAGTTTCCTATAGAATAAAGATTAATGGCATACTAGGCCTAGTTTTTCAGCCCAAAAGGGACCCCAGATAGGGTGATCCCTATCCCCCCATTTGTTCATTTTGATAGTAGAGGTTCATTCTAGGACTATTTCTAAAGCTATGAAGGAGAGGAATATTAATGGCATCAAAATTGCAAGAAATTCCCTAACTGTAATAACCCTAAAATTTAGTAATTCTCATTTATGTAAAGATTATTAAAAGAAATAAAGGAGTAGGGAAGTAATTGAAATGTTTTAGGGATGAAAATAAAAACTTATTAATATTTTTGGGGTCAAAGTGTAATTTTTTAAAATTTTAGGGATCAAAATGTAAATAATAAAATTTAAAAGATTTCCTCCAACAATTAGCAAATCGCTATTTGGTCCATCCATCATTTTTTAAAAGTCTTCCGTAGGTTTATTGGGAGATTACTATTTATACTCTCTCCTCTATTTTCTCTCTCTATATCTAGAGTACTTTCAAGCATCCGATCTCAAAATAAAAGGTACCATTGGATTCAGGACAGAGAGTACTACAATTTTGATAGAACAATTTTTTAAATCAGCTGCAGAAAATCTTAAAAAAATGTAAGTTTTGAAACTCTTGTTTAAAGACTTCAAATTGAAAATCTGACACCGTAGATGAATTCAAGAGATAGATAAACTACAAAATATGAAGTTTCACAGTCATCTGACAACTTTTGGTGTCATGAATAGTAACTCCGGCCAACATGAATAGTGATTTAAGAATGTGTGAATAATGATTTTGATCGTGTGTGAATAGTGATTTTGACTGTGAACAGTACCCCCATCAGTTGACCAGTATTGATCAAGTTTTTAGAGTTATTTTTTAAGTTTTTAGATCATCTAGACTCATTTTTTAGGTATATTTAGTCAAATTTGGATTGAAAAAGTGCATTTTGAGACTATTCAATTTGGAGCCTTAGCCTGTGAGTAGATAATTCTTCCTATGACTTACCCTATGTTTTTCTTAAACTTTAAATGTATAATTGATTTTGTTTACAAGTTATTTATACTTTTATATGTCTCTGAAATGAATTAAATTACCTGATTTATTTATAATCTGGCATACAGTTCAAGAAGAGTATGGTTTTAAAAATAAATTTTTGAACTTATTGAATATGTGATTTTAAATGTATTTCTCATCATATGGTAAAGAAAATATATTGTGCACGTGGTATTGATATGTAAAGTTATAAGATTGCCTTAGAAAAAGGCAAGTATATGTGATTACCCTTATTCAGAAATTTCTGACAGAGGAATTGTATTGAGACTAAAAATTCTGAATTTATACTGAAACCTCTGTTTTGAACGATATGGCATATATGTAAATAATGATTTCTATGTAGGAATTCTATTGGAAACACTGTTTGCTAACAATAGTTGATGTTAGTCCTAGTGCACCTTAACACTTCAGCTAGCAAGGGTAGTGCTAGTCTTGTGTGACGGTCAACACATGAGATATGATATGTGAAAAAGAGTGGGATGTCTCTTATTTGGGTGAGATACCGACTATATGATATGTGATTTGTCCTCCCTTGCTATGTGCTTGGGAAATGCCCATATTAGAGTCCATTCGCATGTCCTCTTGAATGGTGGTAAGGCAAACCTTAATTGTGATACTAAGTTTAGGTAAATCCTACACCACCAAAGTGCGGAAGGGTTTAAACTATGATATGAGATCTTCCTAATGTTTTCATGAAAAATATTTTGATGCATAACAATATTTTATTAATGATCATACAGTATTGCATATGATTTTGGATATCTGAATGTGATTTGAACTGAGAATATTTGAAATACGAGTCCTATATAGATATACTTTCGAACTATAATTTTCTACATGATAAATTTTATAATATGAGTACATCCATATGTTGACCTAAGAGGTCATAAGGGGTATTATCTGCTCACTGAATTATCAAACTCACTACATGATATTTATATATTTTTCAAATAAGAATACAGAGTTTAGTCATTTTTCTTTAGATAGGTGATCAGTTAAGCGATATATTCTCTGATGAGCCTATTTTGTTTCCACGGCTCATAGATTTTGATTTATAATGTACTTGTACTCTAGAATATGCTCTGAATGCCACAGACAGAATTCCTGCTTCTCTTGTAATATATGTATAAAGACTTCGCGTGTATATTTAGTTATATTGAAACACTTGTGAACATGTGATATTATTAAAATATGTGATATACTTGGAGCATGTATGCAATAAAATAAGGGTAAAATTATCGGCTACTCATGAAAATCGCATGCCTTTAAATTGGGGCCATAATAAGTTGGTATCAGAGCATTAGGTTTTCCTGTGGCTATCGGAGCAAAGGATTCTGGAGTAGGACTTTGAGTGTGGGTATGTAATTGCGGACATATTTATACTCACAGTGTTGCTGTGGAATTCTATAGGGTGTCATCCTCTTCTTCCTTCTGACTCGTATCCTTAGGTATGCAAAGTTTAAGCATCGATCCATATGTCCTAGACGGTGCCTCTTGAGTGTGGACTACTAGTTCAACTTTTGAACTCGTTTGGATGAACAGTGAAAAAGAGAACCCTCTTGGGTACAAAGAAAAAGAATTAACTGAAAATAAGAAAATTTCATCTAAATACAAAGGCAATGGCTTGTTTGGATGTCAAGAAGATTTGAATTGGTTGTTTAATTTGCTTATGTGAAACAATATAATGAATGGCTAATACAATATTGATAGTGGGTTATGATGTGATCAAGGTTGTTAACTCCAAGATAATAGTTTGTAATAAAGTGAGTGTTTTGGAAATAGATATAAATCTCTTTTTGGATAGATGAGTTGGAACCTATGTATATAAATGGATTTGGCAAGCTGTGGGATGGATTGAATTTGAGAGTAGAGAATCTATGAAGATAATGCTTTCAATGATAGATTTTGTTGATATAAAGGATTCAAAGATAGTTTGGTTTTCAATAATATTATGTACAAGTATTATGAGAAAGGAAGGTTTGCCCATGAAAATTTAAAATTTGAGGTATGCAAAATAGGCAATTCATGTGAAGGACTCTTGGATAGACATAACCTTTTCATGATTGATTGTTAAGAAATTGGATAAGCACGTTAAAAAATAAAGTCAAAATGAGTTGACATTGTTTAAGTGTTTTAAAGTGCATTCTAGTTGATACAGTATGAAGATATCATCAATAGCATAAAATGTTAGTAAAAAAGTTGCAAGTAGTGAACAATCAGTGGAAGCATGTACCAAATAATTTAATTTCAGTTTTAGCAGCCCATAAGTTATTATAAAAATAGTGTCAATGATATTTGGTAGTGGTGAGAGATGTTGATATAAAGTATACCAATGTAGATCAAGTTCCAGTGATTAGAGAACTTCTTGATGTGTTCCTAAAAGAATTGCCTAGATTATCCCGAAACGAGAAATAGAATTTTATATTGATTTATTTTCTAAAACCCAATTAGTATCTATATCCCTATATAGAATGATATCGACTGAACTTAAGAAACTAAAAAAAAAATTGATTTGAGATTTGGATATCATCAATTAAAGATAAGGGAAGAGGATATTCTAAAAATAACTTTCAGGACTCGGTATGAGCACTATGAGTTCTTAGTAATGCCATTTGGTTTGACAAATGCCCAGTTACATTCATGGACTTAATGAATAGAGTACTTAAAATATTCTTGGATCAATTTATTATTGTATTTATTGACGATATATTATTATATTCTAAGAGTTCAGAGGATCATAAACAATATTTAAAGATAGTTTTACAAACTCTGAGGGAGTATGGTTAGCAAAGATGGTATCTAAGTAAACCCTAAGAAAGTAAAAGTGCTACAGCAATGGCTAAGTTCTACTACAGTGACAGATGAAGATCCAAGTCCGATTTACGCTTCCTACAGTTGTCTGCCGTTCAATCTATTTGAGCTGTAGTTGGATTAAGTACATGAACAAACGCTTATAAAGTATCAATCAACTCATCAGCATTAGAATTCGATATGAGAATTCGTCGTGCTAAGTGTGAGATAAACTTTTGTTCTACAGTTTGATCAAGGAAAGACAAAAAACCATTAAAGAAATGGTTAATATTTAACAAACCTATTGGTTTTTGATGGATAATAAATTGTGCCTAGGAGACTACTTAAAAAATTTGTTCTAAAGTATTAAAATCACCTGGTAAGGCAATGAGGGTATTAGCATTGCTCATCATTCTAGTCATGTGCCATGCGCTAATGCGTGAAAGCTACCATAAATTCTTCCCCAATTGTCTTCCTTATGATGTTGGAATAGAGCTATAGGAATAATACTTAGAACTTGACATTCTCCTATATGTGCAGCTGTAGACACACATCCCATTAACCCACGTCTATCTCCACCATAAACTAAATGAATTTTTCTCCTAACTAACACCATACCTAGATTTTGTGCTGCTTTCACATACTTTCAATCTTTTTTCAGGACTGAAACCACAAAAGACACAAATATTTTAAAAATGACAGAATGCGGTTCCCTCCATAACTGCACTCACCCTAACTTTGAGTATAAAGGTAAATATACTAATGTGTGCATTTATAGAATTTAGAGAATGACATATTTATAATAGTTATGTGAATAGGCCAGGTACAGTTACAACAACTATGTGAGTGGCTAGTGAATATCAGCTAAATTGAGAGTGAAAAATTTAAAAATAACAGCACGCATGAATATGTACAGTAGTGGTGATTATAGCTCATATTAAACACATAAAGAGAATAGGGTTAAGATATCACTATAAATTTTTTTTCCTTGTTGTCTTTGATGAAGCATTGATGTCTTGATTATTGTAGGAAATTTATAAGTGATAGGCGTCATTGTGTAAAAGAATAGTAAAAATGCAAACTAGTTAATGGTTGAAGAGGGGCAATCAAATGATTTATCTTGTTTTTTCCAATATTCTTACTAGTCGACTATTGGTATTATTAAATATACTAGTTATTTTGAAATTTTTTAATTTAGATTGGTTTATTTTACAGTTGATCGATTACATCTATTTTGAGGCAATCAACTGCATCCTACTAGTTAATTACATGCTCTTTATTTTTCACAAATTTTTGTAAGCTCAGAAATGATTCTTTTCCATGTGCTATTTTTTCTACCGAATAACAGTAATTAGATTTTGGCACATATATTCAAAACTTTTGGCCACCGATTTTTGCCAAAATAGCAACTAGGATTTTGTTTACAACTTTTCAAGAATTACGGCCACCGATTTGAATTTTTTTTCAATGCTTTGTCCAAAATTTTGATTTTCTATTTTAGTATCGTTCTCTATTATGATTTTCATCTGTTCTATTGCATCCTTCCTCATTAATGTTTGGCATTAATTGCAAGGTTCTTTTCCCTCATTACAAGGAAAGTTAAGCTCTTTTTTTAAAACTCAATTATTATGGTGTCCAAGTGGTTAGTAGGTTAAAGTAATGGAGAATATTTTGATAACATGTCCAAAAATAATGTAAAGCAATCAAGGTATTTGTGTTAAGAGTTTATACCATGCTAAGTTGAATCTAATATCTAGGATGTGAATTATGTTGAGATTAGAAATTCACATGTGAATAATTGTTGAGAAATGAGATTTCAGAAGAAGCCATAGATTATGAATATGGATAACCCAAAGCAATAAGAATATACTAAGATATAAAAGAATTGTATTAGTATAATGGTAATAAGAAGATACATGTGAAATATTTTTCGTTGTTTGGTATGTCAGCAAGTAAAAATTAAATATTTTGTTTCAGGAGAGCTATTCAGAAAGCTTAAGGATCTTTGTTAGATTATAATATAGCTGATAGTAAATCTAAATAATGTGTTTATGCATTAGAAGTTATGTTTTATGTATCTTTATATAATTTTAGTGAAAGTTGGGAGAAGTTATTTGTAATATCCTGTATTTTTTTAAATAATTTTTTTTTATAAACAAGGATTATTTTTAAATGATTATATTTTACTAAAAGTAAAAATACTTTTAATTAAAATGATTTTTGTTTTGCCTAAATTATATTTTCCTCTAATAAATGTTTATTTTATTTTTAGAAATTTTCTTTTAATATACATGAAGATATTTTATATTGTAATATGTTTTATTAAAATTTTATCAAGAAAAGTCATGATTTGATATTGCAACTAAAGTTTTGCAAGAATATAAAATTTTAGAAATTTTTGGGATGCTTTAGGATGAAAAACAATATTTATATGTATATAATCAAAAGAAAATAATTTAAATCTCAATTATTTAATTATTAAATAATAATAATAAGTTAAGAAAAGAAAGGGAAGGAAAGCAGAAGCAACGTGAAAGAAGAAGAAGCTCGGGCAACAGTAGGAGGAAACATCCATTTTCCTTTCTCTCTCTAGGTTTCAAATTTCTCTCTAAGATATCTCCCAACCTAGATATTCAATTGAGATACCGAAAGTACCGTTGGACTCGTGTCAACGAAAGTTTCAAAACTCATCGATCAATTTTGCCAGAAACTTGTCGGAAACGATGAACAATAGCTGCAAGGTAAAGTTGATGATTTTAAAATTTCTTGGTGTTTTTTGGTATTTTGGCCCTATAATCATGTTTAAGAGATAGAATACTCCTTGTATGCATGTTTTTTTGGTTGGATAACACGATTTAAAGCTTTAAATCATGAAAATTTTCTCGGATGAACAGTAACTGTGAATAGTGTTCTACCTACGTGAACAGTACGTCCGCAATGAATTTTTTGATTCTGAAATAGCTAAGTTGAAGAGTATAATTTGGAGTTGTTGGTGATCACTTTTATTTGGAAAAAGGCGGAAAGAAGCTAGTCCAATTGAAGCTTCAAATTGGTGAGTAAATGACATAAATTATGGCATGAAGAAAAGAATTATAATTTATCTCTAAATTTATAAATTGTATAATATGGTTATGTAATGTAAATTTATGATAATTTTGTATGATGAGATTATGGCTTGGGTGATGCCTGAACATGAATATGAGTGAGGTGAATTGAGATGGGTAGGTAGTAAGAATAGTATGATCGATGAAAGTAAGATATGTTAGAATTGCTTAAGAATCAACTAGTAATAAGAAAGTGTCTTATGAGGTAGATTTGAACATATTGGATTTACTTGAAGTTAGGAAAGACAAAATAAGGAAGGTTATGATTCCAATTTGTTGGAGATGGTTAATGGAGGAAATTTTGGATGAAGTTGGGCATTAAACTTTTCAAAATTTAAAATAGTGAGTTTGGACACCGAATTGTATAAAACTTTGTAGGTGAAAAGAATAGATGGATAATGGCCTTATGGTGCTTTGAGAAATGTAATCAAGTAAATTAATGATGTTGAAGTTCTTGAGAAATAAAATAAAGAAGGTAGGATTCAAAATTAATCTTTGAACTCTTAATTTGGAAATATGGAGAATATTTTGATAACCATGTCCGAAAATAATGTAAAGCGATCAAGATATTTGTGTTAAAGGTTTATACTATGCTAAGTTGAGTCAAGTATCTAGAATGTAAATTATGTTGAGATTGAAATTTTTTTTGTGAATAATTGTTGAGAAAAGTCTTCTTAGAACAAATGGACTAGTTAAACGAAATGAATAGGAACTAATGATATGCTTTTAGAAATGAAAGTAAGAAATGCTTGAGATTCATGGGAGGATGTTGACATGTGAGAATCAAAGTTGACTTGGTAGAAGAATGGAATAAGAAAAGTTGGTTACCCTATAAGGATGTGTAAATATTCTTTTATTGTATGGTTCCTGATTATATCAACTTATGGATATAAATATTCAAATTTGAGGATAGTTCAAATATTAGTGAAGATGATCCATAATGGTTTGAGAATTTATTATGATAAGTTATATATGTATAATGTATCGAGTATATTTTTGTCCTAAGGGTGTACAATGTTATAACCGAAAAATTTAATATCATGATCTCCCGTAATATATGATGCTTATACTATGAACACATATAAGTATGCGAATATTTATGTATAATGACATCTCAAATAATATTTAATGATGGCAACCCTAATGGATATTGAAATAATAAATAATGATACAAGATTGTAAGGTTATATGCAATGAAATGAGGTATGACTATCAAATTGAAATTTCTTTATTCAAGTAAGTACATGGATATATATACTTACACTTTAAAAATATAAATGAGTTAAAAGAAAATGAATGAATGAAAATGATATGACTAAGTGTGATGATGATGATTAAATTTGATACTCAGTGATGGTAAAGTATTCATTGGATATAATGATTATGATGATGTTATCACAATGGGTTATCATTAGATACTGAGTAAAACAATACTTTATTTTTAAAACCTGGAAACAATGAAATAAATAAATAAAACTAATAATAATTACATTGGATTCCTTTTCAAAACTACTGTCAACTAGCAGCAGAGATAGCTAGCCTTGGTGCACCTTGTAACCCTAACTAGCAAGGGAGTTGCTAGCCCCTTGTGCGAATGGGCACATGAAGATTGAATTTTGAATAAGTATGGAGTTGAGTTATGTCTCCTCCAATAGCCAGTGGCGTTTGACTTGGTTACCTATGATGAGAATGTGATGATTTACCCGTCCTAGTGCTGTGTGCTTGGGATACTCATCATATGAAAAGGTTAGGGAGTTAAGGAAAGCTCCTCCCAACCTTATGATATGAATGATGAGAAAATGATGATTTTATTCGTCCCATTACTGTGTGCTTGGGATAAAACATGTATGTGGTGATTACCCACTCTTGCTGTGTGCTTGGGTAAAATGATGATTTTCCCTTACTAGGCTATGTGCTTGGATATGTTGAAATGGTTCTGGATTGAAAACCTCTAAACTAAATAAAAGACGTTAAAGATAATAATAATTAAAGAATAAAACTGAAAAATATTAGTAAAAGAATAAGTCTTATTAATATATAATAAATTAATATAATTATTTTACTTTTTATACTCTTGAATATATACAGCTTGAGTATTAAATACATATATATATATGTACACAAACAACTTAGGATGTTTTTATTTGGCGTAGGAGTATAATAATATAGTGGCATAATTTTAAGAAAGATGATAAAGTGGATCTAGCCCATTTGTTATAGCTTGTGCAAAGTTTTGCATGTAAAAATATTAAAGTGTCTACTTAAAGGAGGAACAATAAAAGAAAGTGACTGAGAAAAGTCAAGAAATCCCTTAGAGGTTTGTATGTATATGATGATGAAACTAGATAAGGAAAAGTATGAGAATTGGTTAAATTAAGGTAAATGAATGAATTAATAATCTTCAATAATGTTGAATAAGTTTTAAAATAAAGATATTATTCATAACATATTTCTAATGAGAATAAGTAAACAAAACTAGCAAGAATACTTCAAAATATTCATAAGCTGAATCATAGCCTAATATGTAAGATAATTTTTCTACATGTTATAATTATTTTATTTACTCACTAAGTCGCAAGACTCGCTCCATTCGTTTAAATGTTTTCAAATAAGGTTAAAATTAAAGGCATATGTTGAATCAGTAAAATTTTCTAGGTGAGCCCAAATTTGTCCTGATGGGCTTTGTTTCTTATTGTCTTATGTATTTGTATTCTAGAGTTGCTCCACATTACCATAGGCAGGATCCTCGTTTTCGATGCGCGAGAAAAATGTAAAATGTATATGTGTAACAAGGAATGAAATATGTAATTGATATGGTTTTGAAGCTAAATCTTTATTTATGTTTTATATATGCATAAAGATGGAGTGATTATGTGATCATATGTTAAACCAGATTGATTATCGAGTTTTAGATTCATAATGCGTCAGTTAGCTTATGGAGTGGGGAGAAATCCTCATTTTGTGCCGGTCTCGTGTTCGGATAAATCCGGGACGTGACATTATTTTTCTTTAATTAAACTTGCCATATCAGTAGTTATCAGCACAATTTGAGGTTTTACATGAAACATTGTAGATTTCCTAATGAGTGAGTGAGTTAAGTAAAGTTAAGCTTTTGAAATCTAATTGGGAATAACATACAATAGATAGAATATGACTAACCTAGATTGATGATACTAGTTTGGAGAGCATACTTCAAGCAGAATTTGCCTTAGTAGAATTTGCCTATAATACAGTGATATTGGATGACTTAAAACCTTATGTAAAAGAGGTTATTAACTTTTTATTAAATGATTTAGTGGGGTCAGACTTATTGTAAGATATCGTTGATTAAGTGAAATTGATTAGAAAAATAATATAAGCAACTCAATATAGGTCAAAAGTTTATAAAGATCATAAATATTAGAGCACTAGAAATTATCAGTTGGTGATCAAATATTCTTAAAGGACTCATCCATGAAAGAGGTAATAAGATTTGGAAAGAAGGAAAAAAGTTCAGCTCTAGTATATATGCTCTTTCGAAATCTTGAACAAAGTGGACATAGTAGTATATCGCCTAACCTTGCCATCAGGATTAAGTGATGTTGATACAGTCTTTCTTGTATCAATGCTAAGAAAGTACATATCAGATTCTTCTCATGTTATTTAATTCCAAGAAATTTAATTGGACAAGAACTTGGCTTAATTATGAGAAAAAACCGATGATTATTATTGATTGACAAGTGAAGAACTTATGGCTGAAAGAAATCTCTATGGTTAAGGTTATATGGAAAAATCACTTAAGTGAAGTGTTCTTTTTAAAGTAAAGATGATATACAAAAGAGATATCTCCAATAGTTTGAGTAGTGAAGTTAATAACTGTAATTTATGCCTTGACTTCATTTCCTACTTGTGATAGGATAGTTTGAAATTCAGAGACTGAATTTCTTAAAGGGGAGAATATAACAACCCTAAAATTTAGTAATTATCATTTATGCATAGATTATTAAAAGAAATAAAAGAGTAGGGATATAATTGAAAGGTTTTAGAGATGAAAATAAAAACTTATTAATATTTTTGGGGTCAAAGTGTAATTTTCTAAAAGTTTAGGGGTCAAAATGTAAATAATAAAATTCAAAGAATTTTCTCCAACAATTAGCAAATTACTATTTGGTTGATCCATCATTTTTAAAAAATCTTTTGTAGGTTTATCAGAATATTACTAGTTACTTTCTCTCCTCTATTTTCTCTCTCTAGATCTAGAGTACTTTCGAGCATCTGATCTCAAAACTGAGGGTAGTATTAAATTCAGGACGGAGAGTATTATGATTTTGGCCAAACAATTTTTCAAATCAACCGCAGAATTGCCATAGATCGGAAGTAGAGAATCTTAGAAAAAGTTAAGTTCTGAAACTTCTATTTAGAGACCTCAAATTGAAAATCTGACACCGTAGATGGATTCAGAAGATAGATAAATTATAAGATATGAAGTTTCACGGTTATTTGACAACTTTTGGTGTCATGAACAATAACTCTGACCTGCGTGAATAGTAATTTCGGCCAATGTGAACAGTGATTTCGATCGGTGTGAACAGTATTTCCAACTGTGAATAGTACCCATAAGTTGACTAAACTCCTGAAGTCATTTTCTAAGTTTTAGACCCTCTAAACTTGTTTTTGAGATCTATTTAGTCAAATTTGAATTGAAAAAGTACATTTTGGGCTATTTTATCTGGAGCCTTAATCTGTGAGTAGATAATTTTTTCTATGACCTACCCTATACTCTTCTTGAACTTTAAATGTATAATTGATTCTATTTATAAGTTATTTATACTTTTATATGTCTCTGAAATGAATTAAATTACCTGATTTGTTTACAATCTAGCATATAGTTCAAGAAGAGTATGATTTTAAAAATGGATTTTTGAACTCATTGAATATGTGGTTTTAAATGTATTTCTCATCATATGGTAAAGGAAATATATTGTGCACGTAGTATTGATATGTAAAGTTATAAGATTGTCTTGAAAAAAGGCATTTATATGTGATTACCCTTATTGAAAAATTTTTGACAGAGGAATTGTGCTGAGACTAAAAATTTTGAATTTATACTGAAACCTCTGTTTTGAACAATATGGCATAAGTGTAAATAATGATTTTTATGGAGGAATCATATTGAAAACAATGTTTGCTAACAACAGGTGATGTTAACCCTGATGCACCTTAACACTTTAACTAGCAGAGATTGTGCTAGCCTTGTGTGATGGCCAACACACGGGATATGATATGTGAAGCAGAGTGGGATGCTTACTATCTAGGCAAGATGTCGACTATATGGTATGTGATTTGCCCTCCCTTGACGTGTGCTTAGAAAATGTCCATAGTAAAGTCCCTTCGCGTGTCATCTTGAATGGTGGTAGGGCAAACCTTAGCTAAGATATTAAGCAAATCCTACACCACCAAAGTATGGAAGGGCTTGAACTCTGATATGGTCGTTCTGATATAGTTTCCTCCTAATGTTTTCATGAAAAATAATTTAATGCATAACAATATTTGATTAATGATCATACCGTATTACATATAGTTTTGGATTTCTGAATGTTATTTGAACTGAGAATATTTGAAATGCTGGTTCCATATAGATGTACTTCCAAACTGTAAATTTCTACGTGATAAATTTTATAATATGAGTACATCCATATGTTGACCTAAGAGGTCATAAGAGGTATTATCTGCTTACTGAGTTGTCAAACTCACTACACGATATTTTTATATTTTTTAGATAAGAATACAGAGTTTGGTCATTTTCCTTCAAATTGGTGATCAGCTAAGCGACATATTTTCTGGTGAGCATATTTTGTTTCTAGCGCTTGTAGATTTTGATTTATAATGTATTTGTACTCTAGAGTATGCTTTGAATGCTACAGGAAGAATCCCTGCTTCTACAGTAATATATGTATAAAGACTTCGCGTGTATATTTAGTTATATTGAAAACTTGTGAATGTGTGGTATTATTAAAATATGTTATATACTTGGAGCATGTATGCAATAAAATAAGAGTAAAGTTATTGGCTACTCGTGACAATTGCGTGTCCTTAAATTAAGGGATGACACTAACCCTTTCTCACTTGTTTTTTGCTGACGACTCTATTCTTTTCACATATGTAAATTACCAACAAGCTAGGAACCTTATGAACATACTTGGGAAATTTTCAATAGCTTAAAAGGATTAACTATCAGAAGTCAAGGCTTATTTTTAACAATGGTGCCTCGAGACTAATTAAAGAGGATGTCCAAAGGGTACTAAACATGCTAGTTTAGGTCAATCTAATCGATTACTTAAGTATCCAAGCTTATTGGGGTAGATTAAAGAAACAAACCCTTAATTGGATTATGGAACGAGTACTGAATAAGCTCATAAGCTAGAAAAATAGGTTTGTCTCAGGGAGGGAAATAACTTTTCATTTAAGCGGTAATCTAGACTATCTCAACTTATATTATGTCTATAGTCATTTTTCCTTAGGGTTTTTGCTCCAAACTATGCTCTAAAGTAGCCAAATTTTGATGGAGGGATTCAGGTAAGGATATAGGAATTCATTGGGTGAGATGGGATGTACTAATAAGGAAGAAAAGTGAAGGAGGCATAGGTTTTAAAGACTTTAGAAGTATGAATAGAGCTTTACTCTAAACAAGTTTGGAGAATGTGGGAGGAACCTAATTCTCTTTGGGCCCAAATTCTTAAAAAGAGGTATTTCACTAATTCAAATCTACGAAAGGCAAAAAGAGGGAGATTTAGTTCTTAGGGGTGGAATAGTTTTATATATAAAAAAAAAGATACTTCCTGGTGGAGAATTGTGGATGGATAGTTGGAAATGGTGAAGGAATCAAGACATGGGAAGACAAGTGGCTGAGAAGTGGGACAATTTTAGAAAATTCTACCAACAGTCGTTTGGAAATAGTAGCCTTGCTTATTGAGCCCTTTACAAGGGCATAAAGACATGATGGGCTCAGAGAGCTAGTTCCTAACCACCTAACAAAAGAAATCTTAGCAATTCACATCCTTCTAGTGGCTGCCCATGACAAATTGGTGTGGCCTTCTTCTAGTGACGGATCCTATAAGATCAAGAATGGGTATGCTATCAAAAAAGAGCAAATGGTTAGGGGGTCCAATGATAGAGTGGGTACTTCCTTTAGTTTGAACCCTAGCATGCAAAATAGTATCTAGAAAACTAATGTCCCTCCTAAGCTTAAATTATTTATGTGGAAATTTTTGAATAATGCACTGTTTATTAGATATAATATTTTAAGGAGAAATTGTGCCAAGGGCTCTCTCTACCCTATTTAGAATATAGCAGAAGAAACTATGAAACATTTATTCTTAGATTGTGACTAGGTGAGGCCTATTTGGTTTGGATCAGAAATCTAATGTATCTATGACCTTAAAGGCATTCCAAGGCTAGAGATTTGGTTAACAAACAAAATAGATGATCTTGTATGCTAGAAGTCTTACTATTTAGGGGCTCCAGAGAAGTTAATTTGCTTGCTCTAGTATATGTGGAAGGAAAGGAATGCAAATATCTTTAGCCAATAGAAAGTCAACCCAAGCAAAGTTCTTTTAAAAGCCCAAATCCTATACTCAGCCATAGATACTGCATAAAATCACGTCCAAAAAAGCCAATCAAACTCAGCTTCAAGCCATACAAATAGGGAATCTAGATGGAATGTACCTTTTTAGGGATATATAAAAGTTAATTGTGATGCCACATACACAAGCTCAAATATGGAAGCTCACCTTACAGTGGTCTTTAAAGAGCTAGAGGGAAAGGTCTTCACTGACGTAGCTAGACTATATTTGGCCTTCTTAATGCTAGAAGCTATAGCCAAAGCTTTGGTAGAAGCTATAATTTTGGTGAGGAACCTTAACCTGAACAAAGTCATATTCAAATCATATTATAAAATCTTGATCAAAAACTATAATAAGAAGATAAATAATTGGGATATTAGCTTTATTAGAGAGATGATCACTTAGGGGAACTTTAAGGAGGAGAATTTAGGCTTTGGCTGGACTCTTATAGAAGGAAATAATGTGGTTCACCTGATAGCAAACCTTTGCTCCAAAGGTACTTTAAGAAGTAACTGGTCGTGTCTCCCCTGTCGGGGTTGAAAGAACTACTGGTAGCTGAGACATTGCTGAATCTAAGTAAGACTAGAGAAGACTAGAGCTTCATCGATTTTTTTCCTTCACTGAGCTTGGAGTGTGTTGCTCTAGTTTTTTTCTTTTATACTCTAGTTCTTTCCTGTGAGCCAAATTAGAGTTATATCTCTAGTTTCTTTGTCTCAAGGGGTTAGGCCTATAAGCCTGTCTTAAAAGAAAAGGGAGAATTAAGAGCTACAAGTTCTTCCTCTTCAATCACAGGAAAGTCTACCTAGAGAGGTAAAAGATGGAATAGGGACCATCATCGCTAAAGAAGGCATATAAGAAATTATTAGTCATTTATCTTAGTTTACTATCATCATGTTCCCAAGTCCCTTCCCCGTCTTTCAGTGCTAAGATCTTATTCCTTATTCTTCTAATTAAGGTAGAGGTGTAGAAGTACCTTGTGTTTCTATCTCCTATTTTTAGCTATTTACATCACAATTTCTGATGCCATAAGGCTTCTTCTTTAACTAGAATGTTCTCATCATCCCTTTATAGACTTTTCTTGATCTTGGTGAGGTAATGGTTATGGTTGTTATTCAAGGCCTTATCAATGCCTCTAAGCTTGTTGACTAGCTCTCTTTTCTTTTTAAAGATGTTCCTAAAGACATTTAAGTTCCATTCTTCAATATCCTTCATGAAGTTGTCTACTACCTGCTTCCAATTCTACTTTTCCCTCCAAGACCCTTTAACAACCTCTCAAAGTGAATTCTTTAATAGCCAAGCTTCTTGGAATCTAATAGCTTTGGCCTTCTTTGTGGGGTCAATTTGTGCTTTGAGTTTTACACAAATAGGCCTATAATTCGATTTTAGTTATGGTAGGAGAAATATGTAGGCCTCATAAAAATCAACTTTCCATTGCAAATTGCTGATGTCTTAATCTATTCTTTCCTTAACTTCCCTCTCTCCTATGTGAACCTTGGACCTTTGAATTCCAAATCCACCAAGAAGAGGTATTTGACAAACTTACTAACTTCCCGCATGTAGCTCTAATTAAAGTAAGTTGCTTTCCTTCTTACACATATTTTTATAGGCATTAAAATCCACTAAGAGAATCTAGGGTCAATTCTAGGTTTGTTTTAAATTCTCCAATTCCTCCACAAATCTCTTCTTATAGTCTGGTGTGAACTACCATAGATAACCATTAGCAAACACTTTTTCTTATCATGTTTGAATTCCACTTCGTGAATAAACTAATTGTGAGTTATTAAGACAACCACCTTTATAATTTTATTGTCCCAAAACATCCATATGTCTCTAGAAAAGCCCTCAACCTCTACCTTACAACAAGCCTATCTTGTATATCACAAAATCAGCCATTAAACCACTAATTCTCATTTCAAGCAAGGCTATAAGGTAGAATCAATGCATATGTATCACATGCTTCATAAGGTTGGGAAATGATTTTGAACCTGCTCCCCTTCAATTCCATGCCATTAAATTCATAAAAATAGAGGCATATAAACAATGGCCAGAAAAACTACAACATATTGCTATGTTCTCTTGTTACACTTAGTCCTTCAATGAAAGCCCAATCACTTTCCTTGTTTACTAAACTATACTATGTTTACTTGATCAGCTAAAGGTTTTGGGTTAGGTGGCTTGAATTTATCAAATTCCAAACTTTGGGTAGCTTCTATGTCTGTAAAAGTTCCTCCCTTCTCCATTGTCTGTGTTTCCCCCAAGTAACCGTTGCCTTCTTCGTTGGAGTGTTTAGTTATAATGTAATTGGGCTTCAGTGTTTGAAAATCCTACTAGGTTTGATTATTTTTGCTAACGCAAGCCTTTTGTTGGTTTCCATATACACAAGTGTTCCTTGGTCCACCTATATTTAGGCCTTTGTCTTATGCTTCGTTCATCAGGTTACTCAATTTTTTTTTCTGGGACATAGTAGCTAGGTCCAATTGTTTCTCCATTTTTATACCTTATGGACCAAAGCTCAAGTTCTCTTTACCCACCTTCTGCTTTCCCTTTCCCTTTTCCTTTCCCTTATACCCAATTATGTATGACAACTTCTCTATGTTGTCTCCTCCTCGCCAACCACCCCTTGCCCCTTCTTTTTTCTTTTATTTTCTATCTAAAGATGAGGTCTTTGAATAATTTCTTCTTTTATGGAAGTCTTTTCTCTTCTTTTAAGGAATCTTTCTCATTCCATTAGGGAAGTCTCTTACTTTCCTTAAGAAATGTTGTTTTTAGAAAAAAATTTCCCTTCTTACTAGAGGAAATCCATTGTTAGTCAAGTTTTTTGGAAGATTTACATTTTACTCTCCAAATCTACAAATTTTCAAGATTGGAAGAAGAATTAAATGTAGAAGTCTTAATCTTCAGAGAAGATTGAGATGTGTGTTATTTTTTCTTGAAGGGCTTCTTTGTCTTCTTATAAGATATGTAAAATGTTGTAGTTTGGTTAAAATTATTATAGTTTTTCTATAATATTTGAATAGTAGTAGTTTAAAGATATTTTGCATTTTGATTTGAAAAATCTATATTCTTTAGAAGTATAAGTTTGATATGTATTTTTTTGCCTGTTTATTGAATATAATAGTATGTTCATCTATTAAAAAAGTCTGTTTGTTTCCCTTCTCTCTATCTTTGGCTTCATTGACTTCTGCCACCTGCCTTGCCTTCTGATTAGACCCCTCACTCTCGTCAGGAAGATTTTCTAGGATGCTAAATCTGGAGTTCCCTTTATTGGCTTTCGGATTTTCAAGCACCTTTCCTTTCTTACATATGATTATGCTTTGAGCATTCTAGTTGTTCGTAACCCGAGGTTCAACATTACGCTTCCTTTCTGGGAAGATGTATCTTTTCTTGTTCATTGTAACATAAGCTAAGCCTCTCCATTTTCAAACTTTTCCTGAACCTAGTGAAGGTGAGATTTAAACCCAACTTCTTGCACCCACAGCAAATGACTTATCAATTGAGCTTTTTGTTTGACTTTATACTTGGATAAGAAGTTTGGTGACAAAAAACTCTAAAATATACGCAAATAAAATAAATAATAAAAATTAAATTTGTGGCAACTAAATATTTTCCCTAATTTTTAACCATATTTACTATTATTTTAGACATAAAAAAATAAATGAAAGAGTAGCATTCACTACTAGAAAAATGAGATTTAGAGACGGAAATTAGAGACGAACATAGAGACGGATTTGGGAAGTTAGAGACGGATGAAAATGTTTGTAATTTAAAGACAGAAATATTCCGTCTTTAATTCCGTCTCTGAATGAGATTAGAGACGGACTTAGAGACGAAAAATATTTCGTCTCTGTTATAGAGACGAAATATTCCGTCTCTGACTCCAGAGAGGGACAGAAACGGAATATTCCGTCTCTAAATAGTTTAGAGACCGAATTAGAGACGAAAAATATTCCGTCTCTGACTCCAGAGAGGGACAGAGACGGAATATTCCGTCTCTAATTCCGTCTCTAATATATTTGTGTATATAAATTTTTTTATCTCTCATTTTATATCAAATTTTCGAAATAATATTTAAATTATTAGTAAAATTAGTTAGAATTTAGATAATTTATGAAAAAATTTAATTTTCGTTTAATTTGTAGAAATAAGTTGATGGAATGGAAATTAAGATTTTTTACATTAATTTATTGTGTTTGTTTGATATAGTTGACTATTATTTTTATTCTCACGATATACAGATTCTTTTCTATATGAAAATGATTTTATCTTGAAAAACTTCTAAAAAAAGAACAAGTAAAATGAAATATAAAAAGAGGTTAAAATATATAAATGATGAATAGATATATTTTATTAATATATTTTATTTTACAAATTTTTCATATTTACTTTCATTTTACATTATTCAGAATTGATGAGTAGATATATTTTATTAATATTATGAGAAATGATTTAATAATTTTAAAAAGAAATAAACATTCATGAAGAATAAAGACATATCTTCCTAATAAATATATGTACGCTTAATTTTGAATATAATATAATTTTGGTTACAATGATTATGTAGTATATATTATGTTTGTGTGTGTGTGTATATATATATATATATATATATATATATATATATATATATATATATATATATATATATATATATATATATATATATATATATATATATATATATATACACACACACACAGATATATAGATATAGGAACAAACTATATACTACATAAGTATTTTTACAAATTAAGCGAAATATAAAATTTTCCTCTAACGATGATTTTATATATATATATATATATATATAAAATCATCGTTAGAGGAAAATTTTATATTTCGCTTAATTTGTAAAAATACTTATGTAGTATATAGTTTGTTCCTATATCTATATATCTGTGTGTGTGTGTATATATATATATATATATATATATATATATATATATATATATATATATATATATATAGATATATATATATATATATATAAAATAATCATTAGGGGAGAAATTTAAGTCTCGCTTAATTTGTAAAAATAAGTTGATGTAATGAAAATCAATATTCCCTTACATTAATTTATTGTGTTTGGTTGATATAATTGACTATAATTTTTATTCCCACAATATACAGATTCTTTTCTATATAGGAGATGATTTTATCCTGAAAAACTTATAAAAAAGAAAAAAGTGAAATAAAATAAATAAAAAAGTTAAAAGAGATAAATGATGAGTAGATATATTTTATTGTAGGAATTTTTCATAATTACTTTCATTTAACAGTTTTCAGAATTGATGAATAGATATATTTTATTAATATTATGAATTCTCAGCTTGAAAATTTGTGCTGGATATATTTGTGTTTGCAAAAGAATTCTTAGCTTGACATTGAGAATCTTATTACCACTTGAATATGGTAAGTCTATACATAATATCTGATGTTTGACTTTGTGTTGAAATTTGACATTGAGAAATTTACTTGTGTGAGTTTCTGATGGAAATTGATATTGAGAAATCTCATTACGTCGGAGCTTCTATATTGTTGTGACATGTTGGTCAATTTGATGCATTAGGATAAAGTATGGTATGATGCTTGTTAATTTTACTCTTCTGTGTTAGTACTCTTTTATTTAATATTTAATAAGGAGGAATATAGAAGAGGAATGGATGAAAAGAAACTCTTTCTTTTTTAGGTCTTTAAAATTATGAGTTAAGAAAATGGAAGTGAACTGATTACCTAGTAAAGTTTGGTTATGGTTTTTAGTCTTATCATTAGGATTATTTGCTGAGAAATATTTCCTTTTTCATTCTCATTTTTTACATGGTACAGTGACTCATGGGATTCCTATACTTTTAAATTAAGAATATTTTAATAATGTCAATATAATGGGTTGTTGCGGGAATTATACCCAATCCCCAATTAATTGGCTGCAGAACGTAAAACCAGAACATGCAGCTCTAACTTCTCTAAATCCTTCTAGCACTATTGTAATTTCTATTACACTCTTTCATGTATAAAGTACAGATACTAAGTATCAAACTTCTGATCATCTAGTCATAGATATAGATACTCTGATAATTCATATCAAAAACTACTTTAATTAAAAAACTTAAACTTCTAGATAAGGTTCATGAATAACTGCATAACTTTAAGAAGATCAATAACTGCAATAGTTTGAAAGACATTTTAGGCTCTCTGATCTTCTTAGTTTGGATGGAAAACTAGTTCAGAGTGGTGGCCTTTTATAGAGAAATTCTCACGATATAGTTCTAAAGAATCTTTCTTGATAAATTCTCTGTGGTCATGACAAATGTCATAAGCTCTAACTGTTCTGATTAAGTCCCTTCCAGGAGATTGTAGAAGCATAAGGGAGACTATGTTTCTTGATGAGTCATGAAATTGGGTCCATGGTGGAACCACTAAGCTGAAATGTTGGACTATAGGCACAAGTTTGGAACCTTTCACCTCAAGTTCCTAAAAAATTATTCACTGGTTGAGTTAATTTCTTTCCAACACAAGATTAAGTGGTCAGTTTGATATGCAAGTCCCACTGTCACATAAACATTCATATATATGCCAAAACCTTCTCCCAAGAGTTTCCTGAGGGATTGAAATTGCAAAAGCAAATATCCTTTTACTGTGAGGGCAATGTTAAATTAAATTTAAACAATTTTGAAGATGACGGAATATTGAAGAAGGTCTTGAACCGTTTTGAAGCTTCAATAAGCTAAATCTTGTTTTTCATACTTGCTGCTTCTTGCTTTAAATGCTGCCATGTACAGTGCAATTTCATTCAAACATCAACAAGAGAATAAGAAGACAGAAATAAATGGAATCCTTCAAAACCAACTTAATACTTATAGTTATGTATGACATATATACATTGATAGAAGTAGTAGAGATTCTTAGGTGGAAGGTCTACTGAGTATTGGTAAACCAAGTCAAACATAAATAGACATGTAAACATATTAGGCACACTTTTTAAGTGAGACTAATCTCTAACATGCTTGATGATTGGTTTGGTCTACTTATCTTTAGTAAGTTGGGTATACTTAGAATTTCTCATAAAGAGTGCAATTTTTGTCGTTGCATTTCAACAGGTACTGATATTCAAGATATTCAAAAAAATTGAATTGCTGCATTTCAATTTTCTTCATTTGATAAAGTACAGTCCATAATATTCAAGAACATGGTGGAGAAGAGATCATGCCTAAAAATAAATTACTCTTGAAACAACTAGGATGCACCAGCTTCTTTTCCATGTATGTATATTATGGTTATATCTGTTTCATCCATGTTTCTGTAAAAATTGACTGCCTTGCCCTTCATTGCCCTGAATCCTCTTCGCAGACCTTCTTTTGAAAAGTTTACTACAACACTTACTCATTTGGGGTTTAAGTCAAGTAAGTGTGAAACCTCATTGTTTAAGAGGATCACATAACAACATTCACTATATGTGCTTGTGCATGTGGATGATATATTGATAACTTGTTCTAATTTTGCAATTGCTACCTTGATATCATATTTGAATAAAGCACTTTCTTACATTAGGCCATATAATAAACTTAAACTTCAATTTAGATCACTTGACTGTGTTTTCATGGGCTCAAGTGACAAACAAGAACTAATAGTAGAATGTTTATTTCTAGTGACGTCATCTTCAATGTTTAAGTCCTATTATAACACTGTTCCAACACCTTGAATACTGCTACTTTTACACAACTTATGCTATTTTTACAGAACTAGCTTCTTTTGTATTCATAAGTTCAAGTAGTGGTTAAACCTTGGTGATACCAATGCCTTTGTCAACATATCTGTTGAACTTCTTCTAGTATCTATCTTTTTCAATTTGACTTTTCCACTAGCAATGTGATGTCTCTTATGAAAAATAAACTTACATTTTTGTGCTTTATTTTTTCATGGTCAACATTATTCTTGGTGAAGTGTATGGTACTTTGTCTATCACACCCCATTTCTACAATCACTCCACTTACTACTAAGCTAGCTGCCATGCCTTTAGTCCACCTTGTCTCTCTTTTACAGTTTTTTTCAAAGCTATGAACTTAGCTTTTGTTGTTGAAAGGGAAACTAGCTATGAACATCACTAAATCTCTAAATCAGATTCTAAAGATATTCAATTTGTCTAGTGGTATAAAGCTCATAACATATCTACATCAAATACTAAGGCATTTTCATTAATGGTGTTTTGAAAAAGAGTATTATTAGTTGTTTTATAGATAGTGACAAGTGAGATGTTTTAATATGTTATTATAATTTGTGCTATATTGAATTAAGATGTTTGTTTTGATTCATGTATGCCTAAAAACAGGATGGAAGTTCCTGAACATCGTAAGTGAATGGATAATAGGGTGGGTCCTGATAAGAGAACAGTTACAGATGAGTTTATGGCAAGAGTTATTGAGTTTATAAAGTTTGCTTGTAGTCAGGATCATTTTAAAAGTGTAGGAAAGTTAAGGTGTCCTTGTAAAAAATGCAAGTGTCAGAAGTATTGTTCAGTTGATGAAGTGAAAACCCACCTTTGTATGAAGGGATTTATGAATAATAATTATTATTGGACCAACCATGATGAACCAAGACCTCTCTTTCCACCAATAGTTTCAAGAAACTCATATTATGGAAGTAGTGACTTTCAGGCATGCTTTAATGATCAGGAACAGATGGTGATGGATGCTGCTAGACCATCTATGGGTAATTATATAGAGCAACAAGGTTTTGCTCATTGTGAACAGAGGGATGAAGATCCTAACCCAGAAGCCAAATTTTTTTTAATATGTTAGAAGCTGCGCATGCTCCTTTGTATGACGGTTGTCAAAATTATTCTGAATTTTCAGCTGCACTGGAAGCTTTGGGTATCAAGTCGAACTTCAACATTTCTGAGAATTGTTTCAATTGGTGGGTACAATTTATGGGAAATGCATTGCCAAATGAAAATCGTATGCCTAAAAACCTCTACCGTGCAAAGAAATCAGTGGAGCAATTAGGATTAGGTCGTATAAAAATTCACTGTTGTCGAAACAGATGCATGATTTATTATAGTCCTCTTGATTTGGAGCTTCGTTAATGTAAATTTTGTGGTAAAGAGCGTTACAAAAGGGTAATCAAAAATGGCAAAGTAAGAGAGCTTCCAGTGAAAAAAATGTGGTATTTTCCACTTATTCCAAGGCTGCAAAGACTTTATTCGTCAATGCAAACTGCAAGTCAAATGAGATGGCATCGGGAAACTGTGAGGGTAACAGGCTCTTTATCTCATCCATCTGATGGCTAAGCCTGGAAAAAATTCGATGAAAAATATCCTGAATTTGTAATGGACCCTCGAAATGTGAGGTTAGGTTTGTGTGCTGATGGATTTGCTCCATTTGATAAAACAGGTCGGACTTATTCATGTTGACCATTTATTGTTACCTCTTACAATCTTCCCCCCTGAATGTGTATGAGAAGAGAGTTCTTATTTTTGACTATTATAATCCATGGTCCTTCCAATCCAAAGAATAGAATTGATGTGTATTTGCAACCACTTAGAGATGACCTCAAATTTTTATGGAATACTGGTGTCACGACTTATGATGTCTCATTAAAACAGAATTTCAACATGAAAGCTTGTTTGTTGTGGACCATTAATGACTTTCCTGCATATGGGATACTTTCAGGTTGGATGACAATGGGAAAACTTGCTTGTCCAATATGTATGGAGTGTTCAAAGGCATTTACCCTTCGACATAGTCGGAAGACGTCTTTCTTTGATTGTCATCGACAATTCTTGCCACTTGATCATAGTTACAGAAGGAATAAGAATGCTTTTCGGAAGAGACATACAGAAACATCTTTACCTCCACCTCGGTTAACATATGAAGAAGTGTTGGAAAGGGTTAGACATATGCCTAGCATAACTAAAGAGACATATGATAATATCCCAGGGTATGGAGTTATTCACAACTAGACGAAGCAATCTATATTTTGGGAGTTACCATATTGGAAAACAAATCTTCTTCCACACAATCTAGATGTTATGCATATTGAGAGAAATTTCTTTTTGAATATTTTATACACAGTGATGGACACTAAAGGTAAGACAAAAGACAATTTTAATGCAAGGCTCGACTTGGCGAAAATTTGTAGATGGAATGAATTAGAGCTGCAGGATGAAAGAGATGGCAAGCTAATTAAACCCAAAGCAAAATACACATTAACTAAGCAACAAAGATTAGCTGTGTGTGAATGGGTCAAAAAATTAAAACTGCCAGACGGATATGCCTCTACATTATCAAGGTGTGTTGACATGAGAGAAGCAAAGTTGTTTGGCATGAAAAGTCATGATTGTCATGTGTTTATGCAACGCTTGCTCCCAATTGCATTCAAAGTATTGCCAAAGCCTATTTGGAACACACTCACAGAATTTAGTCAATTCTTTCGAGAATTGACTTCCCCATTGTTGCGAGAGGATACTTTACATGTGATGGAGCAAAACATTTCAGTCATTCTTTGTAAATTAGAACAAATTTTTCCTCCAAGGTTTTTTGACTCAATGGAACACCTTCCAATTCATTTGCCATACGAAGCAAGGGTTGGAGGTCTAGTACAATATCGATGGATGTATCCATTTGAAAGGTAGAGTTATGTCTCCTTTTTGTTTTTTTTTTAAATTATGGAATCGTATTCGTAGTACTAAATGTATCAATTAAGTGTATTAGGTTTATTCGCACATTAAAAGACAAGGTGAAGAACACAGCTGTAGTTGAAGGATCAATTTGTGAAGCTTATTTGGTAGAAGAGACCTCTACATTTGTATCCTACTATTATCCACCTGATGCTCCATGTAGAAGGACTCAAGTACCACGAAAATGATGATGGAGGTCAAGGTTCTTCAAATAGGCCACTGCTTTCTATCTTTAATTTTCCTGGCCGTCCAACCGGAAGATGCATATCCTTCATGTTAGAAGAAAAGGACTTGCAAATCGCACATTTATATGTTCTTCTAAATTGTCCTGAAGTGGAGCCATTTTTAACGTATTTGTATAAAATGCTCATTTAAGTGTTATATATATATATATATATATATATATATATATATATATATATATATATATATATCTCTCTCTCTCTCTCTCTCTCTCTCACTATAAATTGTTCTAACATGTTTTCTAAATGTAGCACATATACTAATATGTTACAAGAATGTGGGATAAGTGACTCGGAAGTGGACAGACAAATCTCCACAATGTTTCCTATTTGGTTTAAAGAATACGTATGTTGCACGAATTCTCCTTAATTTCTTATTTTCTAACATTTTGCTTTTTATGTGAGACTAACTTAAATATTTGATGACTAGGTGTTAAATAATAATGTTGAAGATGCCTTTCTAAAGAGTTTGGCATGGGGTCCTCAAAGAAAAGCCAACAAATGGCCATCATATTATGTAAATGGTTATAAATTTAATACAAAAGATCATGGCCAAGGTATGGGTACAACAAATTTTGGTGTATGTTGTCCAGGTGGTACGGATGAAACAACATAAAATAATTATTATGGGGTTTTAACAGACATTATTGAAGTACACTATACAGGATGGCCTATAAAGGTGTTAGTTTTATTCAAATGTGATTGGTTTGATCCCACCTTAAATCATGGAACAAAGGTAGATAACTATGGGATTGTTGAGGTTAGAACATCCAGGAGATATAAAAATTATGACCCTTTTATATTTGCACAACAAGCAATGCAAGTATATTATACACAATATCCTGAAGGGCAACGTGATTGGTTAGTAGTGATCAAAACTAAGGCACGAAACACAATACAAACTGCAATAGAAACTAAAATGCCTGAAAGTGATGCTCCATACCAAGAAGAGTCATCAATACAATCACCTATAATAGTTGCAAATGACAATCTCGAGTAGAGTCTTATTAATATTGAAGGCCCTGTGGATGAAGTATATGGTTCTTCTTTGAACCTACATGAAGTAGATGTGGATGAAGAAGATACTGAGGAAGAAGGAGAATGGGAAGATGAAGAAGAAGAAAAGGAAGAAGAAGAATGGGAAGATGAAGAGGAAGAAAATGATAATGATGAAGATGTTTAGGTATTGTTAGGTTTCATTTTACTAAGTGTATTATGTAGATCATATATTATGTATTTTTGAAGTAGATTATAAATCTATGGTAGTATGGTTATGAGTTTCGTTATCATTGTCTTTTGTAATTATTTTTATTTTTTATTATTAAATTGTCATTAAATTTCATTGAAATATATGATTATGATTATCTTTTTTTCTATAGATGGCAGGTAGAGGAAAGGGTAGAGGTAGAGGACGGGGACGGGTTATCTCTCAACCATATACACAGCCAGACACATCACCTGTTGCTGACATAGCTCACCTTGACTAGATCCACACTGGACATACACCTACTTTATCTCCCTTTTCCCAGACTTGTCATACTTCTACTCCATCTTCCCATTCACAAGCATCTCATTCCAGTGCCTCATCTCCTCATCTTTCTAGTACAGTTGCCCCTACCCTACCTACACATACTATATGTGTCCCATCTCCTAATCAATACGCATGTCCAAATGTTGAGCCAGTTCCTTTCACACAAACTATTCAGTGGGGAACAAGGGACATAGATGGTCGAATTTGGATAAGATCTGCATCTGGGAACACGTACACGTAAGTAATATGTGTGTGTGTGTGTGTATTTTTGTCAATATATTTATTTAAATTGATATCTATACTTTCAGGTTTTATCTTGACATCTTAACAAGATGTGTCATCACAACAATTTTCAAGAAAAAATTTGAAGGTGCTTGGTTCAGTTGGGGAAAAGTTGACAAAAATATCATTCAAATGTGGTTCGAGGAGTTCAAGGTAATATGTAACATTTCGTATCATATTTATTGATATCTTTTTTAAAAATGTGTAAATGTTATGTTAATTTGTTTACTTTTTTTGTTTAGGCAAATTTTAAGTGGTTGGACAATGATGAACACAATATTAAAAGGTCATTTGACAGCAGGGGATCAATAGCCTTGAAAAATGCATTGTTTAAGGTGCGTAGCGGTGAGGACAAGGGTGCTTAGATTCCAGCAGAGAAGCTACAACAATTAAGGGCTGGATGGGATAGTGAAGACTGGCAAGATAAAGCCAGATAAAATAAACAAAATAGACTCTCCAAAGAAGGACTTAATGTACATAGTGGAGGGTCTATATCTGCACGAGAGCATGCCAAACGAATGGTGAGTAATTTCTCTCAAATATATAGTGATTTAAGTTCTTACTTCAATATTATTTAAATTTTTATTATTTTAGAGGGTGCAATTGAATAAAGAACTGACATGTTTTGGGTTGTATGAGCGCCTTCACCGGGCCAAAGGAAAGCCATCGCAGTGGTTCAACGACCAGCAAGGAAGAATTGTTATATGTAGTCACTACTCTTTTATTTTCATTTCTTTACAAATATTTATTTTGTTTTATCATTTTATTTTTTCAGGAAATGTATCGAACAAAAATAGCTGAGAGACAGTCCACATCTCAGGGAGATGAGGGTTCTAGCCAACACTCCACTCAACATTCAGACAATGTTGTTTATTTGGATGTGGTTGGCGGCATGAACAATAAAGGATGGATATATGGACTAGGATCTCAAGCACATAATGTATTGGCAGCAAGTTCTTCTTCTAGGTCTTCCGCTTTTGATGAAGTCTCAGCAAGTTCCTCTTCTGTTGTGAATGCAAAAATTGAGGCTTTATCTGCACGGCTCAAACAGAGTGAAGATGAAAATTTTATGTTAAAACAAAAGGTTGAAGAATGGGATCGGATGTTTCAGCGCCTCATGATAGATGGTAGTATATGAATGCCCTCCTCGTCTCCACCTAGAGAAGAAGAGAATAATAACAATGACCAAAATAATAATGTTGCTGATGGATCATGATAGTTTGTATTATTTATGACTCTGTGTTATGTATGTTTGATTGGTGATATTTTCATGTAATGTCAAGGGATTATTAAAATTGTTGTTGATATCTTTATGGATGATAAGAGGTTTGACATTATATAAAATGTATGTTGATATTTCTGCCTTAAATGGTTGGTTTTTGGCTGTTGTTTTGTTTGATAGGTTTCAAATTTTTAAGAATTTCTGTTTATATTTTCCTGATATTAGAGATGAATTTAGAGACAGAATATTCTATCTCTAAAATGAGAGACGAATCTAGAGTTCAGAGACGGAATTTTCCGTCATTGAAGGCAGAGACAGAATATTCCGTCTCTACAGAGACAGAATTAAAAAAAAATTAGAGACGGATATATTACTTTTAGAGACAGAATTTAAATTCCGTCTCTAAATTGTAGCGACCCCGTTTTTAGAGACAGAATTGTTTCCGTCTCTGATTCCGTCTCTAACTGCGTTAGAGACGGAATTTTTCCTATTTAGAGAGA
This sequence comes from Gleditsia sinensis, assembly GCA_037074535.1. Lineage (NCBI taxonomy): Eukaryota > Viridiplantae > Streptophyta > Magnoliopsida > Fabales > Fabaceae > Gleditsia > Gleditsia sinensis. The sequence continues at coordinate 6,573,505 of CM073474.1, forward strand.
AAAAATTCCGTCTCTAAATCTGATTTTCCTAGTAGTGATTTCTAACACATATTTTAAATGGAAGGAAAACCCAAAAAATTCTAAATTTTATTTATTTATCACAAATATTTGAAATCATGGTAGCAAATAAAGAATATTTCAATTTTTAGAAGTTAACTAAGAAATTATGAGTTTGTTTGTTTTCTATTTTTAAAAACTATTTTATATTTTTAGTTTTTTTCAAAACAAAAAAAACTCATTTAATAATTGTTTTCTGTTGTTGTTTAGAAAATAAGTTGTTTAAAAAAAATAGAAACAAGATAAAGTTATTTTTGTTTTCAAAACACAAAAAAATAAAAAATAATATGTTTTCAAAACAATTTATCAAGCGAATTTTTTTTATTTTTGTTCTACAGAACAACTTTTAAACATAATTTTCAAAAATAATTTTTTTTAAAAAAGGAAAAACAAAATCAAACAAGTTCTATATTACCTCCAATTAATGTATAACAACCATAAGGCAAGATATTTGTTAATTGCAGGGAATGCTAAGGATAAATGATCAAAAGCCTCCCAGTCATCCCCTTGACTAGATTAGTTGGTTTTTAATTAAGAGCTTTTCCCCATTAGATTTAAGTTCTGTGATTCTGACATGTGGATGTTGTTTGCTACAACAAGTTGCATTGTAGACTTTGTCCAATGTGTCAAAAAATCAAAATGGTAATTTGCAAATTGAAGACAATACTAGATACTGCATTATAATCACTCTCATTATATATAGGATTTCTTTGTGCTTCATCGGTACAAAAGTCATCAAACCAAGTAACTATCACTGTAAGTAATTTCATAGCTACTTACTTCACTTTAAACCGTTAAATAAAAGTGTTAAACAAGCCATTTTAGAGAAGTCTCAAATTGATTCATTGCTTTTTTGCAAATAGGTCATTAATATATATTCATTAAACATCTAATGTTAACACTACTACGTTCAACTTTGCTATTTCTTCATTAGGATCCCTAGCAAAATTTTAAATTAATAGGTAATCCCCATTTCTACCCTATAACTAAAATTTGTAATTATCAAATGACATTCGCCTAGTCTAGAATATTTATTCAATTAATAGTTCTACATTTTAGGTGATATGATTAGTCATGAACAACTACAAATGGTTAGGGGATTCTGTTATATGATAGGATACATGGTTAGTGTATCATTAGAGTTTTATCATACAGTTATGTCTATATATACGCATTTCTATTATATAAGTTGTACTATAAAATTCCTATTTTTCCACAGGTCAATTTGCTTAGAGTCAAGGTCTCTAGTTCATGAAATAGAATGGTTTTGGTTCTGGTGGAAATCAACAAGGTTTCTTTAATAGAGGTGGTAGAAACGGAGGCTACAGAGATGATTCCAATTTCAGAGGTAGAGGTAGATCAATTAGGTGTCAATGGAATAATAAAGTTCAATGCCAATTATGTGGAAAATTTGGACATGTGGCTAGACAATGCTTTCGCAGATTTGATAAGAGTTATAGTAGAATTGCACAGATCAGTTTTCTTCTCAAGATCAACAGTACAAGAGTAATACTCAAATGCAGTGCTTGCAACCTCTGGAAACCCCTTTAGCACTGCTTGGTACCCAGATTCTTAGACAACCAATCACATTAAAGTTGATCTTCAGAATCTTTCATTCAAGAATGAGTTTGCTGGTGATGAAAAAGTGCATATTGGCAATGGAGGTGACCTAAGTATTTCTCACATTTTCACTCTTCCTTTCGAACACCCTTTAATTCTTCTATTCTTTCTTTAAATCATTTACTTCATGTGCCTAGTATAACAAAAAATCTTCCAAGTGTTTCAAAGGATAATAATGCCCTTTTTTTAATTCCATCCTAATTTTTGGGTCGTTAAATCTTAGGTCACCACCGAGAGTCTTCTTCGAAGGGTTGTTAAAAATGGTCTTTAATTTACGTCTTTGGCGATGCTAATCTACAAGCACCCTCAGATTTTTCTTCTACTTCAATTCTCAATTCAAATTTTGTAACCAAGATTGTTATTACATGTTGTTCCTTTTCGTTTAGCACACCGTTCAATGAAATCTTGTTAGCTTTTGTCATCTACTTCCTTAACTGAATAAACAAAAACTCTACAATTGTTATTTTTTGATATTTAAAGGCCTTATCCTTATATATCAAGTCAAGGATACCTTTACCATATTCATTTCATATATGCCTACATTCCGTAAATGCCTACTTTTGGTTATATCCTATTAAACACAAATCAGAGGCTTTACCTATTTTTATGAGGTTTCATAAGATGGTTGAACTACAAATTAGTTGTAAGTTCACTTTCTTGCAAACTGATGGGGGTGGTGAATTTACTAGTCATGCTTTCAAACATTATCTTCACTTAAATGTGATTTCTGATAGACTCATATATCTGTATGCCTTAAAAGATCTTGGGAAGTAGAGGGCGGTCTTCACTTGTGTCAGAAAAAATATATTATAATCTATTCATAAAAGCAAAAATGGAAGGAGCCAAAATCATGTAGTCTTCCATGGTCTCCAATTTCGAACTTTTAGTTGCATTTGGTACTATAATGTGCAAGATCTACATTTTTATAGGTCCATTGTATGTGCTTTGTAATACATCACCGTTACATGACCTAACTTAGCTTTTGCTGTCAATAAGATTTGTCACTACTTACATAAACCTCTAAAGGATCATTGAAGGGTAGTCAACAAAATTTTAAAGCACTTAGTTGGAACAATGGATCATGGGTTGTATTTTACTAAGTCAACGATATTTAAGCTTCAAGGGTATTGGGATGCTGATTGAGGGGCTGACATTGATGATAAGAGATCAATTATAGGTGGATGTGTGTTGATGGGGCAGAATCTAATCTTATAGGTGACTAAAAAGCAAATTATTGTATCAAGAATTACTCAGGCAAAATATTGCAGTTTAGCAAATATGTTTGCTAAAACTTCTTATTTATCAATACAACAACAACAACAATCAAGTTTTTTTTTACTGGGTGGGGTTGGCTACATGGATCAAACGATGCCACAGTAGCCTATTATAAATAACAATAGATAGATTATTAATTATTAAATCTTTCTTAATAGTTTCACCTATTGTTTTTTTACCTCCCTCTACCTCTAACTATCGGACTATTATTTATTTGATATACTCTTCTCAATAGGGCTTATGTAGTTCTTCTCCACACATGTCCAAACCACCTTAAGCAAGATTCCATCATTTTCTCCACAATAGGTGTTACCTCAACTTTCTCTCTAATGTACTCATTTATAATCATATCTATTTTAGTGTGTTCACACATTCAACGCAACATTCTCATCTTTACAACATTGAGTTTATCTTTATGTTATCTTTTAACTGCTTAATATTCAGTAGCATACAATATAGTAGATTTTATAGCTATATGATATAATTTTCCTTTAATTTTGGGCGGCACTTTTCTATTACAAATGAAATTCGAAACGTTCCTCAATTTCATCAATTTCTCTTGAATCCTATGGTTTACGTCCTTGTTTACTTCACCATCGTTTTGTATAGTGGATCCAAGATATTTAAAACTTGTAACTTGTTTTAATATATAGTCTTTAAGTTTTATTTTTAAATTTGTATTTATTCGTCTTTTACTAAAAATACATTCTATATTTTCTATTTTATTTCTATTTATACGAAAATTATATGTTTCCAAAACCTGTCTCTATGACTCTAACTTCATATTTATTTTCTTTTTTGATTCACCAACTAAGATTATATCATTTGCAAAAATATACATCGAGGTCTCACATATCTCTTGTACATGTTTAGTAATTGAGTCTAAAATAAAGTTAAAAAGATATAGACTCAAAGAAGACCCTTGATGTAGTTTAATAGTTGTAAAAAAAATTCTGTGTCTCTTTTTTGTGTTCTTATTGTTGTTATTTTTATTAAAACTCGCAAGCACACGAATCTATTGGAGTATAGATTTAGTGGTATGCAAAGTCGATTCCACGAGGATTGCCAATTGAGAAAATTTAATTCAGATCCAAAATAAATATTTCTAACCTAGTTGCCAGAATATTTGTTTTATGAGAAGAGTACTGAACAGAGTTTGTAAAGAACTAAAATACTGAAATAAAATATGAATATATTCAAAGTAAGAAACATGCTAAGTTTAGGGGATCCACTCTTGGTACATCAAATAATAATAAATTTTAACTATTTTATTACTCAAATGAAATCCTCACATAAATGAGGTTCCATTCGGAAGATATGTTACATTAAACGCGCTTTGGTTTACAGATGAAGTTTATTTACCTTCTTTTATTATATTATTAATAGTAAATAACTTTTGTAAAATAGATTCAAGTATACATCGTGCTAATCATTATATTGTCTATAATAAATCAAAAATGATTCAAGCATTTATTGTGCCAAAGATTGTCTACAATGTATCAAGATTTTCACTTTACAAAATTTAAAATAAAAAGATATAAAAGGATGAAAAATACACAAAAAAAGTCAATAATAATAATGTAAAGTAGGCAGTGAAACCAGCCATTGAGAAAGAAAATAACAAGAAAATAAATACAAAAAGTGCAGAAAATAAATAACAGAGGGGCAATAAAATATCCTTTAAGAAAATAAATAATAAAAGTGCAGAAAATAAATAACAGAGGGGCAATAAAGCTATCATCTAAGAAAGTAAATAATAAAAGTGCAGAAAATAAATAACAGAAGGGTAACAAAGCCATCATCTAAGAAAGTAAATAATAAAAGTAGAGAAAATAAATAACAGAGGAGCAATAAAGCTATCCTCTAAGAAAGTAAATAACAAGAAAATAAATAACAGAGAGGAAACATAGTCGTCCTCTCAGAAGAAAAATAACAAGAAAATAATAACAGAGAAAATAAATAATAGAGGGGCAACAAAGTCATCATCTAAGAAAGTAAATAACACGAAAGTAAATAATAGAAAGATAGAAAATAAATAACAGAGGGGCAACAAATCCATCCTCTAAGAAAGTAAATAATAAGAAAATAAATAAGAAGATAAATACAACATTAAGTATAAACATTAAAATTAAGAGTTAGATAAATTATTATTTTTATACCAAGAGTTTCATCATTTCACCTTAGCATTAAGAGATTAGTTATCCATAATCAAGGTAAGAAAACAAAATGAAAGATGAAGAAGTATGATAAAACTTATGAAAGAAATTAAAGATAAAAAATGTATAAAGAGAGAAAAATTGGCCACGTATTTTGTGATTTATGGCCAAAACACTGCAACAATGTCAGGCTGGACTGCAACAGTAAACATGTTCGGTTCTAACCCAATTTTGGCCCTATTTGTGTCCGAATTTGCTGACTACTTGAACATAAAAGTTGTAGAAAATTATATTTTCTATTTACCTACAAAATTTTGTATCCATTAAATATGTATTTTCTGAAATATGGCTCAAATACTATAGTAAGGTTGGACTGGACTGCAACAATAAATATGTTCTGTTCTAGTCCAATTTTGGCCCTTTGGATGTCTAAATTTGCTAATTATATAAACATAAAAGTTGTATGAAATTATGTCATCTATTCATCTACCGAATTTCGTACATAATATATACGTATTTTCTGAGATATGACCAAAATACTGTAGTAAGATCAAATTAAAAAACAAGCAGCAAACAAATTTTTAACATTGAGTGTTTTACCTTGAATCTTTATGTTTCAATTCTTTTAGAAATGTGGTCATACATCAAGATTGAATTAATGCATATATCCATTAGGATGCGTCTCAAGAGACAAAAAGATAATGCTCCTTACTCAGCCATCTTTAATGAATTTATTTTGTCTGCTTGATTTATAGACATCATTTTTAAAGAATCACAATTTAGCTTTGTTTCCTCCAATTGAGTCAATTTCCTATTCTTCTCTTCATCTATAAAAATACACAAAACTAAAGACAAATAAGGGAGATAAATGCTTAATTAAGGCAAAAAGATAAGATAAAAATATTTAATTTATGAGTACAAAACTCATTCATCACTTATTTATCAATACATGATAAACATTTTGGATTAATTTAATCCATCAAATTCCAAACGATATTTTACTAACTTGATGTAAAAATATATTTTATTATTTCAAATAAGATGAAAACTTTGGTTTTAAAATACAATAAATAAGTGTAAAAAGAAATTTTTTTATAACTTCTAAATTACACTAGACACGACGTAACTTTTGTAGTTAGCATAGTTAGCTTATTATCAGTGAAGTGTAATTGTTTTTTTACTAATACGAAGGTATCTTCTAATCCACATGAATATTGTTGACAGACACATTATGTGATATAACTACTATCAATTAGAATTTTGTGGAGAAAACGATCATTGCTACCACTTCAATCTAGATGGGGGATCACTGACACCTCAAGTTCCTGCATTTGAAGGTCCTATCATTAGGGAAAGGGTTAAGGAGATCCAACATGAATTGGACAAGGTGATGAACTTCTTCTTGTCCAAGGAGCTTTCTATGTTAGCAGCCTTCTCCGAGCCATCTATTAAGGATCTGTCTATCAAGTCTATGGTGACCATTGCAACTCGTGAAGACCCTAGGAGTGAAGAGAAGACCCCATGAAGTGATTGGACGAATTGTTATTAGTTTTGTGTGTTTTTAAGAAAATTTTCTTATTTAAATTTTAGTTTTTATTTTATTTAGAGGGGCAGCTCTTGGACTATAAAATCCCTCCTTAACATGTTTTTTTCATTACATTAGACATTTTGTGAATTCAGAAATTGATTTTCCCTTCTATCAAAAGAGAGCTTTTGAGAGAAGAGTGCATTGTTGATTGATCTTGCTTAGTTGTTCTTGTGTGTGTCAATCTCCCTATAGATTGATGTTCTCAAGTCTCCATAAGCCTCCTCCTTGTGCTTGGCTACCATGGCCATTGTGTAAGGTTGTAATCGGTGGGGTTTCTTCATCATTTGGTTCATTTCTTGATTCATAGAACAAGGGTTGTTCCATTGTTTAAATTGGTTCTACTTTCTATTCCTTTTATTTCTGTTTTCATCCATTTTCGAATCTAACCTCCATTGTTGTCTTCTTGTTTGAGTCGTGTCAAGGTTTGGTGTCTAGATCGAGAGTTTGTGGTTTCCCCCACATCAAATTGGTATTAAAGCAAGGCGACACCTTACCACTACCACATCACCACCGAAGTGCCGCCACTGGTTTGCTTTGTTCATCTGGAGTTTTTGCCATTTTAGTTTTAAGTCATTTTCATTTTTGAGTCATTTCAGGTCATCCATTGTTGTGCTTTGCTTGGATTGCTTGTGGTTTTGGAGATTGGAACACATTCCCTCACCTACATCATCTTGAACCACCATCAAACACTTGCACCAGCTTTGTTCAATCACCAACCACCATTCCTAGCCTCCACCATCCAGAAGAATGACTATCTTCATCCCTTACATCTGCCTAGGCGTGACAAACAAGGTAGTAACCTCTGCTTCCTACAAATCAGGCACCATTCTCTTACTGCAACAATCAGGCAACTTCCAAGGTTGAGCATTAATTGCTCCTAAAAATCAGGCTGTTGTAACTACTCCTAAAAATCAGGCTGTCATAACTGCTCCTAAAAATCAGGCAACAAGAAAGACCAAGTCCAATCTGTTATCAAAAGTCAATTTCGAAATTTATAATTGAAATTCCAGGTGTTAATTTCTTATTTCTGATATTCCCAGTTTCATTTCTGTATTTTATTTATTTCTCAGACAAAAAAACGAAAAGAAAAGAAAAAGAAAAAAAAAGCAATTCAAGTCTCATTTCAGCATTTCATTTGTATTTCATACTATCCTAAGTTGTAATCATTTCATAAAAGTAGTTTGTACTTAGTCAATTCTCAAGAGGCCTCAGAGACACCAAAGAGTTCTACAAGCCCTAACCGTACCCTAACCTTGTCCCACACTTAGCCAGATCTCGAACCTCACCCTTCCAATCTCTATTAGCACAAGTTGAGACAATTAAGGTACAATTCTTCCTTCTTGAGTTCAGATTGATTGAGTATACATTGTCTAATTGCATTACATTCTTGCAATTGTCTTCTTGAGTCTTATTTTCTTTCTTTTATTGAGTCATTTGCTTGTTTAAACCTTTGCTGAGCTTATCCTTTCTATAACTTACCATTTCTTAGCGATTGTTGACTTAGAACACACTGCTCACGTGGGTTATTTGGTCCATACAAGACAATCCATCAAAAAAGCTTGCATCAACAACAATTGGGAGAGAGAGATCAAACACAAGAGTGAAACATTAGTGAGGTGATTTTGGTTTCTCTAATTTGATTTGTTTAAGTGTTAGTCTTCTTTTGATCATGTCTAGGTCACCTAGTTCTCCACACTCAAAGAGTCCCTCACCAATACCGCCTGAGATGTTCAACATGCTCAAAGTCATGTCGGACAACTTAGCCCGCTTGACCGCTCGGATGGCTATTTTGGAGTCAAGGCCAGCACCACCAGCCCCCATCCCTCTAGGCACCAATGCTGAGGCTAGAGGTCCTTCCAATGTGGCCCCAAGAGCGCCCCTACCAGATCAAAGGAGTGCCTATGATGCCGCTCGAAGCGCGCACCATCAAGTCCCACCAGGCACCGCGCCTCACCATGGCACTCCATTCCATGCTCACAATGAGCAACTCTCTATCCCTAACTCTCCTATGCTTAGAAGAAATCATTATGCACCTAATTGTTTTAATGCATTTCAGCGTTATCAAGACGAGGAGATGGAGAATGAAGGCTGGCAAGCTGAACCACCTAGGGGTTACCAAGCTAGAAGAGGACGTGAGTCAGAGCAAGATGGCATTGGGAAGATCAAAGTGAAGATCCCAAGTTTTGAAGGCAAGTGTGATCCAGATGTATACATGGAGTGGGAGACTAAGATAAAACAAATCTGGTTATGTCACAACTTTGCCGAGCATAAAAAGGTCCAGTTAGCTATATTGGATTTCAACGGCTATGCCCTCATATGGTGGGACAACTTGGTCAAGGAAAGAAGAAGAGTACTTGATCTAGACGTGGCCATATGGGAGCAAATGAAAGCTTTGATGAGGGCTAGATTTGTCCTCAACATCATACAACGGACCTAAGGTAAAGATTGGAGAATTTGAGACAAGGGTCAATGAGTGCAGAAGAGACCTACAATGCCATGCAAGTAGCAATGGTGAAAGCCAATGTGACTGAAGATGAAGAGACAACCATGGCAAGGTATCTTAGAATTCTCAATTCATTTTTGGCTAATGAAGTCGACTTGTATCCATACAGCTCTATGACAGAATTACTACACTTAGCAATAAAAGTAGAAAGAAAGACAAGGGCTAGGAACCAAGGAAACAAGAGCTCAAGTGGAACATCCAACACTTGGAGAAACCAGCAAGGACATAGCTCTCAATCCTATGGCCAAGAGTCTTCACAAAGAGAGCCACACTTGGAGCAAGTCGGACAGCAAAGAAGTGCACCACCTAATGCCACACCCTACCCTCCACGAGCCACAACTAGTCCCTCTAATGGATCCAAAGGGAGTACCTCAAACCCTACTCTTAGAACTAGGGACATTGAATGCTTTAAATGTAGAGGAAGAGGTCATATGATGAAGGACTATCCTAATAGAAAAACACTCATGATTAACCACTTAGGGCAATATAAATCTGAAAGTGATAAAGAAGATATTGAAGAGTGTGTTAATGAGGTGAATGAGCGTGAATCTGGTTATGATAATGAGGATGAGATTGAGTATGAGTATGGACAGTCCTTAATTTGTAAGAGAACATTACATGTGCAACTTGCCCCTTGTGAGGATAATCAAAGAGAAAACTTGTTTCATACTAGATGTTTAGTTAAGAGAAAGGTGTGCAACATGATAATTGATGGAGGTAGTTGTTGCAATATTGCTAGTACTGAATTGATTTCTAAATTGTAAATTACTACATTTTATCACCCTAGGCCTTACAAACTGCATTGGATGAATGATTGTGGAGAATTAAAAGAGAATAAGCAAGTTAGAGTTACTATCATATTAGGTCACTATGAGGATACAATTATGTGTGATGTTATTCCTATGCAAGCTTGTCACATCTTGTTAGGTAGACCATGGAAATATGATAGAAGAGTCATGCATGATGGTCACAATAATAGGCATTCATTTACATTTAATGGCAAGAATGTTGTCTTAAAATCTATGCCTCCTATGCAGATTGCCGAGGCCTATGAAAAGAAGAAGGAAAAGGACAAGGAGTAAGGAGAGGAGAAGAAGCAAGGTAAGAGCACAACTTGGTAGCAAGTAGGTACCCCCTCAAAGCCAAGCCAAGCCTTAGCAATCCAGCCTTCTAGTGTCTTATTAGCATCCAAAAGTGAGCTACAAGGTGAGTATCTACCCCTAGACACTACCCTCATGCTTTTGTGCAAGAAATTGGCCATGCTAAGTAAAGAAACCAAGGCTGCCCTACCCCCTCCTATCCAAGCCCTTTTAGAAGAGTTTAAGGAAGTATTCCCGGATGAGATACCCCCTGGCCTACCCCCTTCGAGAGGCATAGAGCACCAAATAGATCTTATTCCCAGAGCCACCTTACCAAATAGGCCAGCTTGTAGAATGAACCCTAAGGAGAACCAAGAAATCCAGACTCAAGTGCAAGAGCTCATAGATAAAGGTTATGTGAGAGAGAGCCTATCCCCTTCTGCTGTGCCAGTCCTACTTGTGCCAAAGAAGGACAACACATGGAGGATGTGTGTTGACTGTAAAGCCATCAACAACATCACCATCAAGTACCGCCATCTAATTCCAAGGGCAGACAATATGTTGGACGAGTTCTATGGTGCCACCACCTTCACAAAGATTGATCTAAAGAGTGGATATTATCATATTAGGATGAAAGAAGGAGACGAATGGAAGATTGCATTCAAGACCAAGTTTGGTCTCTATGAATGGCTTGTAATGCCATTTGGTTTGACCAATGCTCCTTCTACTTTTATGAGATTGATGAACTATGTTTTGAGGAACTTTATAGGAAAATTTTTTGTAATATACTTTAATGATATACTTATCTATAGCAGGTCCCTAAAGGAGCATGAAGGACACTTAAGAGAAGTTCTTTCTACCCTTAGAGTAGGGCACTGGTATGCCAATTTGAAAAAGTATGATTTCTGCACTAATAAAGTCACATTTCTTGGTTTTGTAGTGAGTACACAAGGGCTGCAAGTGGATGAAGAGAAGATAAGAGCCATTCAAGATTGGCTAACTCCAACATCAATTGGACAAGTGAAGAGCTTTCATGGACTAGCCAGCTTCTATAGGCATTTTGTCAAGGATTTTAGCACCATTGCTACACCCTTGACTGAGATAACCAAGAAGTATGCTCTATTCGTATGGAGAGATGCCCAAGAGAGGGCCTTCAATAATCTGAAGTAGAGGTTCACCAAGGTTCCACTCCTAGTGCTCCCAGATTTCACTTGACCATTTGAAGTAGAGTGTGACGCTTTTAGAATTGGCATTGGAGGTGTACTCATACAAGAAGGTAAGCCTATTGCCTTCTTCTCTAAAAAATTGAAAGATGCATGTCTTAACTACTCTACTTATGACAAAGAATTCTATGCTTTATATAGAGTGCTTAAGACTTGGCAACATTACTTATGGCCTAGAGAGTTTATTTTGCATACTAATCATGAGTCCTTAAAGTATTTTAGAAGTCAAGATAAACTTGATAGGAGGCATGGTAGATGGATGGAATTCATTGAAATATTTTCATATGTCATTAAGTATAAAAAGGGAAAAGATAATATTGTTGCTGATGCCCTTTCTAGGAGACATGTTTTGTTGACCACATTAGACTCTAAGGTGTTATGATTCACTTACATTAAAGAGTTATATGAGGATGACATTGATTTTGGTGCTATTTATAAGCATTGTGTGTAGAAAGGTTCTTTAGATAAGTTTTACTTGCTTGAGGGATTTTTGTTCAGAATTGATAAGGTGTGCATTCTTAGGTGTTCCTTGAGGATGTTACTCGTAGAGGAAGCCCATAAGAGAAGCTTAATGGGACACTTTGGTAGGGATAAGACATATCATATGTTTCATACACACTTCTTTTGGCCACACATGCTTAGGGACGTAGAACACTTAGTGAAGAGATGTTTAGAGTGCCTAAAAGCCAAGTCTAGAGTTAAACCACATGGTTTGTATACTCTTTTACCTATTCCTGCAGCCCCTTAGGAAGATATTAGTATGGATTTATTGTAGGGTTGCCTAGGACTAAGAAGGGGAGAGATTCTATATTTGTGGTTGCTGATAGGTTCTCTAAGATGGCCCATTTTATTGCTTGCCATAAGACTGATGATGCTTCTAATGTAGCTAACTTGTTCTTTAGAAAAATAGTTAGGTTACATGGAGTGCCTAGGGCTATTGTGAGTGATAGGGATGTGAAGTTTCTTAGCTATTTTTGGAAAACTCTTTGGGGAAAACTAGGAACTAGATTGTTATTTTCTACTTCTAGTCATCTACAAACTGATGGTCAAACTGAAGTGACCAATAGGACTCTCACAACCATCTTAAGGGCTATCATTAGAAAGAATCTGAAGGCTTAAGAAGATGCATTACCTCATGTAGAATTTGCATATAACAAGGCTGTTCATTCTTTTACTTCTCTGAGTCCTTTTGAGTGTGTTTATGGTTTGAATCCATTAACCCCACTTGATCTTACGCCGTTGCCTACGAAGGAACGAGCAGATTTCAATGAAGGAAAACAAGTGGAGTTCATTCGGGAGTTGCATGAAATGACTAGGGCAAAGCTGCAACAAAAGGGATAGTACAATGCAGCCAAGGCAAACCAAGGAAGAAGGAGAGTGATCTTCAAACTGGGGGATCTTGTTTAGGTTCATTTGAGGAAGGAGCATTTCCCTGACAAACGCAAGTCCAAGCTTTCACCAAGAAGAGATGGTCCATTCAAGGTTCTGAAAAGAATTGGAGATAATGCTTATGTGCTAGAGCTGCCCGGGGAGTATGGCATGAGTGCAACCTTCAATGTTGGAGACCTTACACTTTATGAGGGACATGATGAGGAGTTGGATGATTTAAGGTCGAATCCTTTTCAAGAAGGGGAGGATGATGGGGGATCACCGACACCTCAAATTTCTGCATTTGAAAGTCCTATCACTAGGGCAAGGACTAAGGAGATCCAACAAGAATTGGACAAGGTGATGACCTTCTTTTTGTCTAAGGAGCCTTCTATGTTAGCAGCCTTCTTTGAGCCATCTATCAAGGATCTGTCCATCAAGTCTATGGTGACCATTGCAGCTCGTGAAGACCTTAGGAGTGAAGAAGACCCCATGAAGTGATTGGACAAATTGTTATTAGTTGTGTGTTTTTAAGACAATTTCCTTATTTAAATTTAAGTTTTTTTTTTATTTAGGGGGGGCAGCTCTAGGACTATAAAAACCCTCCTTAACATGGTTTTTTCATTACATTAGACATTTTGTGAATTCAGAAACTGATTTTCCCTTCTATCAAAAGAGAACTTTTGAGAGAAGAGTGCATTGTTGATTGATCTTGCTTAGTTGTTCTTATGTGTGTCAATCTCTCTAGAGATTGGTGTTCTCAAGTCTCCTCCTTTTGCTTGTCTGCCATGGCCATTGTGTAAGATTGTAACCAGTGGAGTTTCTTCATCATTTGATTCAGTTCTTGATTCATAGAACAAGGATTGTTCCATTGTTTGAATTGATTCTACTTTCTATTCCTTTTATTTCTATTTTCGTCCATTTTCAGATTTAACCTCCATTGTTGTCTTCTTATTTGAGTTGTTTCAAGGTTTGGTGTCTAAATCGAGAGTTTGTGGTTTTCCTCACATCAAATCTTTTCAAACATTGATTATTATGGTGGAAGTTAGGGATACACATGGCTGAGAATTGTGATAGAGAAACGTATACATAACAGTGGAACACGTGAACGTAGAAATTTTGAGATGAGGTATTACTTTGAGAGGAAATAAATTATCTATGAATAATGTACTCATTGTCTTTTGCTAAATTTTTAGCCAACTAGATTTTTGTTAGCAAAATTTTAACAAGGCATATATTTCTAGTGTGTGGTCATCAAAGAGAAACTATTGTAAATGTGTATACACTTGTAAATATGTATACACGTTAATGTGTAGATGACTTCATCCATAATAAAAATTAAGTTGATAATCTTTAAATTCTTTTCTAATCAATTGTGTAACTATTTATTATGATGATATTCTTAATTATAAGATATTTATTGTCTTTTTTATAATATTTTTAATAGGAAAAATATGTAATGCTGTTCTCTTTATATATATTAGATAATAACGCCATCTTTGAGATTAAAAATGATTACAAGAAAATATAAAGTGTAAAATAGTTTTTAAAGAATTAAACTTATGAAGTATGGTAAAAAAAAAAGACATTTGAGAAATATGGAATAATTTTTAAAGAAATTAAACCCTTTTGTTATTATTTTAATGTATTTCTCTTATTTCTTATCTCTTTTTCTATGTATCTTTTCATTTTTATTTTTATTTTCAAAATACTATTTTATCACTATCCAAATAAATATTAACCACTAATGATATTATATTAAAGTTTTATGAAAACTTCCGTGCATCAGATGCGAACTTGATTTCTAAGTTGAACCAAGTTGTTGGAATGGTCACCGAATACTTCTTTTTGGAAGACCATCAAGAAAACAATTTTTTTTTTTATTCATTTTGCGTCTGATTCTGCCGATTGATTAATTGATTGACTTGAAAATTAAAATATTAGAGTAATAATGAGAGAATTGGCTCGGTAATAATAAAATTATATCAAGAATTGATATTTTAAATTTAAATTATAGTCAAATTAATAAAAGAAAGGTTCAGGTTCATTTTTTCTTCCTGCTTAAACCGCGCTTAAGTTTATGCTAAAGGTGGGAACGAGGGAGGGAGGGGAAGAGTCAAACGAAGAACAAAAGCAGGGACGATCTGACGTGAGCTGATACGGCTTTGAATTCTACCATGGTAGAATCAACGGTGTTGATTTCTTTGAGGATTTCCACCTACCCCAGTGGGTCGTACAACTTTGACATAAGATAGTGATTCTCTATCCGAAAAGTTGGTTGGTGATCGACGCGGCGGCTTTCGGACTGCAATAACAAAATTGCATTATATAATCATATATATTCGTCATCTTCCTCGCTTTCTATATAATCAGCTATTTTAATCTGTTCTCTTCGATACCCAGATCTAAATTTTTGCAATCCGATTTTTTCAATCTGAAGTAGGAGGAAAATAATCGAAATTCAGGTTTGCTTCTAAAGCTTCTTTTGCCTTTTCTGTAGCTTTACTTGAACTGTTGTTGTTATATACCATGTTTATTACATTGGGTGCTCAGAAATTTTACATCTTTTACTCCTACGCTTCCCTTCACTTGATTTTTGTTGTGTTGCTCTTTGGTTTCTAGAACACGTAGGCCACTATTGCTTCATCTGGGTTTGGCCTATTCGTTGCTGATCTGGGTTTACATTCTAGTTTCTTATTGATGAATTTTGTGACAGCAATTTAAATGCTCTGTTACTTCTACGGTTGGGATGTGTTTGCTTGACCCTAGTCTTCGTGGTACTGGTTTGCATGCTGTAGTCTGTAGATACACTTCCACTTGTTATGATTTGTTGGGTATTCTCTGCATAGTCGAGTTTTTTTTTTTTTTTTGACAAAATGTTACAAAACTGAGCTGTTTTTGTCTATTTCGATTCAAAAACTTACAGATTTAATTGCAATTCACGTAGTATATTTTTGTATTTTGTTGTCTTTGAAGCTGTAACCCTTGTTTGATGTGTGAGAATTTAGAAAGTTCCAATGAGGCACATAGAACACAGATACAGAACACATAAATTTAAAAAAAAAATGTAGGACATTATAAGTTTAGAACATATGAATTAAAAAATAAAAGATTATATATATAGAGTTGATATTTAGTCCATGTCGGTGGACAAATTTTTGTTCACCAACAGTGTCTCGTTGCAAAAATACAACATCAACAAAGTCTTTTTTCATTAGTGGAGTCAGCTACACAGATCAAAACGACGCCACAATGACCTATTATAGATGAGTTCAATAGATAGGTTATTAACTATTAAATCATTTTTAATAATTTCACCTATTGTTTGTTTAAACTTCTCTTTATTTCTAACTATCAGACTATTTTTCATCTGATTTATTCTTCTCATTAAGACTTCTGTAAGTCTTCTTCACACATGCCCAAACTACCTTAAACGAGATTCTACCATCTTCTTCACAATAGGTGTTATTCCAACTTTCTCTATAATACACTCATTTTTAATTATATCTTTTTTGGCGTGTCTACACATCTAACGCAATATTCTCATCTTTACAACATTGAGTTTATTTTCATGTTATCTTTTAACTGTTTAACATTCAGTATCATACAATATGACAGATCTTATAGCTATATGGTAGAATTTTTTTTTAACTTTGAGTTATATTTTTCTATTACAAATGACACTTAAATCTTTCCTCCATTTTATCTATCCCGCTTAAATCCTATGATTTACGTCCTCTTTTATTTCGCCGTCATTTTATATAATGGATCCAAGATATTTAAAATTTATAATTTGTTTTAATATATGGTTTTTGAATTTTATTTATAAATTCGTATTTGTTCGTCTTTTATTAAAAAACATTCTATATATTCTGTTTTATTTCTACTTATACGAAAACTGTGTTTTCAAAATTTGCCTCTATGACTCTAATTTCATATTTATTTTCTCTTTCGATTCACCAATTAAAATTATATCATCTGCAAAAATCATACATCGAGGCTCCAAATCTTGTATATCTTCAGTAACTGTGTCCAAAATTAAGTTAAAAAAATACGAACTCAGAGAAGAAAATACCTCGATGTAGTCTAATAGTTGTAAAAAAATCCTTTGTGTCCCCATTTTGTGTTTTCACGCAAGTCGTGGTCTTTTCATACATGTCTTTGATTGCTCGAATATACGCAATACATACTCATTTCTTCTCTAAAGTCTCCCATAAAATCTTTCTTAACATTCTGTCATATGCTTTTTTTATATCAATAAAAATTATATGAAAATTTTTCTGTCTTCTTTAATAACTTTTCATCAATTTCCGCAATAAGTAAATTGCTTCTATAGTTGACTTTCCTAACATGAAATCAAATTGATTCTCTGTGACTTGAGTCTCTTGTCTTAATCTTTGCTCAATGATCTTCCCTTATAACTTTATGGTGTGGCTCATGAGTTTGATTCTCCGATAGTTAGCACAATTTTGTATGTTTCTCTTATTTTTACAGATAGAGATTAAAATACTTCTCCTCCATTCATTATATGTTATTACACGTAGTAAAAATAATTAAAAAAAATACTATTCTTATCATATGTCGTGATTTAGACACCGTTGGTGGATTAAATATTTTTCCACACACACACACACATATGTATATATAGAATCATAAAGCAATAACATATAATGAATCACAATTCACAATACAATTTAATTCTAACAAGTGTCATAAATTCATAATACAATAACATTCATTCTTTTTCAACGTATTCTTTGTCATTATCATTGTTTTCATTCTTTTCGTCTATGAAAAGAATTCCTAAATCTAGTTCATCCAAAGATAGATTTGCAACCGATAAAACTCTAATATCATCCAGCACATAATCAAAACAATCTCTTACAATATCCTACATTTTGGCATCATCTTGCATATATTGTGAGCTCTTCCTTGACAAAAGCCAAAAATTGTTACAAACTTACTAAATCTTGGACTTGTTTTGGTGTCAATTTATTCATTTTAAATGAGTATATGCTCTAATTTCTCTCGAAACAAGAAGGAAGATGATTGTCCAATAAGTTTAAAAACAACACTTTGGAAAAGTAGAGTGGAATGACCATGAATTTTTCACCAATAATGTGACTCCATATTTCCTCTTTGATCAATAAACTCTGATTCAGCAAAATCTCATAAACAAGTGGAGAATTTCACATAAACTTTTTTTAGGTTATCGGGATCTTAAAAAATTCTCTTCAAGCACCTTGTTTTCTCTTTTTTTTATCTCTCTATCTTTATGTGGAGGAATTCTATTAGGAGTTTTATTCAACCAAGATTGACTATAGTGCCTATTAAGAGAATTGAAACAATATATTACTATCATTAACGTAATGAAGTTAAAAAATACAATTTAGCAAAAAATAAGAATAAGATTATGTAAGGTTCAAAGAATGTGTTAGGCAATGAAGAGGTGTGTTGTTTTTAGTCCACCTATGCACCAATATATCACACACCACATTAAAACGGGTGGACTCTTCAGAATCAAACCAGCCTTCATGGCAAAATATTGCCTTCTTCACTTGCTCATGTCCGTGCCTTATTGTAACCTAGATAGTTTGGGCTGACACTAGTCTCTAGGATACTCTAGTAGGAGCTTATCTTTCATCTGTTGGCTCAACCTTAATTAAATTTATTAGGGATATAGGGCAAGGTACTCTGCTGTTTCCATAGCATGATCTTAGCGCCTCTTTGGGAATCTCACTCGTGCTGGATTTTTTCTTGTGGAGGAAATTTTGGAGATTCATGACACTTTTAACAATTGAATCTTCAAACTAGTTATTTGTTCTTGAGATATGTTCAAATTTATTGAATTTTCGAGTTTAATTTTTAAAAGTACTAGTCCTGGTATGTAGATGGCTTCAATCAAGTTCTAATGCCTTCCTTCAGTTACTGTAGTTTACAGAATTCATTTTTCTTCTGATAATTAAGGCAAATTTTATATATGGTTCTCGGCAACCTTATTTTTTAAAAAAATTTATTCTCATGTGCATTAGCAAACTTTGAACAGGAAATCTATTATGGCTCAACCAACGAAACTGACAAGAATAGGCCTTGCTGGACTGGCTGTAATGGGCCAAAATCTTGCTCTCAATATTGCTGAGAAAGGTTTTCCCATTTCCGTTTATAACCGAACCACATCCAAAGTTGATGAGACAGTTGAACGAGCAAAACATGAAGGAAATCTTCCTCTATATGGTTTCCATGACCCTGAATCTTTTGTCCATTCAATTCAAAAACCTAGGGTCATAATAATTCTTGTTAAGGCTGGGGCACCTGTTGACCAGACTATTAAGACCCTATCTGCTTACATGGAGAAAGGTGATTGTATAATTGATGGTGGTAATGAGTGGTACGAGAACACGGAGAGGAGAGAGAAAGCAATGGCGGAATTGGGTCTGCTCTACCTTGGAATGGGAGTTTCAGGTGGGGAAGAGGGTGCTCGACATGGTCCCTCTTTGATGCCTGGTGGTTCATTTGAGGCTTACAAATACATAGAAGACATTCTTCTCAAGGTGGCAGCTCAAGTCCCCGACAGTGGTCCCTGTGTGACATATGTTGGTAAGGGCGGATCTGGTAATTTTGTGAAGATGATTCATAATGGAATTGAGTATGGTGACATGCAGCTGATTGCAGAGGCTTATGATGTACTAAAGTCAGTTGGAAAGTTGTCCAACGAGGAACTAAAAAGTGTCTTCTCAGAATGGAACAAGGGAGAACTTCTGAGTTTCCTGATTGAAATCACAGCCGATATATTTGGAATTAAGGATGATAAAGGAGATGGCTATCTGGTTGACAAGGTTTTGGACAAAACTGGCATGAAGGGTACTGGTAAGTGGACTGTTCAGCAAGCCGCTGAATTATCAGTTGCTGCTCCCACTATTGAATCTTCTTTGGATGCTAGATTCCTTAGTGGGTTAAAGGAGGAAAGGGTTGAAGCTGCAAAGGTCTTCAAATCTGGTGGCTTTGGTGATATCTTGACAGATCAGCCTGTAGACAAGCAGAAGTTGATCGACGATGTTCGGAAAGCTCTTTATGCAGCCAAAATCTGTAGTTATGCACAGGGAATGAATCTGATCCGTGCAAAGAGTAATGAAAAGGGATGGGATTTGAAATTGGGAGAATTGGCTAGGATTTGGAAAGGGGGTTGCATCATAAGAGCTATTTTCTTGGACAGAATCAAGAAGGCATATGACAGAAATTCTAATCTTGCAAACCTTCTGGTGGATCCAGAGTTTGCAAAAGAAATAATTGATCGCCAATCAGCTTGGAGAAGAGTTGTATGCCTTGCCATCAACTCTGGTATCAGCACCCCGGGTATGTCCGCTAGTCTTGCTTATTTTGACACATACAGGAGGGAAAGATTGCCAGCTAATTTAGTGCAAGCTCAACGAGACTACTTTGGCGCTCATACATATGAAAGGATTGATGTGGAGGGATCTTTCCACACAGAGTGGTTCAAGCTTGCCAAACTGTCAAGGATCTAAGATCGCTGACATTTAAACTTGTTCAAACTCCAAATAAATGTAACGTTTTCTGCTCAAGACAATATGCTGAGAGTGGAGCTTATATAACTGCAATGTGGTGAAATTTTTATTTCATTATGTCCATTTGAATTGCTTGGTTTTCTAGTTCCAACTGATTTGGTTATATCTCTGCTGATCTTGCTGAATATTTGTGCTTAGATCTGAAATTGTTCATGGTGCCTTTCTCCATTTGACAGGATTTCCCCAGGATCACAGACCATACTATCAATACAATTGATGAAAATGAAGTCACTGTTGGTGTTGAATTTTCATTTTTATTTGATGCTTAGCCCTTTTTTTTTTTCCTTTCTTTCCCTCTTCTTTTCTCCTCTGTTGGTGATGAGCTTCTGTGTGTTACATTTTCCCTTTGAATTTTGTAGTATCAATACTGGGCTTTATAGCTGCCAAATCTGCATTGATTTTTAGCATGAACAATGGGCAATAATAGACTTCAGTAGATAGTTTATTTTAAGAACATCAAGGAAATTCAGGGATAACTTTAGCTTGACAACATTTTAAGTCTTGTGGAAAACCATCTCACTGAGAAGAGAAACTGAAACAAATCGCAATATGAAATATGGATCTCTTGTTGGAAAAAACAGAAAAATTCGAAGTTTCGAATTTGCAGTCTTGTTAACAATTAGGATCCTGTTTTTCATCGACTAATTGTTTCATGAAGCCCCGCTACACGTTGCGACAATAAATATCTGAGGTAAATTACATTTATCTGAAAATTTTAAAAAAATTACATTCACAACTCTTTTGAGTTTTAAATTGAAACAACATTTAATTTTTTTTATATAAAATTTAAACTCACTTCCTCTCAAGTTTGAAAAGAAAACTATACTAATTTTTTTAATTTTAATTTTTCATAAGCGTCCATTTTTTATGAATTGTATTGTATTAAATTAAATTATTTATAATTAAATACAAGTTTTTAGAATAAAATATGCTTAAAGTATAAATTCTATTGACAATTTTGTAATTGAAAGAGATATTTTTGTATAAATTAAAATTAGAGGAAATATAAATATAATTTTAAAAAATTAAAAGAAAAATAAAGTGTAATTTTCTTTAAATATTTTGTAAACTGCGAACTATAGCACTAAGTTCATGGTTATTGATATTTGAAACTTACGACAAAAATTGTATAATCTAGTTGACATACGATTTTATTTTAATCTATACAGTATTATGACATTATTGTAGTTATTTTTAATTTATGTATGATATAACATGATATACTTCTTTAAAATATATTTAGATTTTATTTTAATATGCACAATATTATGACATTATTGTAGCTATTTTTAATTTATGCATGATATAATATGTAATTGACATTGATATCAAACACGATATACTTCTTTAAAATATATTTAGATGTTATATGTTTTATCGCATTGCAGTGTGTCGATGTTTGTATCGTATCATATATCTATGTTAATGTGAATATTTCTTAGATAGACTATTATAATGTTTGTTAATAACCTTGGAAATGGTACACAACTACATCACTAACACACAAAAGATAATTTTGTTTTTGGTATAGGCACTAGGTAAACATTTTTTAGCCAATAGTCAGAGACTAATTCTTTTCAAAGTGTAGAGATAATCAAAATAGATTTTGTCTCTACCAACAAAGTTTTTTTCATACATACTAGGTAAATTGAACTCAAAACATCATATTTAAAAGACTCAATTATCTACTAATTCAACGAATAAAAGATCAAAGATGCTTTTTATTTCCTTCCTTTTCTCCTGGTTAACATGTGGACAAAAATGAGAAACTATTCATTTCTTTCATCTATTAAAGAAAAAAGATAAATTACAATTTATATCTTATAGTTTGACTCAAAATCAATATATGCTAAAATTAAGAGTAAACTAAGTCACTTTCTTTAAAGTTTGTAAAAATTACATTTACATTTCTTTTAATTTCAAATCATATGAAAATATCATTTCTAATAATCAAATTGTTAATAAAAACTATAATTTATGTATTTTTTTTCCTAAAAACCTCAAATAACCTGCAATGCAAATAATTAAAATGTCAAATTAATATTTATGAAAATTTAAAAAAAGAAGAATTCGTGTAACTTTTTTAAAATTTAAGGAGGGTGTCAGTGTAAGTTTTTTAAACTTTAAAAGATGTTCTTATTTTAATTTAAAATTAAAAGATGTATGAATATAATTTTTTTTAAATTTTAAAAAGAGGTGAATATAGTTTACTCAGAAATTAATAACTAAAACACCAAAGGATGGTTAAGTAGCAATGAACTAAAATAAATTGCAATAGAGTTGAATGAAACATTTTAAATAAGAAAAAAAATTGATTTATGATCAAATTACACAAGATACATTTTAATTCACTAAAAATAAAAAAAATGGGCTTTTATTTTTATTTTTATTTTTTTATATGAAAGTATAGTTTCATGATATTCTAAGTAAACAATTTATAAATACTAATATATATTATTACTTAAATTTGTGGTATGTGAATGAAGATAGGCTTCCTCACCCAAAACTTCTTTCATTAAAAAAACAAAAATTTGTGTGGCTTCTTATGGTTCCCATCAAGTCATGTGTGCTTTCATGTTTTTAAGTTGAGCATACAGCCTAAAACTAGCAAATGCCTTGCTGTTGCACTTGTGTCCCTTCGTCGGAAAGTTAGTTCACAAAACCAATCAGCCATTGCCCTGTCACTACCAAAAGAAAAAAGAAAAAAAAAATGCTTTTGCTGCTTCTAGTTGTCATTTGTGTAACTATGTGACACCTTCCTCTCTTTCCAGCGCAACATACACCACCTTGGTTGCTGCATAGCTCATTGAGCAGCAGCAAAGACACATGTACACGAATGATTATTTGGAAGTTTCGGATAGAAAATCACTTTCTCCCTTGTGCAATTATCCAGAATCTTTTGTCACATTCCTAACTGCTCCCAACCCACTTTTTTTTCCCCTTCTTTTTTCTCTACCAGCTCAATATCAATTAGTGAAGCTTGTGCTAAACATTTTCTGCATATAATTTTTATTTTTATGCTATTTTATATCCCAATCCACTTTGGTATATGACTAATTTGTTCGACGTACCGAGACAATTCTTGATCAAGCTCGAAATTCTGTCATTGCAAATATCCTTCAAAGCAGGAAGAGCTTGTTTTCCTTATGTTTTACCCTTAAGTCGTCCTAACAATGATAATTTGGTCCATGGCCTGACATTTTCTGCACACATTTTCCTCTTTAAACAGTATTTAAAAGAATTATATCCTAAAAATGAAGTTAAATTCATGGGCTGAAACCCTCTTCTCTAGAATGACTCCATTTCCAGAACCAAGGACTTCGAAACAATTTGTCTATTGACTGTAGTCTAGTGTCCTTAAGCTTGAATTCCATTGATAATGTCCAATTCAAGCATGTTATTGGTGTGTTTTGCATGTATCGTTTCCCGAGTAGAATAGACGATCACACGGATGTAAACACCCTTACATGAAAAAATTTACATGTGTTGTGATAGACACGTCAGACATCAACACAACTTACAAAAGTTTATCTTGAATTTGTAAATCAAGTTTCACTATGAAAGAATAATGAACATTTGAAACAATATGAAACTCCAGAGGTATATGAATCCATTCCTGAAAAAAAATGTTTGGGAATGTTTTCCTTCGGATGGAGAGCTAAGTACAAGGAACCAAATCTAAAGAGGAAGATGCATATTACAGCATTTGAAAAATTTTCTGCATTATTTTTTACTTCTGCTGTCAACACGTTTCTTCTCCTGTGATTTGTTTGCAATATTCTTCCGGGCAGACCACTTGCTTCCAAGATCTTTTTTATCTTTCTTAGAGGCTGCTGCATGGTAATTAAGAGTTGGACCAGATGAAGCATCTGAAGCCATAGAATCATCACTTTCTTCCTCATGATCAACCTTGGCTGCTCCTCCCTTCTTCAGCCTTGTATTTCCAGAATAGACGAAGCCATGATCATATTCATCATTTTCGTTGCTGCATCCCGCATCATCATCTTCTTGCATGGGAGAGGCAATATACATGGTCCAACCAGATTCACTGCTGCTACATCCTTCTACAGCCATAGATTGTCTAAAAGACTCAATTTTTGAAGCTGGAAGCAGGGGAAGAAAGAATATGAGAGAGAGAGAGAGAGAAGGCAATAGCTGATGAATGAAAATCTAGTTTGAAACTTACATTAATAGATAGCTATCACTGCCAATCTGATACCGATCTGCAAAGTGTTGGTAAAAGGCCAAAAGTTAGTGAAATGGGAGAGAGATGCTCATTTGCTTCTCAGAGCTTTAATTCAGAGACCAACCAAGAAGTTTCCCATTACTTATTATAAAACTCTTTAGGTCGGCTTTTAGTTTTACAAAAAACTTAAAAATTTATTTTTAAAATATTTGAGTATAATTAATATTAAAATTTTAGATTTTATGTGTTATGAATTATCTAAATAATATAGAGAAACCAATTTTTTTTATAAATTTTTCTCATGCTTAAATTTTTTTATATAAATTTTTAAGTTTATAAAAAATTAAGATACTCATGTAGCATTTTAAGATAATTTGAAGAATATCATTAATTAAACAAAATAATAATAATAATGTTAAGATCCGCACACTTTGATCATATAACATATAAAGTTACTAAATTCATAAGTCTGTAGTTTAAATAATAAATAATTTTTGAACTCACAAAAAAAATATGTATAAAAAAAAGATAATCAAAATATTTTAAATAAAATTAATATTATATTTAATTAGTATAAGAATACTCGTCCCATAAATTTTAAAAAAATAAACTTGAATGTAATTTTTATATGTTTATTTTCATTTTTTTAATAAAATTATAGCACATGAAAAAATGTTTTAAAAAGAATTAATAAATAGCGATGAACTGTATAAAATATTTACATTTATATTTTTATTAAATAACTTCATAAAAAACATTTGAAAAAATATTAATCCAAATCTTGTTTGTTGTTTAACCTCTGTCGTTGTCATCTTAAGTGGAAATCTGACTTTTAGTGCAGAATACAGATGTCCCAATAAGCACAAGCTGCACAACTGGAAAGAATGTAGAACCTATGTCCCTAAGTATACTAAAGCAGTGCCTTTTAACTTTATACTTACCTATCATACATAAAATTCTTTGTCTTTTTCAGCAGAAGACAGTCCGATCCATTCCTCAGATTGAAAGATTATAGAGAATCAAAGTTCTCTAATTCTTTCCGCTTTCGTTCGTCTTTTCCCGCATATGTATCATCTATTCTGTGTCTTGTGTCCTAAAAGAATATAAGAATATTTTGGATAAGAGGGTGAGAGAATCAAAATTGAGTTCACGATGGGTTTCTAATCAGAAGTTAAATGAATATATATACTTATTGCATTTTTCAAAATGTGTATGACTTATAGGGCTAGTCTGGTTGAACTCTGTAAATAAAATGAACATAAATAAACAAAAATTAAATTCACGCCTTTTTCAATGTTAGAGTATGTCATTACTTTTAATAAGGGTTTATGATAATAATGATAGATTGTCTATTAAAAAAAATTATTGGCAAAAAAATATTAAATTCATGTTTTATAAACAAAATATTTTGATTTTTATCAATTAAACTTATTCATGTTGGCAACCTACTACTTTATATTTTGAATTTAACGGAGTGTCACTTTTTATTGAAATTGTAAAACTTCATAACCATTATTGTTATTATTTTTTTTATTTTCCAAATAAAGATTATATAAACTGATGATATATAATTTGGGCTCATTCTATGTCGACCGAACGATACAGGCAAAAAAACTGTCCATTGGCTATTGGGTTAAGTGACCGATCGAAACCACTCAATAAGGCCTAATCACCAAGCAAGTTTATCATGGACCTGACTACAAGCGATCTCAACTCAGATAAAAGACAAGAAGAGACACGCTACCACAAATCAATTTGACAATGTCGCCACAACGATATTATGGAGCCACGGCGTGATATTTCATATAACATTGTATGGAGCCAATCATAGGCCTCATTTGTGCCGTACAAAATTCTCCAAAATACCCTTGAACTCACTTATAAATAGTGCTCTTTCCCCCACGGTTATGGATCTTTTATCCTCTCTATAACACTTCAAGTTTGCTCCATTAGTACACCATTATGTTGTGTTCTAATTTTCTTAAATCTCAAATGGAAATTCTTAAATATCTTCTTCTTGGCCAAATTTTGAATATTTCATCAAGCTTAAAATTTTGTTCTTAATTCAATATTCCTATAAGTTAGGATATGTTTGGACGAGGTATAAGGAAAGAGAAGAAAAATAGTTATTTTAAAATTTTTTACTTTTCTTTAGAGTTATTTTTATAGAGGGAGGGAAGGCTACTTCAACTAACCCTCCAAACTACTAGCTCTTTGTGTTTCCAGATTGTTCCAATTTGAGAAAATCTGGAGTAAAAAGTAATTATTTACTATTATATATTATTTATTCTTCATAATAGAAAATTTAGGTTAAATGATTAGGTGGAACTCTTAAGTACCAGAGCCCCACAACCATACCATGCTCCAAAGCTCACTTGATCAACCCATTCACCATGCCAGCCACCAATAAGTATAACAACATAATGGTTCCTCAACCAACCATGTCACATCGGCATAACAACTTCTCAACCAAATCAGCATATTTAATAGGAGCTATGGATGCTTGACAATCGACTACTAGGTAGGCTCTTACTTTATAGACCGAACGAATCAAAATACTTCTAAGGTGCTTATCAAAGTACATCAATTTAAAGGTATTTAATCGTGATTCCAACCAATTCAACCTGAATCGATATAAATCAATCCAATTAAAATCGATCAAATTTAATTTTTTAATTGGACGAAACTTTTCAAAAACTGATTTAATCATTTCAATTGTTTGATGTTGGGTTTTGAAATTCAAGTCCAATCGAACCGATTACTTAATTGATAATTTAAATATTTTATATTTTATATTCTAATTATATATATGTTTTCAATTATTTTTTTATTATTTAATTAGATGGTCTTGTGGATTTAGAAATATGATATGTCGGAACCTATATGCTAACTTCTCGTAACTTTTGTAAGTTCTATTTATTATTGATGGAATTTGTAATTTTAATTATGAATTACATTTACTTGTTGGTTGTTAGATTTAATTTAAATTTGGATTGAAATATTCTTGATATGAATTGAGTGGTTTGTGTTGTAATTTTTTTTAAATATTTAATTTTATAATAAAAATTGAAGACATGTAATTAAATGATGAATTTTTAAAATATGTTACATTTTTTTTTTGGGGTTTAAAATTGACTATCCAATCCAATTGAAACCGATTAAGGCTGAATTGAATTAGTTCAAATATAATCTTTTGAATTGAATTGATTGGATTAAATTTTTTTATTAAATGATTTAATCATTTCATTTAGTGTAAGTGTCTAAACAAATTCAAATCAAATCAATCGAAGCTCGACTTTTCTAGATAATTTCACTACTTTTTACTTTATATGTTTCTCCCGCTGTAGTGACCATAGAACTCACCTTCTAAAAACAACTCTTAGGTCTGTTACTATGGAAGCTAACTTTGACATCCTTTGTTTTGTCTTACAATTCTGTCATTGTGTAATTGACCAACTGCCACCAAGCTCGCATGTTTGGAAGCCTGAAGAGCACGAGTGTTAATTCTGCACTCATAATTTTTTTTTAGAACAACAATGTCAAACAATTAAATCATTATAGTTAATTATTTTAATAAAATATCAATTTATAAAATTATAGTTTATATAATGTAATTTTATTGAAAAAATTTATTTTTTGTAATTAATTTTAAACATTAAGAGAAAGTTTTTAACTCAACCCTTCTCTTTCTTTTCCTCCCCTTCTTCGTTTTTGGTTTACTTACCTTTTCTTCTTCTTCCAAGTCCCAAACATAAGGGGAAAAAAAATGAAAGGGAAGGAATTTAAAGAAAAAGAAAAGGATGTGGGATGAAGGAATGGTTAAATAATAAATTTTCTTCTCTTTGGATGTTTGGAATTAACAAGGGAATAAGTAAATAAAATTCAATAAAAGATAATTAATTACAATATATTTTTACAAATTTATCTTTCATTTAAATAATTATTTATTAATTTGATTTATTTGCATTTCAATTTTAAAAAATGAATAATATAGTACTTAATTATTAGTTTCTTCTCCAAAATTCTTTAAATCGGAAGAAGCTAAAAATATGAAGATCGTAGAAATTAGAGGGTTAGTGAATATTAGTCCTTTTCGTTTTCTTGGTTTCCTCATAAAAATTCCAAATAGAAAAAAAATTCTTAATCAATCCTTTTTTTTTTCATTTTCTTTTATTTTCTTCAATTCAAAAATACCTCTAAAGATTAATTATTGATTCATAAATATAAAGCTCTAGAAGTTTCGTTCACATGTGAAAATATGCTGTGTTACCATCTCCAAGTTTTTGAGGGTTGTGAATTGATTAGAAAGTCATCAATTTGACAGTCAATATTTCCATATTATAAGCTAGTATGAACCTAACCTGTTTAATTCACCTAAAAGGGACAGAAAAAACAAAAAATAATAATTAATTTAATTTGAACTTTGAATAATATTCTTCTTTTAAGTTAGTTAGCCTTCCAAAAGTTAAAGCGATGGGGGCTAGAAAAAGTGATACACTAGATATTTAGAGGGACAAAACATGAAGGGGAAAGAAAGAATGAGAGAGAGAGAGAGAAAGGAGAGAGAGGGCAAAATTGTTAACGAATAAAAATCTGGTTTAGGGCAATATAGCTAACGAATGGCAATAAAGGTAATGAATAAAAATTTGGTTTGAAACTTACATTAATAGATAGCTATCGCTGCCAATCTGATACTGAGCTGGTAAATGTTGGTAAAAGGTCAAAAGGTCGTGAAATGGGAGATGCTCATTTGCCTATTAGCTTAAAATAATTTGAAGAGGATCATCAATTATAAAAATCCTTAAAATAATTTGAAAACTATGATCAATTAAGCCAAAAAAAATGTCGGGCACATCAGCAAAAACTTTGAGTATGATTTTTAGGTATCTATTATCAATTTTTTTTAGTACAATTGTAACATGCGAAGGTAATATTTTAAAGAAGCCAATAATATAGTAAAGAGCTGTAAAACATATCTGTTATATTTTCTTTGAATAAGTTGATAACGAAAAAACTTCATAATGTAACAGTTTTTCATTTAAAATATGACCATAACTCACATTCATTGTGGTCCAAAAGTTTTGGACTTGAATGGCCATTATTCTTGATGGTAACAGTAACAACCTTGCACTCTTGATGGTATAACGTTTATAAATAGTGTTTTTTGGTCTTCCTTTTTTTGTTTGAATTTTACACCATCTATAATGAGAAATAAGGCTTAGAAGAGCCATAAAACAAATAGAAACCCATGCATAGCCGATCTCGTTGACAATGGCCAAAGATACACTTTCGGTTCCGTTCATTTTTGCATTTATGTTTATTGATCTTTGAGTTTCATTTTGATGTTAGAAACATGTTAGAATCAATGTTTATTTTTAGTTTTACATTTGGGCCTTAAGTTAAGGAAACTGGTATTTTAACCACTGCACCATTACTATGTCTACTTTTATATGTTTATTTTATTATTAATCTCTACCATTATTTTGCTCAAATTAAGCTTATGTAAATTAAGTGCATAATATTATGTTGTAGTTATGAAATTTTTGTTTTATTTATGAGACATTTATTTATATATGATAATATATTATTAAGTTTTGATATTGTTAGAATATGTATAATTAGAATTATTCTCATAAAACTTAATTTTGTGTATAAAGACTTTAAAATTTCTAAGGATCCTTATAATCTTAATTAATTAGGGATTTGTTACAATATTTTTAATTAATTAAAATTATATATTAAACTTTATTTAGCATTACATAAGAAATTAGACATAACATTGTGATTAATTATACTTAAAATAATAAATTTTATCCCACAAGAATTTTTATTATATTTATATAATTAATTATAATAAAATGTTACATTATTTTTTATAATTTATCCACAAAACTTACGAACTAGTACATAAATTGATAGTTTCATCATAAAATAAAATATTTTGGATAGAAAATTAAATTATTTTCATAATGTATCCATAAAATATAAAATTAAGTACATAATTTGATAATTCTATCATAAAATACAAATAAATCTACTTGAATTAAAAATTTAGTTCATAGACAATTTTTATGTCACTAGATTCATTTTTTTTCATGTTTACATTGGTAATACATACAATTTAAATTGATAGGCCTTAAATCTTAACAAAAAGCCTTTGGATTTCATATAGCTTCTCAGCCTACTAGTTTCTCTAATATCTAATGTGACATTCCCAAATTTAGAGGAGATAATTATAAGTTATGGAAGGAGAGGATTCTCCTTCATCTAGAGTGGATGGGCATAAAATATGCTAGTAGGAAGAATGAACCACCTACAATTTTTTGACGAAAACACTCCGGCTGAGGTTGTGCTGTATGAGTAATGAAAACAATCCAACCGACTTAGCATGATGTTCATAAAAAAAATCACTGCTAATATATGTGGCTTTGTCAAACAGTATGAAAAATTCTAAGATTTACTAAAAGTCATTGACAAGCAGATCATCACTTTTGAGAATGTGTTAACAAATACTCTAATTATGAAATTCTCTTCTTTTTGACTCACAAATGTGAAAGGTGTGGGTGAGCAAATAATGCAAAGGTATGATATTTCGACTTAGATTAACAAACTTGAAGTTGATATGTTAGAGTCTTTCTTAGTGCACTACATTCTGAACACCTTTCTATAGTAGTATAAACCTTTTAAGGTTGCTTATAACACACATAAAGACAAATGGTCAATCAATAAATTAGTAACCGTGTGTGTTTGGGAAAACAAATACTAGTGATAGAGTTGGGTGAGAGTGCATTATTGAAAAGTACCCACACGAAGAACAAAAGCTGAAAAGGATGACAAATCTTAAACCAATTAGAAAGCTAATAAAAAAAGAAATGGTAAAATACCACCTTAAGCTGATATTAAGAAAGAAGCAAAGTGTTTCTTGTAACAACTCAATTTTTTTTACACATATATATATTTGTAAAATCTCATGAAATCATTATTTCTTTATTTTTAACTATTTAACTCATAATAACATTCGATTAAATTAATCAAGCATAATTAAGGTTTATAGTATAACAATAATACTGATACAATTCTCAGTTCACATACACATCATTAATTAAAAACATCTGTACAAAATCAAACACATATATGTACACATCTTATTCATCCCTATTGACCAGTTCTGGAGATACGGGTGCGAGTGGTTGCACCTTCACCGGAATCTTAGCCAACTTGACCCAACGTATGTTAAAAGCTGGTCATAGAGAATATCTGCATATTTAATCTTCTGAATATGATATGAAAATATAGTGAAAATTAAATCCCAGTAGGTTCAACAATAAATCATAGTTATCATTAATATATCTCATCATATCATGTTCATCTATATAAGCTACAAGAATTACCTTAGGTCACATGAATGCACATAAAAATCGTATAGTAATGACATGGATGATATGAATAACTATTTTCATAATATCATATGATGACTATCAACTTATTCTCATATCAAGTTACCTCAGTCAGGGTGAGTATTTTCTACTCTCCGGTACGGGCTTTTCTCGCTCTGTTCGATATGGCACACTTACTCTTTCTTTTCTCATTATTATAATCATAGCCGTGAGTAGGGCGTCCCTTACAAGTGCACCACACAGACCGCCATGTGACTGTACTCGTATCTTTTATTTTATTTTATTTTTACATTCATAGCCAAAAATATGATTTCAATAACAAGTATGTTCATTATGCTCATATGCCATAATTTAACATCAAAGCATAATCATTATCAAAAATCATTGAAAAAATGCAATTATGCCATGAACATAATTATTTTTAAATATCACTTTAAAATATTTCCATGTCAAAATTACATACTTAAGATGGTAAGAAGTTCATGCAATGGCAATGGCTAGGGCATACACTAGTAATTTATTATTTTCATTTATAAGATTCTTCTTTAATTGGATTTCTATTATTATCCTATAGTTAATGAGATTCATTTAGGGTAGAAAAAAAGTTGAAAATAAGCTTTACAAGCTCCCAACACGGCTTAAACGTATCTTGTAACATGGCTTGGCCCTTTTCTATAAAATAGCCATGCTTTAGGCTTCAAAATGTCCTTTCCATCACCGAACATGGCCTGAGCATGCCTTGAAACACGGCCATGCTCTATGTTGTGTTATTCTCTTATGTAGATTTTCGTCTTGCCTGACCTTCTCTCACTAATTAGAGAATAACTCTTTCATTTTTACTTTGATTTAGGTGATATTGGTGTCAATTTAAAGATACAACAATTATCTAAAACTATTATGTTGAACATTTTAGCAAAATCTTAAGGAATCATGGTGATATTACTCCCTCAAGTTAAACATTATTTCTTCTCGGGTAAGTTTTGACCTCTACTAACTAATCGGATCATATCTCCCCCATATGAATTTCAAATTGAGTGATTCTAGTGGCTAAAATTCCATGAGACATATATCTATATTTTTTATGTTAACTAGATATTTTAATTCCCTACAAATGTTTTCCAGAAATTCAAACACAAAAGCTTTCTTAACAAATTCTTCCCTGGTTAACCATTTTCTAACAACTACTTACTAATTTGACCATATCTAATTCATATGGATTCCAAATTGAGTGATTCCAATGGCTAAATATCTGTGAGACATATATCTATATTTTTTATATTAACCATTTCTTTTAATGTTCTAAGGATTGTTCTTAGAAATTCAAACACAGAAGCTTTCCTAGTTACTCCAAAATTTAGTTTCCTAACCAAACCTTTCCTAAGATTTTAGTTCATCATTATATTACACCCTCTTTCATTTTCTTCCTAATTTACATATAATCATATTCCATCAATTGTTTTACCACATTCAAATATATAAAATAGTAGCATAAAAAATCCTAAAATTTTGCCACCCATAGCCATATCTATGCAGAACTTTCCACACAAACCTAAGTATTCAAACATACATCACATGCAAGATAAACATATAACATGATATAGCAATATCCATGGCCAATCCTCAAAGTAACAAATATTATAAATTTCATCAAAGTTCTAGGATCAAAATCCTATATAAATGTTTCTAATTTCAAAGCTTTTCTTTTAAAAAAATATCGTTAAACCTACCTAATGATCTCTTTAACTCACTTAGTGAATTCTTTTTCTTGTTTCCTCTTGAAGGAAGTGACAAGATTCCTCCATTCTTTTAGCTTTTCCAGTAGCTTGAATAAGAGAAGGAGGGTGAGTTTTGAACCCCAAGGATGAAGAGAAAAGATGAATTTAAGTGGAGATTAAGCTAACTTACCTTGAGTACTTAGTCCTCTAGGCTTTTTTTTGTCTTCCTTCCTCTCTTCTCCTCTCTTTCTCTCATTTCCTCACTCTACCTTGCTTCTGTTTTTCCTCTCCCTCATTTAGACGAAATTCTAATGTTATAAGGGTGGTTCTTGCTTAAATAAACAATCAAGTGGTCGTTCTTTCATAATCATGGGTCTACCTTATCACAATTAGGATGCACTCGGTTGCTTTTTGAGGAAAGACAACTCATGTTCTTGTCTTCCTCTCCCTTAGTCAAGATATGCATAGTAAAAGAAGATTTGTATTTTAAAAATCATGATAAAATGTTCTTAAGACAAGGTGCAAGGTCCCTTTGATTTAGGGATTCATTTCTTTTTTCTTTGGTCTCACATAAATATGATAGGTTTGCCTTTCTAAGTGACAAGTTTCTAGCCCTTAAATCTCCCTTGCTTGGCTGGAATTATTTTTGTAGGATAGGAATATTTTGTCCTAATGCCATGTATTATTATACCACATGCTAAAATTATAAGTGTAGGATATGGATGTTTTGTCCTAATGTCATGTACTATTATATTATTTGCTAAAATTATAAATGTAGGATATAGATATTATCACACTACTTACTGAATTTTTGTCTTAATGCTATGTGACCTAATCTTTATTATTATTACACTATTATTTCATCACATAATTTTTATTTTTATTTTTCTCTTATATTTGGGCTCATTCTTGCCTGTTTCCTTTGCTTTGGCTGAAATTCTACATCTCATGGAGGGTTTGGTCACATTTTAATGATTTTTGGGCTATCGGTCCAACTTCTATATCTTAGTCCAAATCTATGCTATATCTCTTGCTATCCAATTGGCTTGCTAGAAACTCATGTAAAGTAGAATAACAAACTCTATGGAGTATCCATAGTTGAAGGCTCAATGTATGGGTGGAGATGTTAAACTTAGTAACTCTAACTCTTGAATTAGGAAAAATTATCCTAATTCAATCTTTTTGAACTTTTAAGATCTTTACTTACTTTCAAAAAAATTTATCTTTCTTACCCAAGAATTTTGCCTCTCTTTAGGATGTTATTCCTAATTTTTCTTATTAGATTTTCTCTCTTTACCTATTCTGTTAATGTTAGAAACATTTTCTATGTATACACATAAGATGAAGAATTTCTAAGGCTTATACTTTCTTAGATATCAAAAAGAATTGTTTAATAAGTTTTATTTCTTTAAATATTTATGTACATCTACTAATAAAAGAAGCAAAATTAGGGATGTTACATTTCTCTCCCCTTAAAAGCAATTTTGTCCTCAAAATTTTAGAAATTATCTAATGAGAATAATTGCAGATATTTCTTTCTCATGACTTCTTCCAGCTCCCAAGTTGCTTTTTCCAGAGTTAAGCCTTCCCATAACATATTAACCAAGGGAATGGTTTTATTCCTCAATTTTTTTACGTCAGTGTCTAATATGGATGCTGGTACTAACTGATATGTCATGTTCTCTTTTACTTGGATTGGTTCTTCCTGTATTACATGTGAGGAGTCTTAAAGATACTTCCGTAGTTGTGATACATGAAAAACATTATGCAGGTTGGATAAATTAGGTGGGAGGGTAACTTGATATGTTGATGTCCCCACTTTCCTCAGAATTTGGTAGGGTCCCAAAAATCATGGACTTAGCTTCCTAGTCTTGAGAGACTTGCTAATTCTAGTAGTCGGGGAAACCTTCAAAAATACATGGTCACCTTCCTCAAACTATAGAGGTTTATGTCTCTTATTATAGTAATTCTTTTGTCTACTCTGAGCTGTAAGTATTTTGTCTCGTATCATCCTGATTTACTCAGTGGTTTGATGAACTAGATCAGGACTCAGTAAGTTCTTTTCTCCTACCTTATACCAATAGAGTGGAGATCGACACTTCCTACCATATAAAGCTTCATAGAGGGCCATCTTAATACTAGAGTGATAACTATTATTATAAGTAAACTCCATTAAAGGTAGGAACTTATCCCATCATTTTCCTTGCTCTATCACACAGGCCCTCAACAAATCTTCTAGGGTTTGAATGGTTTGTTCTGTCTGCCCGTCAGTTTGAGGATGGTAGGTAGTACTAAACCGTAATTGGGTTCCAAAAACCTCCTATAATGCCTTCCAAAACCTCGACATGAATCTTGGATCTCTATTAGAAACAATATTTAAGGGAATTCCATGTAGTCTAACTATTTCTTGGGCGTACAACAGTGCTAATTTGTCCAGTGAATAGTTAATCTTTATAGGCAAAAAGTGAGCAGGTTTGGTTAATCCTATTTCCTGGACGTACAACAGTGCTAATTTGTCCAGTGAATAGTTAATCTTTATAGGAAAAAAGTGAGTAGATTTGGTTAATCTGACAACTATTACCCAAATAGAGTCATGTCCAACTAAAGTCTTAGGTAAGCCCACTTCAAAGTCCATCGAAATACTGTCCCATTTCCATTTAGGGATCTCAAGAGGTTATAGAAATCTTGCTGACTTTTGATGCTCTACCTTCACCTTCTGACAAATTAGACATTTTGCCACAAACTTAGCAATATCCTTTTTCATCCCTGGCCACCAATATATCCTCTTTAAGTCCTGGTATCTTTTAGTGGATCTAGGATGGACTGTATATTTACTCTGATGCGCTTCCTATAGGATCTTAGTCCTTAACTCTTGTTCTTGAGGAACACAGATCCTTCCTTGATACTTGATTACTCCATCTTCTGAGATAGAAAAATTATCTTGATCATTATGATCCCATAAGTATTGGTCGTGAACTTGATCCTCTTTAATCTGAGCTCTAAGGTCACACTCTATACAACCCATTAATGATTAGCTTTTTTTGGGGTAAGAGTAGTGTCTAGCTTCAAATTTTGAAACTCTTCTAGCATTTGCATCTCATACACCATCATCCGACCTATGTGCAAAGATTTTTGACTCAAGGCATCAGTTACAATATTCGCCTTTCCTGGATGATATTTTATCTCAAACTTATAGTCATTAAGAAATTCTACCCATCTTCATTGCCTCATATTTAACTCCTTCTGGTCAAAAAAGTATTTAAGACTCTTATGATCACAGTATACTTCAAATGTCGCTTTGTATAAATAGTATCACCAAATCTTTAAGGCAAACACCATCGCCGCCAATTCAAGATTATGGGTTAGATAGTTTCCTTCGTGGGGTCACAGTTGCCTAGAGGCGTAAGCAACTATTCTCTTGTCTTGCATCAGCACACACCCTAGCCCTTTCTTTGAAGCATCATTATACAATTCAAAATGTCCTATAGGGTCTGGAATAATTAAAACAGGAGGAGTGGTCAGTCTTGTCTCAAGCTCCTCGAAGCTAGCTTTACATTGATCAGTCCATTTGAAAGGACTTCCCTTCTTGGTCAATTTAGTCAATGGCAAGGCTATATGATAGAAATTTTGTATAAACCTCATGTAGTATCCTACCAAACCCAAGAAACTTCTGACTTCTGTAATCGTCTTTGGTCTTTCCCACTAAATCACTGCTTTTGTCTTGCTATAATCTACGGCTACCCCTCTATTAGAGATGACATGTTTGATAAAATTCACCTCTGTCAACCAAAATCTACACTTCTCCAATTTGGCATACAAATTTTTCTCTTTCGACACTTGCAGCACGATCCGAAGATGTTGTTTATGTTCTTTTTTACTCTTAGAGTATATCAAGATGTCATCAATGAACACTACCACAAATTGATCTAGGTAGGGTCAAAAAATGCGATTTATATGATCCATAAAAATTGCAGGTGTATTTATCAACCCAAAGGGCATTAAGAGAAATTCATAGTGCCCATACCTAGTTTTGAAAACTATTTTTGGTACATCCTTCTCCTTAATCCTAATCTGATGATATCCCAACCTTAAGTCAATCTTAGAAAAGATGGAAGCTCCTTTCAGTTAATCCAATAAGTCATCTATCCTAGGGAGAGAGTACTTGTTTTTTATAGTCACCTTATTTAGCTGTTTGTAGTATATGCATAGTCTCAAACTTCCATTTTTCTTCTTAACAAACAACACAGGAGCTCCCCAGGGTGATTTATTTAGTCTAATGAATTGCTTTTCTAACAGTTCCTCCAATTGTTTCTTGAGTTCTTATAGTTCCTTTGAGATCATTCTATAAGGTGTAATAGAGATAATCCCTGTCCCGGGTAGGAGATCAATAGAAAACTCTATCTCTCTCTTGGGAGGTAAGTCTAAAATATCTGATGGAAATACTTTAAGAAACTTGTTGGCTATTGGGATTTTATTAAACTTTGATTCAACTTCTAGGTTTGATAAATACAAGAGAATGTATCCAAGTACTTCATTCTTCAACTCCTTATTGACTTGATTGGCATTAAGCATCAATAATTGTATCTCGTCTTCTAAAGTAGGAGGTAGAAATTCAAAGGTCTTGTTGCAACAATTCAGTAAGACTCGATTTCTAGACATCCATTCTAACCCTAGAATGACATCAATACCTTTTAAAGGTAGACAAACGAGGTCTACAAAAAATTTTTTGATAAGAGTTAAATTATTGCATTTTTGTTATGATTTAAATATTGATATTTGTGTGAAAATTGTGTTTATTTGATTATTTGATCCACAAATGTCATTTCACGGGTATTTCGTGTTTAAAGTGTAATTTCAGGTAAAATCATAATTTTAGAGAAGTTTGGGACAAATTTCAATGATCGGGATTGAGTGAGAATAAAAAATCAAAGTTTCAAGATTTGGAATTCCCGCCGCGGCGAGAATATTCTGGCCGTCGGAGAGAATGCTGCAGCGAAATTTTCCCGAGAGCGCGAGTTTTGACGGATTCAAACCTAGCCGCTGGCGAGATCATTTAGCCGCCAGCCAAATGCATCTTGTCGCCGGTGAGAACCTGAGACGCAACATTTTACTTTTTTTCTAGAAATATCGTCGCGGCGAGAATAATTGGGCCGCCGGCGAGTTTCGTCCGAAAACACATTTTTTAGGTCGTTTTGTTCCGAAATTGCCCCCAAAAACCCTAGATCTATAAATACCATAAGATAGAGAGAGGGGACGGTGAAATAGACTGGGGAGAGGCGTTTTTGGAGGAAAGGAAGCCATTTTGGAGAAGAAAGCTTAGAGAATCTTGAAGGATCATCACCATTTTTGCTGCCAAGTGTTCATTTCCAAGAGTTCTTCATCTCTTTTCCTTAGCTTTCTTTTTTTGCAGTTTATTCCAATTTTGTATTCATGGATTCAGTTGAGATAATAGTTGTTCTTATTTCCATTATGAACTAATTCATTTTTGCTAAGGCTATGATGTAGTTGAATCAAGAAAATTTGATTTCTTTTGTTATGGTTATATGAGTTCATTGTCTTCAAGTTGAGTATTTATTTCCATGCTTAATGCTTCTAAATTTCTGGCCAAGATTTAGATGATTTGTTGCATTATATTGAGACCGAGAGGAGATGTGTAATGAATGCTTCTTGTGATAAATACCATATGTTGAATGTGAGTGTGAGACCTAATGCATGATGTATGTGGTTATTCTAGAAATTCCATAAATCATAATGTGCTTGTTTGTGATTAAATCTTCATAGAAATATAGTTGATTATCATAGATAAGTAATTCTAATATAACTCGAGATGGAGTATTAGATAAGTTTGAGTTTTTCAACCATCACTTTTAGCTTTGATTCTCATATAACATGACTTGAAATTGGATTGAATTGATTTAGCGAAATCAAATTACTTAGCGTTTTTAATCATTTGTGAACAATATTTAATTGTGTTCTTTGCATTTATTTATAATTTAAATTGCCTCTTAAACAATTTCAACAATTTGGTTTTCAAATAAAATTAGGATTAGTCAATTTCGGTACTTAGTAACGTCATTCCTTGTGGGTTCGATATCCGTACTTTTGTACACTTTGTTACTTGAACGATTCGTGCACTTGCGAAAATACGCATCAGTTTTCTTCTAGATGGTGACCTGACAGTCTTTACATACAGAGAAAATTAATACCCTTTTCCCTATGAGGGTTACTACGGATAGCTCATAGGGGGTTTTAGAAATAGGATACTGAAACTTCCTAATACATTCTTCTGATATAAATGAATGACTAGTGCCAAAGTCAAACAACACCATAAGAGTAAATCCATAAATGTAGCACGTACCTTGAATTATATCAAAGGATTGAGCTGCTTCTTGGCCGCTCAGGGTGAAAGCCCTTCCTTTCACCTGTGGCCTCTGTTCTGGTTGCTTTCCAACTTTCTGTGGGCAATTCTTCACAAAATGACCCTTCTGTCCGCAATTGAAGTAGACATTTTGTTCTATGTAGCATGACCGATTACCATGCATGCATCCGCACTTAGTGCACTTGATTGGGGTGAGGTCTTGTTGAAAAGGTCGAGAACCCATAGTCAATGGCCTCTTACTAGCTCTATATCAACTTCTCCTCACGTTTTTGCCAGGGTTAGGAAAACTTTTCTTCCTCTTCCGCAAGTTTCGCCTTTGCTTCTCGTCCTCCACTACCCTTAAACTTTTCTCCATAAGTCTAGATTTATTTATCAAGGGCACAAACTCCCTTGTTTCTAAGGCTATCATTGCATTTCTGATCTCTGGGTTCAATCTTGCTTCAAACTTAATAGCCTTCCACACTTCATCAAGGTTAAACCTCAAGTAAGAGGAGAATTTAGACAACTCCTCAAACTTAGTGATGTATTGATCTACTGACATGCTACCCTGTCTAAGTTGGAGAAATTCGATCTCCTTCTCGGTCTACACAGTACTTGGAAAGTACTTTTCCAAGAAAATGTCTTTAAACACTTGCCAGGTGATCTGCCTCCTCTGGTGAGTTAGCAGTTCTCTGGTCCCTCGCCACCAACACTCAGCTTCATCCTTCAACATATATGTAGTAAATATAACCTGTTGCTCACTAGTGTAGCTCATCACCTCGAAGATCTTCTCCAATTTCCTTATCTACCTATCGGCTACCGTTGGGTCATAGCCATCTTGGAAAGGTGGTCTGGTTCTCAGGAACTCAAACAGGACATTATCATTTTTGGCCACTTGGTTGTTGACATTATTTTCTCCATTCAAGTTGTTATTGTTCTGGAGATGTTGAAGAATTTGACTGGTGGCTGTAACTTGGTCTTGAA
The DNA here is from genome assembly GCA_037074535.1 of Gleditsia sinensis. Lineage (NCBI taxonomy): Eukaryota > Viridiplantae > Streptophyta > Magnoliopsida > Fabales > Fabaceae > Gleditsia > Gleditsia sinensis. Next base: position 6,614,597 of record CM073474.1, read on the forward strand.
TTGTTGTGGCCATGTTGTGCAGGGTTTCTTCCGCATTGTTTGTTGGGTTCCCCCTCGGTGGTGCCATATCCTACTATGGCAAAAAATAGAGTTATGCTACTATTGAGTTGATCAAGCCCAATAGTTAGTTCAAAAATATTTATAGGAGTCATAACACCATCTCGGCATATAGATAGGAAACAATAGTAATTTCTTACCTATATGAAATCACAGATCCCCCACCACAACATAACCACAAACATACTCAAGACACTATAAGATCGATTTAGATAGCCATTCACCCACTAGCCATCTAGGATCGACTTGCTCTGATACCAATTATATAACAAATCCATTTTTTCTACACATATATATATTTGTAAAATTCCATGAAATCATAACCTCTTTATTTCTAACTATTTAACTCATAATAACATTTGATTCAATTAACCAAACATAATTAAGGTTTATAGTATACCAATAATATTGATACAATTTTGGGTTCACATACACATCATTAATTAAAAACATTCGTACAAAAATCAAACACATATATGTACACATTTTATTCATCCCTATTGAACAGTTTTGGAGATATGGGTGCACGTGGTTGCACCTTCATCGGGATCTTAGCCAACTCGACCCAACATACGCTAAAAGCCAGTCATAAAGAATATATGCATATTTAGTCTTCTGAACATGATATGGAAATATAGTGAGAATTAAATCCAGTAGGTTCAATAATAAATCATAATTATCATCAATATAGCTCATCATATCATGTTCATCTATATAAACTATAGCAATGACCTTAGGTCACATGAATGCACTTTATCTATACACATGAAAATCGTACAGTAATGACATGGATGGCATGAATAACTATTTTCAGAATATCATATGATGACTATCAACTTATTCTCATATCAAGTTACTCCGGTCAAGGTGAGTATTTTCTACTCTCCGGTATGGGCTTTTCTCGTTTCGTCCGACATGGCACACTTACTCTTTCTTTTCTCATTATTATAATCATAGCCGTGAGTAGGACGTCCCTTACAAGTGCACCACACGAACTGCCATGTGACTGTGCTCGTCTCTTTTATTTTATTTTATTTTTACATTAATAGCCAAAAATATGATTTCAATAACAAGTATGTTCATTATGCTCATATGCCATAATTTAACATCAAAGCATAATCATTATCAAAAATCATTGCAAAAATACAATTATGCCATGGATATAATCATTTTCAAATATCACTTTAAAATATTTTCATGTCAAAACTACACACTTAAGATGGTAAGAAGTTCATGCAATGGCAATGGCTAGGGCATACACTAGTAATTTATTATTTTCATTTATAAGATTCTTCTTCAATTTAATTTCTATTATTATCCTATAGTTAATAAGGTTCATTTAGGGTAGAAAAAAAGTTGAAACAAAGTTGAAAATAAGCTTTACAAGCTCCCAACACGGCCTAAACGTATCATGTAACATGGCTTGGCCCTTTTCTATAAAATAGCCATGCTTTAGGCTTCAAAATGCCCTTTCCATCACCGAACATGGCCTGAGCATGCCTTGGAACACGACCATGCTCTATGTTGTGTTATTCTCTTATGCAAGTTTTCGTCCTGCCTGACATTTTCTCACTAATCAGAGCATAACTCTCATTTTAACTCCAATTTAGGTGATCTTAGTGTCAATTTAAAGATAAAAAAATTATCTAAAACTATTATGTTGGTGATATTACTCCCTCAATTTAAACGTTATTTCTTCTCGAGTGGGTTCTGATCTCTACTCACTAAATGAACCATATTTCCCCCATATGAACTTCAAATTGATTGATTCCAGTGGCTAAAATTCAGTGAGACATATTAACCATTTATTTTACATCCCTACATAATTTTCCCAAAAATTCAAACACAAAAGTTTTCTTAACAGATTCTTCCCTGATTAACAATTTTCTAACCACTACTTACTAATTTTACCATATCTACCTCATATGGACTCCAAATGGAGTGATTCCAGTGGCTAAAACTCCGTGTGACATATATCTATATTTTTTATGTTAATCATTTTTTTAATTTCCTACAGATTTTGCCCAAAAATTCAAACACAGAAGCTTTCCTAGTTACTCTGAAATCCAGTTTCCTAACCAAACCTTTCCTACGGTTTTAGTTCATCATTATATTACATCCTTTTTCATTTTTTTTCCTAATTTACATATAATTGTATTCCATCAATTTTTTTTACCACATTCAAATTTACAAAATAGAAGCATAAAAAATTCTAAAATTTTACCACCTATAACTATATCTATGCAGAACTTTTCACACCAACCTAAGTATTCAAACGTACATCACATGCAAGATCAACATGTAACATGATATAACAACATCCTTGACCAATCATCAAAATAATAAATATTGTAAATTTTATCAAAGTTCTACAATCAACATTCTATATAAATGTTTCTTATTTCAATGCTTTTCTTTAAAAAAATATATTGTTAAACCTACCTAATGATCTCCTTAACTCACTTAGTGAATTCTTTTCCTTGTTTCCTCTTGAAAGAAGTGGCAAGATTCCTCCCTTCCCTTAGCTTTTCCAGCAGCTTGAATAAGAGAAGGAGGGTGAATTTTGAACCCCAAAGATGAAGAGAAAAGACGGATTTAAGTGGAGATTAAACTAACTTACCTTAAGTACTTAGTCCGTTAGGTTTCTCTTTCTTCTTCCTCTCTTTCTCTGCTTTTCTCACTTTACCTTACTTTTGATTTTTCTCTCCCTCACTTGGACCAAATTCTAATGTTATAAGGGTGGTTCTTGCTTAAATAAACTATCAAGTAGTCCTCCTTTAATAATCATGGGTCTACCTTATCACAATTAGGATGCACTTGGTTGCTTTTTGAGGAAAGACAACTCATGTTCTTGTCTTCCTTTCCCTTAGTCAAGATATGCATAGCAAAAGAAGATTTGTATTTTGAAAATCATGATAAAATGTTTTTAAGAGAAGGGACAAGGTCCCTTTGATTTAGTAATTCTTTTTCTTTTTCTTTTGTCTCACACAAGTATGATAGGTTTGCATTTCTAAGTGGTAAGTTTCTAGCCTTTAAATCTCCCTTGTTTAGCTGAAATTATCTGTGTAGAATAGGAATGTTTTGTCCTAATGCCATGTATTATTATACCACCTACTAAAATTATGAGTGTAGGATATAGATGTTTTGTCCTAATGCCATGTATTATTGTACCACTTGCTAAAATTATGAATATAGGATATAGATATTATCACACCACTTGCTAAATATTTTTCTTAATGCCATGTGATCTAATCTTTATTATTATTACACTATTATTTCATCACATGATTTTTTATTTTTTTCCTCTTGGATTTAGGCTCATTCTTGCATGTTTCCTTTGCTTTGGTTGAAATTCTACATATCATGGAAGGCTTGGTCACATTATAATGATTTTTGGACTATCGGCCCAACTTCTACATCCTAGTCCAAATCTATGCTATATCTCTTGCTTGAGCTATCCAATTGGCTTGCTAGAAATTCATGTGAAGTGGAAGAATAAACTCTATGGAGTGTCCATAGGTAAAGGCCCAATGTCTGGGTGAAGATGTTAAACTTAGTAACTCTAACTCTTGAATTTGAAAAAATTACCCTAATCCAATCTTCTTGAACTTTTAAGATATTTACTTACTTTTAAAAAAATTTATCTTCCTTACCCAAGAATTTTGCCTCTCTTTAGGATGTTATTTCTAATTTTTTCTATTAGGTTTTCTCTATTTACCTATTCTGTTAATGTTAGAAATATTTTCTATGCATACACATAAGGTGAAGAATTTCTAAGGCTTATACTTTCTTAGATATCAAAAAGAATTGTTTAATAAGTTTTATTTCGTTAAATATTTATGTATATCTATTAATAAAAGAAATGAAATTAAGGATGTTACGTTTCTTCCGTAAAAAGAAGATATGCATAAAGAAGGAATATACCAAATTTCAAAAATGACTTGTGAAGAAAAGTAATTCAAACTCGTTTATTTGTTATGAATCTAATATCAAAAAATCTAGTTATAAATGCACCTAATGCAATCAGATTAATTAACTGGTAGGATCCAAGTTTTGCAAAGAAAAACCCCAAAAGAATCATCACTTTCGTAGTGGTTAAAATAAAAGCAGATGATGATGCTACTAGAAAAGTCTCGATGCTGATAAAAACTATAGATAAGGGTGGTAAGACATTTAGGAGTCGTTTAGTACACCTAATAAGTAAGATAGGATAGGATAGTATATCCTATCTTGCTCTTATTTTATGTTTGTTGAGCCAGTAGGATAAGTTAAAGTTATCCTTCTTATTATCATATCCTATCTCTTAGTTAAAAATTGTAACCCAGGGGATAGGTTGGATTACAAATCAACCAGATAAGATAGAATTTTTTTTCCTCACTCACCCTCACCATCGACCTCATTGTTCCTCAACCTTGCCGTAGCTTCTCCCATGCACATAACTCTTTCATCCTTTCGACAGCTTCTTCCAAGCACATCAGTCTTTCTCCCTTGTGATAGCTTCTCCTACCATTGACCTCATTCTGTCCTTCTGCCGAGGTTAGCTTTGATTTTGTTCTTTCTCCTTTTCAACTTTGATTCACTGTCAACCTCTAATCGTTCCTCCTCCCTCACTGTAGTTCATCTGACTTAGAGGGGCATTTATCATCTATGCAAGAATTTGCAACTTTAAATTTTTGTATGGAGTTTTGTGTACCAGGCTTAGAAAATACTTTAGTTGCTTGCCTGGAAATCCCATTCAAAACCAAATTTGGTGCTTCTTTGATCCCACAATATATGGTTTGTGATTTCTCTCATTTTCCACTTAGTATTATTATTGTTTGAATTACCATTTGAACGTAGTATACTTACTACATTGAATGTGTAAACTTAATATATTGTCAAAACCAATATTTTGCCTATGATCAATGATTGACTACTTAATGTTCCAGTTGACTTTTAATTTTTTTAATATCCATTTTTCTTATCTTTGAAAGAAACCTTTTTGAATAAGAGGTTATTGATCTCTCAATGATAAATAACCTACATATTTTGACATATATGGAAGAATTGAATGCTTATTTTGGGAATATCACAGTTTACTCGTTCAGGTTTAGGGATTGTAATTGATCTAAGTCTTACTTCCCCTAATATTTGAAAGCATTTCACTCTACTCACATGGTCTCATTTTAACTATAATTAATTTTTCTACAAAAGATGGCAATGAACTCTTTTATTTTCATATACATATATTTTTTTTGTATTTTTCAACACTTCAATATAGTAGGGAAGTTTACATTTAAATAACTAAAAAAGATGAAGTATAAAGGTAACCCTTGGATTAATTTGCCCTAAGTTTGAGTTTAGTGTAGGAACTTGTATATATGGAAAGTGTCTTGTTCTCTAATCATGAGCAAGCAACAGATTAGATGTAGCCAAAATTGTGTACTCATTATACTAATGCGTATCATGAACTTGCAAGAAAAATACTTAAACAATTGTATTTGGACTGGAAACTTTTCAAAACCAATTAATTTTAGAGGGCATCCAAAAGTTAATTTCTATTTTACATGTTGAGCTTGCTGGTTAGGATAACAATTTTTATAGACAAATTCCTGGAGAAGAACTTTGCATTAAATAATCTGCATGCATAAGATTCAATCTCATTTATGTATGCTACAAGTACTTGATATTATACTATTGCTTTGCTATTCTGTTTTTTTTTTCATCCTTTTGTACAAGTTGGTTTGCAAGCATATTCTCAAGTAGTTAGATCCTTAGCTCATAAAACAGTATGTGTATACTTCAAATATTTGAGCTATATTTAAATGCTTCTTTCAAATGTATCATTCTGGAGAACAAACTTCCCCAACTCCCCCTTCCTTCTTTGGAAACAAACATGTTATTTTTAATTATGGCACCTATGTTGCTTGGCCTTTATGTAGATTTTTGCAAATAATAGTTAATCAAGATTAAAGTCTTAAACTTTACTGTGGTCATGCATAATATATTGCTTGCTTATTATTGAAACAGAATCGATACATATATACACCAGGGATCAGCTCTAGTTACAGAGAAGATCAGGAAAGAAAATAAAAGAAATCCTAACAAACCTAGGATCAGGCTAATCTTCCCACATAATCAATAAAAAGATAAATATATACAAAAACATAACCCACAAAATATGCAATCTATGATAAAAATTCAAGCACTTTAAGAATCAAAACTGCTACATGTTTCCCCCACAATCCCCCATAAAACATGTAAGTCTTTTTTAATGTTCATGCTTAATTGGAGGTTCTTTTTGTGGTTTTTCTCTTACATGGGCTTCATGGCCTCTATTTAAGTAGTTTTTTTTCTTGTTATTTGTATAGGTTAATATGAATTTAGAGGACCAAATTGAAATTATGTCATATCTAATTTTGGAGGAAATGTTTTTAGAGATGGTTGGGTTTTGTTTTGCAATTTTTATTGTAGTGAGTTTTTCTACACTATAGTTTTATAAAAATCATAGTCTTAGATAGCAACCAAGGATTAAAGAAGGTTGAAGGGGAGAAATTTTAGAGAGATTGATAAACCAAGATGATGTTACATCTATTAATCATCTTCGCATGGATATTAGGTCATTTCGTTTATTATACTTTCTCCTTTGTACTGGAAAGAGGATGGACTAGTAAGTATCGAGAACAAGTGGCCATGTTCTTTCACATATTGGCACATCATTCTAAGAATCAAGTCATTAAGTTTTTGTTTAAATGGTCTGGATAAACAGTTAGTAGGCACTTTAATAAAGTGTTGAATAATATCTTACAATTGCAAAAAAACACTCCTTAGAGTACCAGATCTTGTTCCACACGATTGCTTAGATGAAGATGGAAATGGTTTAAGGTATGGTGTTAGTTTATTGTGTTATAGAATATATTAACAATTGCATTCTAGTTTTTTAAACATTAACATTTTATTTGGATTTGTATATGGAGTTGTTTTGCGGCATTAGATAGAAAAAATATCAAAGTTAGTGTGCCAGCAATTGATAAACCAAGATATCACAATAGAAAAGGAGATATATCTACCAAGTTCTTAGGTGTATGCTTAAGGGATATGAAGTTTATATATGTGTTAGGAAGGATTAGCATTAGACTCAAGGGTATTGCAGAATGCCATTTCTAGGAGGAATGGTTTGAAAGTCCCAACAGGTAAAGAAGATTTTCATGGTATAAAAGTTGTAATAGTAATGAATGAGTAATTATTAATATGTTAAATTAATTATTTTATTTTAATATAGGTTATTATTATCTTGTGGATGCTGAGCTTACAAATTGTGAATGATTTCTTGTTCTATATAGAGGATATCAATACCATCGTAGTGAATGGAGACGTGGATACATACCATCATATAAGGAAGATCTTTTTAATATGAGACACTCTATGGAAAGAAATATGACAGAGAGAACTTTTGGATTATTAAAAATGTGTTGGGCTATACTTAAAAATCAATATTTTTACCCAATAAAAACCCAAAACCACATTATAATTGCTTGTTGTCTCTTACACAATTTTATTAGAATAGAAATGTCTACTGACCCAATGGAAGAATAGTTAGATGCAGAATTAGAAGTACAACTACAAAATGAGAATGTAGCACATGATGATCCTATTAGCACAATTGAGACAAGTGATGAGTGCTCTACTTAAAGAGAAAACATAGCAACACAAATGTGAAATGAATGGCTTGCTAATAGATACATGAGTTGATTATTTAGTTGATGATTCTTTATTTGCAATTTTATATTGTCTGGTTGTTTGGTTTTTGTATTTCTTTAAAAGGATTTAAAACATCTACATTGTTCGTAATTTATAATTTCAATAAATACTTCACGTGTAATTTTATATTGTTTGTTTATTGGATTTGACACATGTATTATTTGTATTTGGTTTATATTTTTTTTTTGTATATTGCATAAAATATTTGTGATTTATATTTTGGTAATGAGATAGGAATAAAATCTGAGAGCACTATGCAACAAACTAGAAAGAAAAAGAGAGATTATAGATAATGGTCTAATCAGGAGGATGAATCTCTTCTTAAAATTTTGATTGAAGCCATTAACTAAGGTCAAAGATGTGACAATGGACAATTAAAAGCACATACTTTGAAAACGACTAGGACAAAATGGAGTAAAATTTTCCTGGATGTGGAATCAAAGTGAAATCACACATTGAGTCTGCAATGAAGAGGTTAAGGAATATTTATGCAATAGTTTATGATATGCTAAATCAAAGAGGATTTGGTTGGGATGATGAAAAATATTATTATAATAGATAGTGATGATGTGTAGGCTGATTATATAAAAGTTAGTGTTTATTGTTTTTCCTCTCTTATGAATTCTTTTGTTTCACTTTCTATTTATGATAAATTCAAGTGTTTTCATTTTGTGTAGAGTCATCTAAATGCAAAAGATTATAGGAATACACTGATCTTACTTCTTGATTAGCTTGCTCTTACTTTTGGAAAAGATCGTGCCACTGGTAAAGGAGTCGTTGCCCTTCTTAATGTTGTTGAGCAACTAGATAAAGAACATGAAGAAAATGATGATTATGAGGTTAAAAAAGATTTACCATAATCAATATCTGTAAATCAGGTACAATAAAAAAGAAAGCATGATTATGTGGAAAATCAACCAATAAAAAGAAATATATGAGGAAACATAATTGCTAATAGTATAAATGAATTAGGAAAGAGTTTTGGGATGTGGCTAGAAAAAAAAACTCAAAATGGTTGGGTAAAGTTACAGATCACCTTAGAGTTGCTAGAGATGTATTTGATGATTCTAGAAGTTTCTTGAATGAGTTGAAGAAAATGGATTTAACATAACAAGAGCGTTTTGCTACAGTAGAAAAAATACTCTTGGTGCCACATCGATTGCATATCTTTTGGAGTTCTGATGATGCTGACTGTCTTAAATTTGTAAAATCATTAGTATAGTTGTTCCTATAGAGGTTACTCTTTTTGTTGACTTTGTTACCCATAGAGGTTACTCTTTTTTATGAAACTTACATATATGAATGATGGCCTATTTTGGTTTGATAAAACTTATGGATGACAATGAGTTGAGAACGTATATTTATGACCTGATGAGAACAAGTTTACTTATTTTGCTTTAAATGTATAATGTTTATAAAGTTATATTGTTATATTTGATAAGCCTTGTTTATATTATTTAACTTTTTAGATGGTTATATTGCAACTAAATCAAGTAAAATGTCCATGGTTTATATTGTTTTATTTTCTTATATGATATATTTTAATTTATGGACATTATTTTGTTAATTATATGTTTTTTTTACAATTTAGAATTTATACTAATGTATAAAGTAATCAAAAAATTATATTAAAATTGATTTTAAATAATTATATAAGTATTCTATCATATGGGTACTTTTGTCATTTTATATAATTTATATTATATCCTAGCATTATCTGATCTGCCCTAAACACATGATAGGATATCATAATGCTATCTGAAAAATTATCTGGTGTGTATCAAATACAGGATAGGATAAGAGCTTATCAAGCCCATATCCTATTCTACTCTTATTCAATCTGCTTATCTTATCCACCCTTATCATATCCTGACCACTAAATGACCCCTTAATAAATTTGCACCTATTTTCAATACTATATGGAAAAATCACATAACTTTTGATTCTAGACATATATTAATCACTCTTCACAAAAATTTATTTATACTACCAACAAAAATTTAACCCTAGTTATTTTGAAAAGATTTATAACGCTCGCAGACAATTTAAAATTAGATTTTTTCTTAGTTGTTCCATCTTTAGATTATAATTGTTTGTCTATTTTTTAGATAACACGAACTTTATCTTGTGTTGTAATCTTTTGGCTTGAATTATGTGTGTTTAATGACATTTAAATCAAAGAGATGATTGGTTATGATAATAGGCATGTAAAGTTGTATTACTTATACTTAATGTCAAATTTTTTTAACAAATTATGACAAGCTTTGATGGCGGATGATACTAAGGGAGAGGAAAAGAGAAAAGAAATATGGCTATGGCATTAATGTCTATGACATACTTCCATTAGATAGGTAAAAAAATTGTTTCTTATTCTATTTATAAAATTTGATATTCTAGTTTTAAGTATGATGTTTGTCAACTTGCAAAAAGCCATCATGCTTCTTTTCCATATAATTGAATAAAAGTTCACTTCCATTTATGATTACACATTCCAATGTATGGGGACCATCCAAAGTTCCTACTTTGGGTGTATCACATTGGTTTGTCATGTTTATTGATGATTATACCAAGATTACATGGTTGTGCTTGATAAAGTCTTAAGGTGAAGTGAACTTATTGTTTCTAAAGTTTCATAAATTTTTTGAAACATAGTATAATGTAAAGGTTCGAGTACTTCGTAGTGACAATGATGGAGAATACTATAGTACAAAGTTTCAATAGTATTTGGAAGCATATGGGATAATTCATTAAACTACTTGTTTTGACACTACCTAATAGAACGAAATTGTAGGGAAAAGCACTTACTTTCATAGCATATTTAATCAATCAAGTTCCCTTTGTCTCTATTAGTTTCCAAACACCATTCTAAACTCTTACAAAAGCAGTCATTACCATAAGTGTACCTAATCTACCTCTTCATATCTTTGGTTACGTCATCTTTATACATCTTCATAAGCATTAATGCAATAAGTTAACTTCGCAAGCAAAGTGATGTGTTTTTGTTAGGTATGCTACTCGTCAAAAGGGATATCAATGCTATCACTCTCCCATAAAAAGAATGTCTTATCATAATGGATGTTGTTTTCCATAAAGAGTCCATGTATTTTTTTAATCCTAAATCTTATGTAGGGAACTAGAAGGAAATTCATACTCTAGACTATGATTTTCTATATTATGATTATCCTACCAAATCAGTTAAAACTAGTGATCAGGATATGAACAACTTGGATACAAGTGGTATAACATTGGATTCCAATGGTGAGTAAAAAATTGGGCCAATAAACTAGGGAATTAGTGAATAAGATTCAAGTGGTATAGCATTGGATCAAAGTGGTGATAAGTGCCCAATAACTAAATAAGTGACTATATATCTATAATCATCTTTATTTAACCTTCTCATTGCACAAACAAAAGATGAAGTGATACTTTGGCCGACATACCATATCAATCACCTCCTAAAAATGTTTAAGTCTCATAAAAGACAACTATCACGACATCATACTTAAGGTATCCCTGAACTTATATATGAACTTGAGTTTTCTAGTAAAGTCAAATATCCCATGAGTCTTTATGTGTCTAATCATTGTTTTTCAAAATCAAATATATCATTTGTGAATCAATTGTCTAGTGTATGTATTCTTAACAGTATGTAGGAAGCCTTAGCTTTCCTTAGGCAGGAAGTAACTATGAATGAAGAAATGAAATCTCTACAGAAGAATGAAACTTGGGAACTTGTTAATCCTCCACGATAAAGAAAATTGTTGGATATTGATGGATTTATACTATGAAGTATGAGGCTAATAGATCGATCAAATGCTTTAAAGCAAGACTAATAGTAAAAGGATATATTCAAACATATGAGATTGAATACACATAAACTTTTATGCCAGTAGCCAAAATAAACACAATATGTGTTCTTTTATCTTTACCTGCAAACTTTGATAGACCATTACCACAATTTGATGTAAAAAAATGCTTTTCTTCATAGAGACATATATAAGGAAGTGTAGATAGATCTTCCACCTCGATGCATGGTACCCAAATGGCATATTTATAAAGTGTGAAAATTAAAGAAGTCATTGTATAAGTTGAAGCTATTCTTGAGAGCATAGTTTGAAAGATTCATTAAGTTTATGATTGCATTTGGCTACCATCAAAGTAACTTAGGCTATACTTTGTTCCTTAAAAGACAATAAGATAAAATTACAGCACCTCATCGTATATGTAGATGACATGATAGCAACAAAAAATGACCTTGAAAAAAGGAAGGCTCTATAGAATCACTTGTCTAGAGAATTTGAAATGAAAGATCTAGGCCCTCTAAAATATTTTCTTAGGATTGAAGTATCTTGATCAAATAAAGGAATATATTTTGTCCTAATGAAAATATAACTTATATGTTTTACAAGAGACTAGCATGTTAACACGCAAACTAATTAATACACTTGTGGAAAAAGGTTTAAAATTATATGTTGAACCTAAATAGGTGCTAACTAATAAAGGGAGATATTAAAGACTCATAGGACGGTTGATGTACTTAGCCCATATAAGACCAGATTTACCTTATGCATTAAGTATTGTTAGTAAATTTATGCATAATCCTAGAAAGCACCATATAAATATTGTTGTGTGTATTTTGTGATACTAAAATCTACACTTAGAAATGTAATTATATTCATAGAGAACTTAGATTATCAAAGTATAGATGTATATACTAATGCTAATTAGGCTGGTGCTATGGATGATAAGCAATCTACTTCAAAATACTTTATCTTTGTAGGAGAAAATCTTGTGACATGGAGAAGTAAGAAACATAATGTGGTTGCTCACTCATGTGCAAATGCAGAATTTAAAGGTATGGCACTCGAACTTTGTGAGTCATTTTTTTTAAGACTTATCTTACAAGATTTGGGTTATCTATTTAAGCAACCAATACAATTTGTGAGAATAAAGCAGCATGTGACATTGCCCATAACCCTAGTACAACATGATCATACAAAGCATGTTAAGGTGAATAGGTTTTTCATTGAAGAGACATTAGATGGAAAGATTGTGGAGTTACCCAAGATAAAATCAGAAGATCAACTAATTGACATCCTCACCAATGTAGTCTCCTATCGAGTGTTCTCAAAGTTTTTAGGCAAGTTAGGCATGCATGATATCTATGCACCATATCAAGGGAGAGTGTTGAAATTCTAGGAAATCATAAATTCTATTAAGATTCTTGGTGATCATAAATTTTATTGTAACTACCCAATCTTTATCCTTATTTTGAAGGAATTGGATAAGTTCACCCAAGGTTTTTTGCCTCTAAATATAAACTATAATAAAGAAAGAATATGAATAAGAAAAATTACAATTCTTTCCTATTCATGCTAGTATATGCATTTATGTTTTGTTTAATATTTATTTATTTGTGTTTTTTCTTCTAAAGAAGGGGTTGTCTTATGGTTAATTTATTTGTGCTTTTTCTTTTAGAGAAGGGGGTGCCAAGGGGGTTGTCTTCTAATCTTCTTCTACTGTTTAGGTTTTGGTTTATACAATTTAAATTATGGTATACGTGGAATGCTTGTACATATGCTTAGGTTCTGGTTAATAAGAGTTGTTAATAATAACAGGTGTATTCATTTATTTGTTCCTTTTTCTTTCAGAGTGATGTATTCACTTATTTATTTGTGCTTTCTTAGAGGAGAAGGTTCACTACAACAACAAAAAAAAAGTTTTAGCATTAACGGGTGCTTCGATGGTGCTTTTATGACATTCACACCCATTTTTATGAAACCCAAATCTCTCTTTTAATATAGTTCCCACTTTTGAAATCCCTAAGCTTCTCGTATAGAAAATCCTTAAGCCTCCATTTTGAAATCCCTAAGTCACTCTTATTTCTACTCTTATCGCATGGCTACTGCTATCAAAAGAATGTGGGAGACCTTGATTTTGTAACTCCATTGCTATCTCAAAATCACTCAAATGTGGAGAAGTGTAGTGGGTCAACCAAGACGAGTGATCAAGGGAAATGTGAATGTGGTAGAAGATGTTACTACTCACAACAAAATTTGAAGAAAATTATGGCAAAAATTCTTTATATGCCTATTGTACTACTTGTGTAATGTACTAATATTTGTAGAAAAAACAGTTGATTATAAGTGTAATGAAAAATGACAAGATTTTGTGAAATTTTCTATCAAAATATATTGTTTACATTTGTGTGTTCCTTATGAAATATCAATTGTTCCTTCAATTTTCCAGAAAGAAAAACATTCAAATTTCCACTTTTTTTTTGTTTAAGAGTAACTTACATAACAAGGATAACATAGCATATGCAATTCCCTAATAATTTCATTAATCCACAAGTCAATAGTACATTAATTAGAGATAGTACAAAGTAAATTACAAATACTTTCATTGATCTAACAATATATCATTAAAATAGTAGCTTAGTTCATTACATATATTCTTCTATCAATCTAAATTACTTCCAAAATAGTACTGTCACTACAAAATAATCAAGTTTCACTACAAAATTATCAACTGTCAAATAGCTATCCAAACATTACCAGAATCCTTCCAAAGGCTATGAGTTAGCAGTTTATACAAGGTGACTATAAAAAAAGTATGACTCACAAGTTACCCTACTTAACACCACTTGCACTAGCTCCTCCTTGATCAATGAATGCACTAGATGATGGCATCACATTTCTAGTGCTTGTTACTTGAAAAATTCTCTCAAATATGTCCTTATATGTTTCCTATAAAAGGCTTGGTGGAAGTCTCTAATCAAGTCTTCTATTTAGAGTAATATCCATGCCTGAGCCTTGAGTGCAAAATACACGCAAGATTACAAAATGGTCCCCAAATTTATATACAAAGTGCAATTGTTTCAAAAAACAATCCCTAAAAATTGAAATTTTTACTACTTGGAAAACAATCTTTAGCCACAGATTCAATGACACAAACCAATCATAGAAAAATTGAAATTTTACAATATTTTCAAAAATGGAGGCTTAAGGATTTTGTATACGGCTTAGAGATTTCAAAAGTAGGAACTATAGCAAAAAAGAGTGACACGTCCCTACTTTTAAGGGCACATGAAACACATACTTTATGGATATATCTGTACTAGAATAGCTATAATACAATCGTTCATTATGGAAACAGATATAGATAAGTTCTCTCATGTAAACACAATATATAAACCAAGTTTATAAATATCAGAGTAACAACAGAAGTAAGGATCCTGTCTGTGGCATTCAGAGCATACTCTAGAGTAGTAGTACATTATAAATCAAAATCTACGAGCCCTAGAAATAAAATAGGCTCACTAGAGAATATGTCGCTCAGCAGATCACCTATCTAAAGGGAAACGACCAAACTCTATATTCTTATATGAAAAATGTAAAAATATCGTGTAGTAAGTTTGATAACTCAGTGAGCAGATAATACCTTTCATGACCTCTTAGGTCAACATATGGATATACTCATATTTTAAAATTTGTCACATAGAAAATACAGTTCGAAAGTACATTCATATGAGACTCGCATTTTGAATATTCTCAAAACAAAGGATATTTAGATATCCAAAACCATATATTGTACTGTATGATCATTAAATAAATTTTTTTATGCATCAAAATATTTTATATGAAAACATTAGGAGGATCTCATATCAGAACCACCATATTAGAGTTCAAGCCCCTTCGTACTTTGGTGGTGTATGATTTGCCTAAACTTAGCATTTCAGCTAAAATTTACCCTACCACCATTCAAGAGGATATGCGAAACGACTCTAATATGGTCAATTTCCAAAGCATACAGTAAGGGAGGACAAATCACATATTATATAGTCAGCATCTCACCCAGATATGAGACATCCCGCTCTCCTTCACATATCATATCATGTGTGTTGGCTGTCACATGAGGCTAGCACTACCCCTACTAACTGAGGTGTCAAGGTGTATGAGGGCTAACATCACCTACTATTAGCAAATAGTATTTTCAATAGGATTCCTCCACAGAAATCATTATTTACGCATATGCCATATCGTTCAAAACAGAGGTTTCATTATAAATTCAAAATTTTTAGTCTCAATACAATTCCTCTGTTAGAAACTTCCCAATCAGAGTAATCACATATACATGCCCTTTTCTAAGGCAATCTTATAGCTTTACATATCAATACCACGTGCACAATATATTTTCTTGACCATATGATAAGAAATACATTTAAAATCATATATTCAATGAGTTCAAAACTCTATTTTCAAAACCATACTCTTCTTAAACTATATGCTAGATTGTAAACAAATTAAGTAATTTAATCCATTTTATAGACATATAAAAGTATAAATAACTTGTAAACATAACTAATTATACATTTAAAGTTTAAGAAGAGTATAGGGTAAGTCATAAAAAGAATTATCTACTCACAGGGTAAGGCTCCAGGTTGGATAGCCCTAAAATGTAATTTTTCAATCTAAAATTGACCAAATAGACCTTAAAATCGAGTCTGGAGGGTCCAAAAACCTAGGAAATAACTCCAGAATCACAAAATTTGACCTTTGAGAGCTTAGTCAATATTGGTCAACTGATGGGTACTATTCACGGTTAGAATTACTATTCACCGCCAGAATTACTATTCATACCAGCTAAATTTATAGTTTACGATGCATAAAAAGTTGTCAGATGGCTGAAAAATTTTATATCCTAAGGTTTATCTATTTTTGGAATCCATCTACGGTGTCAGATTTTCAATTTGAGATATCTAAATAGAAGTTTCAGAATTTACCTTTTTTTAAGATTTTTTACTTTTGATCTAAAGCTGATTTGAAAAATTATTCGGCTAATATCGTAGTACTCTTCGTCCTGAATCCAATGGTACCCTTAGTTTTGATATCGAATGCTTGAAAGTACTCCAGATCTAAAAAGAAAAAATGAGGAGAGAAAATACTATTCACACGCCTCGTTTATGATTTTTTTAATATTGATGGATGGACTATTATGCAAATATTCAATTTTTGAGGGAGGTTTTTGCACATTTTATTATTTATATTTTGACCCCTAAACTTTTAGGAAATTACACTTTGACCCCCAGAATTTTAATAAGTTTTCATTTTCATCCCTAAAACCTTTAATTACATCCCTACTCCTTTATTTCTTTTAATAATTAATATATAAATGAAAATTACTAAATCTTAAGATTGTTACATTCTTTCCCCTTTAATAAATTTGGTCTCCAAATTTCAAACCATCATATCACAAGTAGGGAATGAAACCATGGCATAAATTATAGTTATTAATCTTACTACTCAAGCTATTGGGGATATCTCTTTTGTATATCATCTTCACTAATATATGAACTATCATCAAATTTGCATATTTATATCCTTAAGTTGTTATAATTAGGAATCATACACATAAAAGAACATATACACATCCATATTGGGTAACCAACTTTTCTTATTCTAAACTTCTATCAAGTCACTTTTAATTCTCACGTGTCAACATCATCACATGAATCTTAGGACTTTCTTACTTTCATTTCTAAAATATATCATTTTAGTTCCTATCAATTCTATTTAACTAGCATTTTCGTTCTAAGAACACTTTTCTCAACAATTATTCACACATGAATTTTCAATCTCAACATAATTCACATCTTAGATACTGGACTCAATTTAACATGGTATAAACCCTTAATACAAATATTTTGATCACTTTGCATTATTTTCAGACATGGTTATCAAAATATTCACCATATTTCCAAATTAAGAGTTCAAAGATTAATTTGAATCCTGCTTCCCATATTTTATTCCTCAAGAACTTCAATACCACTAATTCACTTTTTTACATTCCTCAAAGCACCATAAGGCCATCATCTGTCTATTCCTTTCACTTAAAAGTCTTTATATAGTTCGGTGTCCAAACTCACTATTTTAAATTATGACTAGTTTAATGTCCAACTTCGTCCAAAATTTCCTCCATTAATCACTTTCAACAAATTGAAATCGTAAATTTCCTAATTTTGTCTTACCTATCCTCAAGTAAACCTAATATGCTCAAATCTTCCTTTTATGACACTTTCTCATCACTAGCCAATCCTTAAGTAATCTAAACATATCTTACTTTTACCATTCCTAACATGTCTACTACCTACTCATCTCAATTCACTTCTCACACATTCATATATTTTAGCGACATACTATCCAAATCTCAGACATCACCCAAGTCATAATCTCGACATTCGAAAATATTCATAAATTTATATTACATAACCATATTATACAATTTATAAATTTAGAGACAAATTATAATTCTTTCTCCATGCCTTATTTATATCATTTACTTACTCACCTATTAGGAAACCCATGATGTTTCATGTAAAACCTCAAATGGTGCCATTTGTATACTAGATTGGTAGCTATTGTTATAAACAAATTTAGCTAATGGTAAGAATATTTTCCAACTTCCTTAAAAATCAAGCACACATGCCCGAAGTATGTCTTTCAATATTTGGATAGTTTGCACATACTATCCATCTGTTTAAAGATAAAAAGCAGTACTGAGATTTAGCTTCGTGCCCAAAACTTCTTGGAAGCCTCTCCAAAAATAAGCTATGAACTGTGGTCCTCGATCAGAAATAATCGATATCGATACCCCATGAAATCTCACTATCTCATTCAAATATAGATTTGCATACTGAGTTACGTTATATGTGGTTTTCACTGGTAGAAAATGTGCTGATTTAGTTAATTTATCAATGATCACCCTTATTGAATCAAACTCTTTTAGCGTCCGTGGTAACCTTATAACAAAATTTATAGTTATTATCTCTCATTACTATTTAGGTATTTCTATTTGTTGATGTAACCCCGTAGGCCTTTGATGTTTTGCCTTTACTTGTTGACATGTTAAACACCAAGAATCATCAACTATATCTTTCTTCATACCATCCCACCAATAAATTTCTTTTAAATCTTAATAAATTTTAGTTGATCCAGGATGAATGGTATACGTAGATTGATGGGCTTCTTCTAAAATCTCTTTCTTGAGTTCTTCTTTATTAGGTACACACAACCATTTATCCAATCTCAGAATTCTTTCAGAGTCTACAATAAATTCAACATCACTGCCATTCTTCACCTCTTCAATTTTCTTGCATAAATAGGCATCCTCTTTCTGTGCCTTTTTCACCTGTTCAACCAAAGATGATTGAAATTGTATATGGGCCAATAGTATCCCAGGCTCCTTTACTTCTAATACTACTCCATGACTTTCAAACTTATGCATTTCTTTAACCAACAGCCTCCTTACCACTATGATATGAGCCAAACTACTCATAGACTTCCTACTTAATGCATCAACCACTACATTGGCCTTACCTAGATGATATAGTATTGTGCAGTCATAATCTTTAAGTAATTCCATCCATCATCTTTGTATTAAGTTAAGATCTTTTTGTTGAAAAATGTATTTAAGACTTTTATGATCTGTATAGATTTTACATGTCTCACTATACAGATAATGCCTCAAAATTTTGAGAATGAAAACCACTGCTGCCATTTTCAAATCATGAGTCAGATAATTTTGTTCATGTGATTTAAACTATCTAGATGCATATGCAATGACTCGACCATGTTGCATCAACACACACCCTAATTCAATTCTCTATGCATCACAGTATACTGTGTATCCTTCGATACCTAAAGGAATAGATAGTACTGGAACCGTAGTTAAACATTCCTTGAGTTTCTAGAAACTTCTTTCACATTCATCTTACCAGTCAAACTTTATTCCCTTTCTTATCAACCTCGTCAAAAGAGCAACTATTTTTGAAATTTTTTTAACGAATCTACAGTAATAGTTTGCTAAACCAAGAAAACTACGGATCTCTGTAATTGTGATAGGACATGGCCATTGGTGCACTACTTCTACCTTTTTATGATTAACTTGAATATCATCAATGATAACCACATGCCCTAGAAAAGTAACACTACTAAATCAAAATTCATATTTTGAAAACATAGCATACAACTGGTGTTTTCTTGTGTTCTCTTAGGGTTTACAAAGCTATCCTTAAATATCCTCATGCTCTTCAGAGCTTCTTGAATATACCAAGATATCATCTATAAATACAATAATAAATTGATCCAAGAAAGGTTTAAATACTCTATTCATCAAATCCATAAATGCAACTAGAGAATTTGTTAAACCAAATAGTATTACTAAGAACTCATAGAACCCATATTGAATCTTGAAAGCAGTTTTCAAAATATCATCTTCTTTTATTCTCAATTAATGATACCTATATCTTAAATCAAATTTTTTTAAAAAATTAAGCACACTGTAGTTGATCAAAAAAATCAT
This sequence comes from Gleditsia sinensis, assembly GCA_037074535.1. Taxonomy (NCBI): domain Eukaryota; kingdom Viridiplantae; phylum Streptophyta; class Magnoliopsida; order Fabales; family Fabaceae; genus Gleditsia; species Gleditsia sinensis. The sequence goes on from CM073474.1 coordinate 6,634,757, forward strand.
CTATATGAAGTAATGTGTATTTATTACTCACTGTCACTTTATTTTATTATTTGTAATCTATGCATAACCACAGTGATCCATCTTTCTTTTTAACAAATAGGACTAGAGCACTTCAAAAAGAGTACTAGGGCATATAAATCTCTTGTCTAACAAGTTTTGTAATTAATTCATTTTTTTAGTTCTTTAAGTTCAATCGATATCATTCTATATAGGGATATAGATACTAGTTGGGTTCCAGGAAGTAAATCAATATCAAATTCTATTTCTCGTTTTGTGAGTAATCCAAACAATTCTTCTGAGAACACATCAGGAAATTCTCTAACAGTTGAATCTAATCTACATTTGTATACTTTATATCAACATCTCTCACCACTACCAAATATCTTTGGCACCCTTTTTTTTGTAATAACTTATGGGCTGCTAAAGCTGAAATTAAATTACTGGGTACATGCTTCTACTGATTGTTCACTACTTACAACTCATTTATTAACCTTATATGCTATTGATGACATCTTCATACTGTATCAACTAGAACACACTTCAAAATACTTAAACAAGTTCAGCCCATTTTGACTTTATTCTTTAACATGTTTATGCAATGTCTTAACAATCAATCATGAAAAGCTTATATCTATCCAAGAGTCCTTCACATGAATTACTCATTTTGCATACCTCAAATTTTAAATTTTCATGGACAAACTTTCCTCTCTCATCATGCTTGTACATAATATTATTGAAAACCAAATTGTTTTCGAATCCTTTATATCAACAATATCTATCATTGAAAGCATTATATTCATAGATTTCTTACTCTCAAATTCAATCCACCCCACAACTTGCCAAATCCACTTATATACATAGGTTCCAACTCATCCATCAAAAAGAGATTTACATCTATTTCCAAAACACTCACTTTATTACAAATCGTTATCTTGGAGTTAACAACCTCGATCACATCATATCCCACTATCAATATTATATTAGCCATTCGTCATATTGTTTTAAATAAGTAAATCAAACAACCAATTCAAACCTTGACATCCAAACAAGCCATTACCTTTATATTCAAATGGAATCTTTTTATTTTCAACTAATTCTTTTTCTTTTGTACCCAAGAGGGTTCTCTTTACCATTGTTCATCAAAACGAGTTCAAAAGCTGAACTGGTAGTCCACACTCAAGAGGCACCATCAAGGACATACTCATTAATACTTATACATCGCATACCTAAGGATAAGATTTAGAAAGAAGAAAAGAATGACACCTTATAGAATTCCACAGTAGCACCGTGAGTATAAATTTGTCTGTAGTTATATACCCATACTCGAAGTCTAACTACATAATTCTTACTCTAATAGCCAAAGGGAAACCTATTGTTTTGATACCAACATGACACACCTCTACTTTTAAAAGCACGCAAAACACATACTTTATGGACAGATCTTTACTATAATAGGTATAATACAAGCGTTCATTATGAAATAGATACAGATAAGTTCTCTCATTTAAACACAATATACAAACCAAGTTTATAAATATCAGAGTAACAACAAAAGCAAGATCCTACCTGTGGTGTTCAGAGTATACTCTAGAGTACAAGTACATTATAAATCAAAATCTATAAGCTCTGCAAACAAAATAGGCTCACCAAAGAATACGTCACTTAGCTGATCACCTATATGAAGGGAAACAACCAAACTCTATATTTTTATCTAAAAAATGTGAAAATATCGTGTAGTGAGTTTAACAACTCTGTGAGCAAATAATACCTCTTATGACCTCTTAGGTCAACATATAGATGTACTCATATTTTAAAATTTGTCACATAGAAAATACAGTTCGGAAGTATATCCATATGAGACCCACATTTCAAATATTCTCAAAACAAAGGATATTCAAATATCCAAAACCATATACTGTACTGTATGATCATTAAATAAATGTTGTTATGCATCAAAATATTTCACATGAAAACTTTAGGAGGATCCCATATCAGAACCACCATATTAGAGTTCAAGCCCTTTCGTACTTTGGTGGTGAAGGATTTGCCTAAACTCAGCATCCTAGCTAATGTTTGCCCTACCACCATTCAAGAGGACATGCGAAGCGACTCTTCTATGGGCAATTTTCCAAGCACACAACAAGGGAGGGCAAATCACATATCATATAGTCAGCATCTCGCCCAAATAGCATGCATCCCGCTCTCCTTCACATATCATATCCCATGTGTTGGCCGTCACACGAGACTAGCACCACCCCTGCTAGCTGAGGTGTCAAGGTGCTCCAGGGCTAACATCACATGTTGTTAGCAAACAATATTTTCAATAGGATTCCTCCACAAAAATAATTATTTACACATATGCCATATTGTTCAAAACAAAGGTTTCATTATAAATTCAAATTTTTTAGTCTCAATACCATTTTTCTATTAAAAACTTCCTTATCAGGATAATCACATATACATGCCCTTTTCCAAGGCAATCTTATAGCTTTACATATCAATGCCACTTGCATAATATATTTCCTTGACTATATGATAAGAAATACATTTAAAATCATATATTCAATGAGTTTAAAACTCTATTTTTAAAACCATACCCTTCTTGAACTATATGCTAGATTGTAAACAAATCAGGTAATTTAATCCATTTTCAAAACATATAAAAGTATAAATAACTTGTAAACATAACCAATTATACATTTAAAGTTCAAGAAGAGCATATGGTAATTCATAGAAAGAATTATCTACTCACAAGGTAAGGCTTCAAGTTAGACAGCCCTAAAATGCACTTAACAAGAAGGAATTGGTTATCATGATACCTTTTCTCCTGTTTCTAAAAAAGATTCATTTCGGATAATCATGGAATTAGTAGCTCATTTTGATATGGAGTTACATCAAATGGATGTGAAAATGACATTCCTCTATAGAGATCTAAAAGAAAAGGTTTATATAAAACAATCAAAAGGTTTCATTTCAGAGGATAATGATCACTTAGTTTGCAAGTTTAAGAAATCTATATATGGACTAAACCAACCTTCTTGTCAATGGTATTTAAAATTTCATAATATTATTTCTTCATTTGATTTTACAAAGAATATTATGGATCAATGTATATACCATAAAGTCAGTGGGAGTAAAATAAATTTTTTGATTCTATATGTAGATGATATTTTACTTAGTTCAAGTGATTTGGGCTTACTTCATGATGTTATGCAATTTCTCTCACAACAATTTAAATGAAAGATATAGGCGAAGCCTCTTATGTCATAGGTATAAAGATTGAGAGAGACAAATCCAAACGGATATTAAGATTTTCTTAAGAGGTCTATATCAATAAAGTTTTAGAGAGATTTCACATGAAAGATTGTTCATCCAGTGTTGTACCTATGGTTAAAGGTAACAAATTCAGTTTGGAAGAAAGCTTTTAAAGAGGGAACAAATGAAAAACATTCTTTATACTTATACAGTTGGAAGTTTAATGTATGTTCAGGTTTGTACAAGACCTGATATTACATATGCAGTTGAAATATTAGGAAGATATCAAAGTAACCATAGTCTGGATCATTGGAGAATTACAAAGAAAGTCATGTGGTACCTTCAGGTAACTAAGGAGTACAAGCTTACATACATATGATCTGATCATTTGGAAGTAGTTCGATATTTTAACTCTGCTGATTACCTTGACACAAGAAAATCAACATTAGAATATGTTTTCTCATTAGCTAGATGGGCCATTTCTTGGAGAAGTGCAAAGAAATCTTTGATTACCACTTCTACCATTAAAGAAGAGTTTGTATCATGTTTTGAAGCGACATGATAGGCTATAGTTTAGGAGTTTTATTTCTAGGCTTGTAATTGTTGATACAATTGCTAAGCCATTGAGAATTTACTGTGATAATTTTGCATCAATGTTTTTGGACAAGAATAATAATAGCGAAATTCGCAATAAGAACATCGACTTTAAGTATCTAGCTATTAAAGAACATGTCAAAACAAACAAGGTGGTTATAGAATACATCAGTACTAAATAGATGATTACAAATCCCTTGAAAAATTGTTTACCACATGTTGTTTATAAGAAACATGTTGAGCATATGGGATTCAATTCTATTATGTAATCCTATGTAATTGAGGTACCCTTATATTTTTATATCACATGTTGTCAATTTGAAAAAACTCTATTAATTTATATTTGTCTTCTCTTATTTAGTTGTATATACATAAAGTTCAAGAAAATGACAGTGTATGTTTTGGTGACCCTGAATGAACATTTAGAAGTTCATTCATAAAGATATGTACCACATATAGTTCTCATTCAAGAAACTTTAGTTGCATTGCGATACATGAAATTTAATACTTATTCTAAAAGGACTTACCACTATAATTTATGCAATTTAAATTCTTTTTTTTTTGGATATAGGGATATTGTGTCCATAAGAGGTTAAAGATGTAACAATATTGAATTGGTACATATAAAGTGTTCAATAGGCCAAGTGGGAGAATGTTAATTATATTAATTAAAAATATATATGACCTATTTTTATATGGTAGTTATCTCTTTATGTGAAAAGGCGAACCTATTAGAAGATGTAATCTTACATGAAGATGTGACCCTATGTGAAAATGTTATTCTAAAAAGACTTACCGCTATTATTCTTACAATTAAAAATTTTTTTTTTTGAGTATAGGGATATTGTGTCCATGGAAGATTAAAGATGTATCAATATTGAATTGATACATATAAAGTGTTCCATGTGTCAAGTGGTAGAATGTTAATTATATTAATTAAAAATGTATATGGCCCATTTTTATATGGTAGTTATCTTCTTATATGAAAATGTGTCCCTATGTAAAAAATTATCCCTATATGAAAAGATATTCCTATGTACAAAGATGTCCCTATAAGAAAAGGTACATGGTGGTTATGTCAACTATTCATCAATTATAAATACCCCTTCTTCGATGGGAAGAAGGAGATAGTGAAACACTAAAAAAAATATTTTTTTGTTATAAGAGTCTCTAGTCTATAAGAAAGCTTGTAATTTTCTATTAAGTACACGAATCAAGATTTTGGATAGACTAGACAAATTTGTGCTATATGATCTATATTTGGTGATTGAGTTTCTGACTATATAGTGGTTATGACAACTATTCATCAATTATAAATATCCATTTTTTGATGGGAAGAAGGACATAGTGAAACACTCAAAAAAATATTTTTCTGATATAAGGGTCTCTAGTCTATAAGAAAGCATGTGATTCTCCATCAAGTATATAGATCAAGGTCTTAAATAGACTAGACAAAATTTCACTATTTTGATATATATTTCATGATTGAGTTTTTGAGGAATTTGATTACTATGGCTGGAGGTATGTTCTTTAGACTTCTGCTATGAAAGCATAAACCAAAAGGGAAAATGCATATGCCAATTCCTTACCTCCAAAAATAATAGTGAAATTACTTTTCCATGATCCTAGAAATAATAAAATATACCTACTGCTTTCTTTAAGCCCTTTAATTGTTGTTGGTTGCGTTAATCCTCAATGTAGACAATAAAAAAAATAGTATATAAAAAATAGCAGGAGAAATATTGTAAACAATATATAAGAGTCAATGTTGTGGCTACAAAGTATATAGTGGATTTTAGATACACAATACAAACAAGAGAAGCATTAGCAATCACCCGAATAAATGTTATCTATTGGGATCAAACTAAATTGAAAATACAATTTCTCACTCATAAACCTTTAGATTAGTAGTTTTAAGTCAATATTTTAGGACAATCCTTGAGGATTTGTATTCCTTGCTATTCGATTTAGTGTTCTATTATAATGTGAAGCTTATTTGATTGTATTCCAATCTATCTATTATATTTCCTTTAGAGTAAACTCAAAAAATGGTCTCCAAATTTATTAGGTCACTAGCTTAACTTTAGTCCCTACATTATTGTCACTACATGAGTTAGTCTCTAAATTTATACTACTCATAGTACGTTAGCCCCTCTTTCATCTTAACCACAAATGTTCTCTAGAAAATATTGAGTTGTCTCATTAAGTGTCCATTCGATACATTAATTCTAGCATGGTACTCTAGTAATATTTGCTAACTCACCCAATAAGCCAAAATGATGTGTTTTGAGTTAGACTCAAAATGAGCCATATCCTCCCCCTTAAAAAAAATCCCTCTCTAAGTAGTTTTATGGCTGAGAAGGCTCAAATCTCAATTACAAGCTATTTGAAAGGTGAGAGAAAGGAACACAAATATTTATCTTGGTTTAGCCTAATCAATGACTTATGTTTAGTCCTTTTGACTTCCAATAGGATTTTTCACTAACAAAAGACTTGTTTTACTACCCACTCATAAGCAACAGTTATAAGATGGTTTGTCACATTCACCAATAATGTTAATATTTTCAATGCTCACCTAAAACTTATATAGTGTTAGTTTTCACTCACTTACTAACAACAACTACACTGAAAAGGTTTTCAATCACTCACCAACAATGATAAAAGAGTATATATATAAAGATGTATGACAAATGACTGGTATTTCCTAAATTGTGCTGGGACTTCTCTAGAACAATAGTAATTTACACTCTCTTAAGTGTATATATGATGGACACTTGGCTTAAGAAGGGATTCTCAAATATTAAGGTAAGGTAGCAAGTATATCCTCAAGGTAAGTGACGCAGCGAGAAAGTGTAAAATTTAAAGATAAACATAGAACGTTTGAACTATATATTATTTTTGAAATATTCTTAATAAAAATAAAGTCTCAATAACATATATTTAAATAATAATAAAACTTAAACAAAATCCTAATCACGAAAATAGGCAAAAATCCCTAAAATTAAGACAAAAATAGAAAAATAGTCTGTAACTCGCGTTTTTGAGGATTTTAGGCTCGAAAATGGCCTCAACTGGTAAACCCCAATTAGGACTTCATATGGCTATTAATTTACTTCGAAATGGTAGGTAACGAGCCTCATAACTCCATCCAAGCTAAAAGTTATGCCTATTCTACTAAAATAAGTTGTTTTATTAACTCTTTTCTTCTTTTGAGTCTTATTGTACTTAGCTCGCTTCATGAATTCACTAACAACCTTATCCACGTCAGTAAGCCTCAATATGTTGCAATATGTAAGTTTATGAGTCTTGCCCACTTCCTTAGGTCTTCCATATAGCTTTTTATAGCCCTTGAACTCCATTTGACTGTTGAAGATACTCCATAATCTTTGCACTAGCCATTGCTAATTTTTTTGCTCTTTATTGTAGAAATTAGTCAAGTCAAAATATTTTTAGTCGACTGATTTTTAGTTAATTCCTTCATTATCTCAAAATGATCAACTCCATATTGATTTCCCATGTCTTTTCAAATATTTTAAAGTGCTAATGATATTGGTTAATCGTTCAGATGATTTTATTGACTTGAACTTGATTATCCATTAATAATTGAGCTCTAGTTTGGACTTGATCTAGTCTTTCACAGCTAGTTTTCTTTTGAGGATGTCTCTTTTCTACTCCAATTAACTTTCAAGTAAAACCTCTTAGTGAAAGTCCCTTGATGTTATTATCAGACAGATGCATTCATGTATTGCTTTGTATCCTGTATTGGATTGCGTCTTTACGAGGCTTCCTTTGTAATTCCATTGATTTCCTCAATTTGGTTAGGGTTCTGGTCTCTTAATAGCTCTTTTGATCGTTGGACAGTTAGCAAAAATCCTTGATTGATTATATGATCATTAAACACGGTTGACTCCTTGAATTGATGTTTGATTGATTATGCCTTAACTTTTGAGATTGTGATTGATATCCTAAAGATTTTCTTTGATGAGCTTCTTTTTCCGTCTCATTGACTAGCTGCAAAAGAAAATTAATCAAAGTGAGATTTAAATTATGAAATATATCTTTAAATATCATAATATAAATAGTAAATATTTATCAAATAATTAAAATATTAGAGTATTAATTTATTTTTTTCTCAACAAATCATGTATATAAATTGTGATTAAATTAAATCATCCTCAAGACGTTTTATGCCACTAATTTTGTACTTAAAATTTATCAACATCAAAATTATATTTGAAATTATGGTAAAACCTTGGAGTTATAAAAGATTATAGCACATGATTATATTGCTCATGCTAGAAATGCAAAAGGGAAAATGGGGCAAATGGGAAGGTATATAAAAAAAAAAAAAGGATATCTGATGTATTCCGAGAAAGCCAATGGCTCATTTGTCCTCTTAGTATTGATTCCTACTTGATGCAACCTAGATTAGCCTTTTACTTTCTAAAAACGATAAAATATAGATAAAAAAACAAAGAAGGAAGTTTAATCATTAAACTAATGGGATAGGAACAGGATGGTTGGGCGGCTTGTGAACAATTTATCAGAACAAATATATATATAACTAAGGAATCAAGATGAGCATCCAGGCAGCTGAACATAATTTAACCACAATTCCACAACTGGTCGATCTCGACAATGAGGCCTTCATATAAAAATTGAGTTGCTTGTAATATTAACAAAGTTACTCCTTTAAAAATAACCTTTTGCGAACTATTTGAATTCATCTTACTAAAAGTTCGAATTATGCTCAACTCATTTATTAAATGAACTATCTTTATCAACATATTAAGCTACTGAACTTGAAAATGTGATGCACAACTTGATTGATTATTAATAAAGTATTAGTATTATATATATATATATATATATATATATATATATATATATATATATATATATATATATATATATATATATATATATATATATATATATATATTCTTTATTTATATATTATTTTAATAAAAATTTAAAATAAATGCAATAATTTATACATCATTAAAGTATTCTAATATATATTTTTATAAATATTTTTTATATATACATGTACGTACATAATATGAAAGTATAATTTTTAATTAGTCTAATATATATATATATAGTGCTAATCCTCAACTGTTTCAGTTCGGCTCATTTAATAAATGAGCCGAGAAAGATTGGTTACAATTTTTAGCTTTAAATTTAGATTCAATTTATTTTAAATAAACAAATTTAAACATATTAAAACTTAGTTCGACGGTCTCAGTTACAGTCCCATCACCTTTTGTGAAGAAAATGAAATTGCATGTGACCATGATAGATTCTTTCAATCAATTAGGCTGTGAATTTAAAATTTTAAAAGAGCAAGATGCAGAAATCATACATGCATTCAATTTTTTTATTAGCATTATCTTGTTTATGGATTGGGAAGTACCGCCTCTATTTTAATTTTTCTAGTTCACGGACGCCGTCTCTCTGTAATGTATATAAACACCCCCGATTCATCCGTTTAGTTACACACTCAAAAAGCTTTCTTTGCTCTTACATTCACGTCAAAATCAAAGTCCGTATACAAAAATGATTTCCTTTAGCAAACTATCACTGTGCTCTCTCCTTCTGCTGGGCTTGTCTTTCATCTCAGCAGAAGCAGCCAACTTTGAGATAGTCAACAATTGTCCATACACTGTCTGGGCTGCTGCTAGCCCTGGCGGTGGTCGCCGCCTTGACCGGGGTCAGACATGGAACCTCTGGGTGGCTCCTGGAACAGTCATGGCCCGTATCTGGGGGCGTACCGGATGCAACTTCGATAACAGTGGTCGTGGTCGGTGCCAAACAGGGGACTGCACTGGTGGACTACATTGCACAGGATGGGGTGTACCTCCCAACACATTGGCTGAATTTGTCTTGAATCAATTTGGAAATATGGATTTCTATGACATCTCCTTGGTGGATGGCTTCAATATCCCTATGGACTTCTATCCCCTCAACGCTGGGTGTCACAAAATTAGATGCACAGCAGACATTAACGGGCAGTGCCCAAACGAATTAAGGGCACCTGGTGGCTGTAACAATCCATGCACAGTGTTTAAGACCAATGAATATTGCTGCACGAATGGGCAGGGTAGCTGTGGACCCACTCACTTCTCGAGGTTCTTCAAAGATAGATGCCGAGATGCTTACAGCTTCCCTCAGGATGATCCATCAAGCACATTCACATGCCCAGGTGGTTCTAACTACAGAGTTGTATTCTGTCCGCTAGGATCTCCTCATGTCCCTCTTCAGATGCCTGCAAGCGCAAGTGATCAGTGAAATCTACGAGTTCACCCATATGCCGAGCAAATTCATGAAGTTTTTGTTGGAGAACTTCATTTATGGAAATAAGCTCGGGGTTTGGTTTTGGAATATATGTTCTGTTCTTTTTATGTTTACCTGCTTCAGTTTTGGGTCCAGCTGTCCCTTGAAACCAGAACAGAAATAAAAGCATATGTTCTGTCAATGAATTTTTACTACCTCAAATTTCACACCACTTTAACGGAAATAAAAGCATATGTTTTTTAATTACCCTCTGTCATGACTTTAAGCACACGAATTGGGTCGGCATGTGAATGAATCTTCTACAAAATTGGTAAAAAAGTAAAACCTGAGGTGAAATCATTTGCAGAGGGAAGGTGATCTTATACCCCATCTTTAAAAAGGGATATGAATACAAGTCTATTGTGGGTGTAAACGGATTAGGTTTGATTGAGTTACATTATTTTCATCTGAATTTGACTTCGGATTCGGGTGAATCGAGCAGGTCGGATTTATTCAGTTAGAGAAAAGGCTCGGTCAGATTATTTTAAAACCGATATTATGCCCTTGGTGAATTATTCTTTTGTTAAATTAATTCAGTTTACTACGGTTTATTCGGATTGTGTATACCGCTAAAGTTTATGTAAATGTATATATAGTTATACTTTTTTTTTATTTGAAGAAAAAAACATAATCTATGTGTAGAAGTGACTGTTTTAATTCAACTGAGTTTAACTAATTTAGATCAACAAATAAATTATTTATGAGCTTGAAGAAGCCCAAAATTATTTCTAAAGGCTAGTCATTTTGTCATTTTATTAGTATAACTAGTTGTTCCCCGGCGATGCACGGCTGTTGTCATTTTATCTTTAAAAAAAATTGAACAACTAATATCACGGGATATCAAATATTGACTGCTAATTTTTTTAAAAAATAATCAACCACTAATGTATTGATCGCCAATACTCTAGCTGTTTTGACTATTTTTTGACCACCCCATGGTCAGAACACCTAGTTCTCATAGCATTCTGACCAACAAAATAATAATGATCAAATTGAATATAATAAAATAAATATTTATTTATTCAACCGCCTAGTGGTCACAACCTGAATATGTATATAAAAAAAATAACATGTGGCCGCAAAGCAGCCACAATAGAAGTTATTTTTTTCTTTTAAAAAAATTTCTCAAAAATTCAATTTTTAAGACATCAAAAGTATAAACATTTAAGTGTATTTTTTAAGGTATTTTTTATTAGATTTTACAATAAAAATATAATATGTTGATTTTTTTTAATTCATGCTTTATATGATTGTCTCGTTTAAAAATTTTCTCTACATAAACAACTTTATCGAATTTTTTTCCAAATCAAAATGGTTGCCCAAATGTCCAAATCAGCTTTGGAGAGAAACTAAGACATTTAAACAGAGAAAATCTATATTATTACTATCAGATATTAAACACACACAAATATCAAACCAACTTAGATATTCAAACTTAAAATAAAGGAACAAATAGAAGAGAATTCAATATAAAATAAAGAATGATAAAAGTATCCATGCCTTATGAAAATGTTGAACAATGCTATAAATTAAGAAAATGGTATTATATAATTGAACAATCCAATTAAAATAAAACCAAATGGAATAGAAGCTGTGGGATTATACTTGAAATTGTTGCACTAAGGAATTTCGTATTGCAAACAAACAAAGAAAAATAAAAAAATCAACAAATATTCTAACTGAAAAAATAAATAAAATTAATGAAATAAAAATTGAAAAATTGGAATATATATATATATATATATATATATATATATATATATATGTAACTCAAATATTTAAGTGCTATGGTACATCATTAATAAACAACAAAATTTAAGTTGTATTTTCATCTCATCTTACAACGTGTATAATATCAAGTTTTTTTTTTTAAAAAACTAATCTTCGTATTCATCCTCATTTTCATTAATCAATCTCCTCATTGATCCTTATCACAATCAATCTTATCTATTTTTCCTTCATTGTCTTTTAAGGTACCGCTTATGATGTCGTCATCTATGTTGCTTCCTTCATTTTAATATGCAACCTCTAATTTATGTTGATAATTCACTTAGATGTCTTGGTTTAGTCTTAATCACTAGTATTACAACCTGGCGTTGTATTAAAAATATATGAATACCCATAATAGTGAAAATAAAATTTTTCTTAGATAAATTGTGATCATAAGATTTTCTTGTGAGTGAAAGAAAATAATTAGTAAAGATTGGAGCTAGTAGCTCTTGAAAATATTTAGATAATTATGTGATGAATATACTTTCTTGGAAGTGAAGAGAAATAATAAGACAAATACAACAACTAAGTAAAGAAATGGGCATAGATATTGTAAGTAAATAGTAGAAGAAACAAGCAGAAGTAATATCAAATAGTAAGGAAAATATTTCTTCTACGGTGCAGAAGTCTCTCACGCCTCCCTTCCCTCTTTTCTTCCAAATCCTCTTGGCCAAGTCATGTAAAACCCAACATTTAGCTGCACTTCGCCCTTGGAGGCTGTCCAGCACTGTGCTTTGCTTCCCTCCATCGTCCAACCTTCTGAAAACCACCATGACTTGCCATTTTCGCACATCAACACGGGTGGAAGAGAAACCAACATTTGAGCTTGATTTTTGGGTGATTTGAGGTAGGAAACTTTAACCTAATCCATAGATAGACTAATACTAACTTTGATTGAGGTCTCTAGAGCTTATTTGAGTCTTGAGTAGTAAGAAATTTATAGATACACTATGAATAGTTAGTATTTGCACATCTAATTTTTGTGTAATTTGCTTCATTCTATTCATAATGTCATTTAACCCCGAAAGATAGTTGCTTTGCTCATAATAGGATGGGTAAGCACCTGCTAACACTCAAAGTTCCATAATTTATAGTGATAATAGTGTGTGCATAGAGTGTTTGATGAATTGCTAAAGACATCCCATGTCATTTGAGGTTCTAATTCAAAATAACTTACCTTTGAAATGTCTTTTGCATTTAGAAGTATATAATCCAAGGTAAAGAGATTCGAAATAACCCCTTTTGGTTATGTCATTTCAGCTCAAGGTTGTGAAATCTAGTTTGGTGACATCATGTAGTGCTGCGTGAATTGATTTATCAAATCAATGAGTAGAAAATGCTACATAGTGATACTAGTCTATTTAATATTAGTATATATGTGTGTACTTGTAGCTATATGTGTAGTTATGTAGAGAAAGATTTGATGTCGTTTATACATGACTATAGTGTGCAACGATAGACGATATGCTGTGTGTGTGTGTGTGTGTGTATATATGAAATACTCACTAGCTTATAGTGTGGAATATAAACTTGTGTATTTAAATTACGTGACGTGCTTAAAGCATGCTAATCTTGAAAGAAAAGTGCCATATTGAATATTTCATATGAAATCCATGACATACAATTAGTAACTTGCTATTTGGAGTAACATGAATGTGTTTCATGTGCTTTGAATGTTTTTGATAGGACCATATTGGAGTGCTTTAGTCTCAAACATAATCTAAAATAAGTAATATGGGCTCAGTAATATATGTGATATGTGTTGAATAGCCCCAATGCTCAGTGAGACATGTGACAGTTGCTGAATAGCCTCAGTCTCTTTGGGCAAAAAACTGCCCAATTCCAGTGATAAGTGATTTGTGATATTGGATATGATAAGTGTTATAGAGTGAAACACATTGAATGACTCTAGTCCTTGTTTTCTATGAGTACATTATGTGATATTAAGCATACAGTGGCTGAATATCTGTGCCTGTCATGTCATCTTCAGTGTAAGTGTGAAATACTACGTGTAAGTGATTGAACTAAAAGGTTATGTAAGTGATTGTGTAAGTGAACAACATAATGTTATGCATTAGTGATGAATATGTCATGCTCACTTTGTGATATGGTAATGAGGATTTATTTATGCATGAATGTGTGTGTGTGTGTGTGTGTGTGTGTGTGTGTGTATATACACACACAAATCTATACTTTGTAGCGATCTAATTTCCCTTAAGTATGTTTTCTACTCACTAAATTCAAATGACTCACCCAATTTTCTTAATATTTATAGTTCTAGGTACAACTTAAACCTTAGCCCTAGCAACTTGAACTTGCCAACCAACCACGATAAGGTAACCTTTTCAAAAGAAGCAAGTTTGGAACTAAGGATGTACTTTCAGTCAATGTGGAAGTGTGTTATGGGTCTAAGTCATTTGTTTTGATTGAATATAGTCTGTACAAATGTCCTAAACACTTTGAATATGTTTGGTTGTCTTTTGAAGCAAATATCCATTTACATATGGAATGGTTTTTCTAATTGTATTTATTCGAGAGAATCCCTATTTATGAGGAGACTTTACAAAAATTTTGATTAAATATATGTATACAATCTCAAGTTTGATTTCAAAAGTACAATATATATTTTCTTGCATGATATCAATTAAGTGGAATGCCAGTAGGTTACAAGATTTAGTTGTCATTTCTCTAGCCAGTCACACTTTGTTCTAGGGTGTGACAAATTGGTACCAAAGTTCAATTTAATGGTCTGCGATTATAAGTATAGGATGGGTTGATATGCTCATATATGTTAACCGAGGAATATGGTAGCTTAGTAATGCGTACTTTTATATCCTAAAATTTCAAGTCTATAATTAATTTTGTCCTAGATCTTTCTCTATGTGAAATATGTATTGAATCTACTTGTTTTATTTTAGATTTGATGTGGTGTAGTGCTCGTGTTGTTGGTTTGGGGAGTAACTAAATGCTAGCTTTGACCATAATTATATTCTATTAGTCTCTAAGTACTGATAGTCAAAGGCTATGGCTGTAAGAGACGTGATAAAGGTGGGGTTGGTAGGAATGTTGAGAAAAGGACACTTAGCCTTAACCTAGACCAAGTAATCGAGAGATTATATTGAGTTCAAAGGACTGTAGGAAATTTAGTAGGAATTCTTGCACAACATCAACAACCTCCTCAAACCCCTTCTGCTTAACCTTAGCATTGGCTAAACTCTTTATGCCTAGCATAACAAGGACAAAGGGCATTTGTCTCCCTCTCTGACTTTTGAGAGATACATCCTTCTAATTTTTTAGTACACATCCAGGTTAGGATCCTTGTTTTTAGAGCAGTTAGACCAATTATGTGTGGTTTTGGGATGTGACCCTATTCGTGTAAGGGAACTTGTCAATTATTAGTTACTTGATGTGGCACCTGAATGGTATAAGGTTGACATACAACGTTGAAATAAAACCTCCCAACTTACCTGGCTTAATTTTAGTATAGTTTCATAGAGTGCTTTTTAATTGGAAGTATTAGAGACAAGTATGCTAAAAAATTTGAGCAATTAATTCAAAATGATATTATGTTAATAACATAGTATCAAACTCATTTCACAAGGTTATCATGTTATGCTCCATATATGGTAACAATGGAACAAATGAGGATAAAGAGATTTATAAATAACTTGAAGGACATTTTGTTTAGATCGGTGTTTGTGATTGATATTACCACCTATGCTCGAGTCATGGGCTTGGCTTATAGGCTAAAGAGTCAATTCTTGAAAAGACAATTAGAATGGGGACAACCTAAGAAAATTCAGCAAGAAAGTGCATCGACTTTAAGATGGGGTGGGTCTTAGAGGTCAAAAATTGAGTTTGTTATAGGGCATGGTTCTTTTTAAAAGGATTTCATACCAAGCCAAGGTCAACAGAGGCCAAGTTAGGGGAATCAATCTTAAGTAGCATTATCTAGCATTCCTCGAGCTTTAAAGATTCTAAAATGTTATGTATGTGGTAACAAGAATCCTAGACATTGTATAAAAGAATCAAGTGCATGCTTTAAGTATGGTTCTATAGTCATAAGACAAAAAATTACCTAATGATGAGCAGGAAACCTTCTTCCAATCGAGTATTGCATACTATTCCAAGTATACTTCCATTTTCTACTACTTTTGTTCACCAAGTCCAAGTGGCTCACTCTTTTCTCTTAATGTTTTTAGTTTTAGGTACAACTCAAACCTTATGTCTAACTACCTAAACTTGTTGATTAGCTGCGATAATGTATCCTTTTTAGAAGAAGCAAGCTTGGAACTAGAGATATAGTTGTAGTCAATGTCGATCTGTGTCATAGGTCCAAGTTGCCTATTTTGATTGAATAAAGTCTATATAAATATTGTAAACACTTTGTATATGTTTGGTTTCCTTTTAAAGAAGAGCTCCATTTATATCTAACATGGTTTTTTTAGGATGTGGATCCTTCACTGTGTTAAAAACATAGCACTGCATGTTGTGCTTAAAAAAAGCACCGTTTTAGTAAGGACTAAGGACTCATTTGGTGGCCAGGATAGGAAAGACAAAATATGATAATACTATAAATCTCCTATCATATTCTATCTCTTAGTTGAAATTGTTATTTTATGGGATAGACTGAATAATGAACATGATAACTTCTTTCAGAAATCGTTCCTTCTTTTGCATCAAAAATCATAAATTTTATATCAGCAACAATAAAAACCTAAAAAAAATCCAAAAAATGAAAAATAAGAGAATTAAATTTGTATTATTTAAAAAAAATATTATTTGAATTCTAAAATGATTAAGAATAAAAAAAAGGATCCCAAACCATTATTAACATTGGATGTATAGTGAATTATTGTTATCAAAAATATTATTTAAATTACATTTATAATATTTTTAATATATTTAAATTTTTTACATATTTATTATTTTAAAATTAAAAAAATTAATTAATTAATATTTTAAATTAAAATAAAAATAAAAGTGAATAAAATATAAAAAATAATACTTATTTATTCATTCCAGTAATATATGTGGAATGTTATTTTAGGATTGTTTTTAATGTTTAAAGTAATAAAAAAATTGTATTAAAATTCATTTTAAATAATTATATATGTAATTCTATTATAAGGGTAATTTTTTCATTTTATATAATTTATATCATATTCTACTATTATCTGATTTACTCTAAATACAGAATAGGATAGCATAATTTCTATCTTAGTGTACATCAAACATTGGATAGGATATTAGTTTATCAGGCCCATATCCTATCATACTCTTATCCAATCTATTATCATATCCGTCCTTATTTTATCCTGACCACCAAACGAGCCCTAAAAGGTTGCATTTGAGCACAACACCCCTAAGGCCACAACCAAAACTTCTTTATTTTCTAATTACAACCAAAAAATTTCTCATAAACACCATCCAAACCAAAACCCTTATCTCAAATTCATTATTTATCCTTGGATTTCCATAAAATTTTACAATTTATAGCCATTATTTTTCCCACTTTATGTTTCTCACTCTTCTTACCAAAAAAGCAATGTTATGTTAAAATGATGTATTTTGGTAATATAGCATAAAAGCTATGAATCCAACAAAGCGAGAAATGTGAATGGAGTAGGTGAATGAAGGAGCCACAAACTAGTAAACAATGGAGTTGTTAAATGAAGCATAGTAGAGGGTAGAGGTAAATAGAATTGTTGAATGAAGTGGTAGCAAAGTAAGGGAAATGGAATTGTTGAATGAAGTAGTAACAGAGTAGCAAAAAATGGATCCTTCTATGCAAGGCGATTTGAAGACCAAGCTAGGTATGAAATTTGATAGCTTAGAAACTGCATGGAAGTTTTGGGTTGACTATAGTGGAAAAATAGGATTTGGAGTTAGAAAAATTACTTCAATCGTAGTAAAAAATATGGATCCATAACTTCATATAAATTTGTTTGTTATAAGGAGGGGTCTCAAAAAGCTAATAAAAGAGATTTATTGACTATAAATCCTTGCTTGGAGACAAGGACAAATTGTAAAGCAAAAATGGGAGTCAAACTTAAGAATGGAAGATACAAAATCAATGACTTAGTTAAGGAACATAATCATCCATGCATATTCCCAAAACAGTTTACATGTTGGCGTCATAACATAAATTGCTTGAATCCATGAGATTGAGTTGGTTGATGACTCTAGGCTTCAACAAAAAAATCTTTTGATTTGATGAGTAGTAAAGTGGAAGAAAAAGGTAATATCAGGTACACTTAATTAGATGGAAAAACTTTTTTTCAATCTATAAGGCAAAGAATCATGGTGTATGGAGAAGTAGGTTATCTGCTGTAATCTTTTTAACATTAGTTGTTAAAAAGATTGTAGCAGATAACCTTAAAAAATCTATCATTTTCCATGCTTATCAAATGGGTATAGAGGAACAGATAATCAATGTCTTTTAAGAGAATACAAAAATGTTGACAAACTATAGCTATTTTAGTGATGTGGAATCCATAAACACAACATATAACACTAACAAAATACATAGATTGCTTGCTTTGTGGATTCAATCATTTTAGAGGAGTGGTGAGTTTTTGGGCTTCTTTATTGTATGATGAAATAATGGAGTCATTTAAATGGTTTTTTGAAAAAATTTTGGAGGCAAATAGAAAAAAAAATGTCTCTCACTATTTTTATCAATCAAGACCAAGCAATGACAAAGGCATTACATGAGGTGATGCTAGAAACTTCTCATAGATTCATGGATTATACACATAGCATTTGATACAAAATGGCATCAAACACTTAGGAAACTTGATGAAGGATAGCTCTTATTTCTTGACAGACTTCAAAAAGTACATATACAAATATGAAGTGCAAACACAATTTGAAGTGGCATGGAATAACTTGTCAAAATATAGTGTTCAGGAAAATACATCGCTTATATCTTTATACAAGATAAAAGAGAAACGAGTAGCTTGTTATATGAAGAAATCTTAAATTCTTAGTTTAAGAGTTGCACAAAACCGGACTTTGACATCCTTTAATTCTTTAAAAGCTTTGAGAGAGTTATGGAAGATAAGAGATACAATGAGTTAAAGTGCAAATTTGAGTTACGACAAAAAATACCCAGACAGAAAATAGAGAATTCACTTATACTACAATAGTTTGCTCAGATTTATAGCATCGCTATGTTTGACTTGTTGCAAAAGGAGTTTAATTTATAAGCAGCCGCACGTATTAAACATAGAAATGGAAGTTAAATATTGCTTGAATATGTTATTATTATGGTTAATCAAGAGGGAGAATACATAGTTTTGTTTGATCCCGTCAACATGCCTATTTCTTGCAGTTGTAGGAAATTTGAAACTTTTGGTATATTGTGTTGCCATGCTTTGAAGGTGTTTGACGTGAGAGATGTTAGAATACTTTACATATTTAAAGAGGTGGAAAAAAAGAGCAAGGAGTGGTGTGATCCATTATGTAAGCAGAAATAAAGTTGAAAAAGTTCCTAGACTTATGAGCACTAAATGTATAGACAACTCTGTCCCAAAATAATAAGATTAGCAACTAAAGTGTCTAATGATCCATTTTTTTTTATGGTGAATAAAGCCATGGATGAGCTGAGCAAATAAGTGTTGTAGCTTTGTTTAAGGCAAAAGATCTCCGAATAAGCTATCATAACACCAGTCAGTGAATGCATCACACAAGTGAAGGATTCAAGAGGAAAATTGGTATAAAGAGTAAGAGACAATCAAAGAGTTAGGTTGAGATTTAATCTTAAATAAAAAGACGAGCATTAAGGTCCAATGATTCGCAAGTATGTAAAATTATGTTTGTATCTATGTTCTTGATTTCTTATTTGTTGAAGAATTATTAATTTCTCATTATCCTTGTAGGACTGTGCACTATGCAATGTGATCCAATTGGGAATATCTTTGTTTACAACTCTAGCATATTCTGCATGCACTCAATCACAAGAGAATGATTTTAGTTTTACTAAATTGTCGACAATAAGAACATTTCCCATACCATAATAAATTATTCATGTTGTAATTATTGTTTTTTAATTAGTGTTCTTGTTGTGATTGTTGTTCTTTTGTAATGTAGGCAATGCTTAATCAACCTATGAGCCACTTAATGCAATAGAGTTCTCTAAAAAATTAATGGTTGAAGTACAAACTTGTAAAAGTGGTAATGAAAGACAACTTTGCAAAATAAATAGTAAAAGTGGCATTGGAATAAATCATTTTATTGGTAATCACAATTATACATATTTTGTAGTCACAACTTTTGCAGTAGAAGACACTATTTCATTAAAAATAAACTTAGTAATCACAACTTTGCATATTTTGTAGTCATTAATTTTTCATTGAATATTACAACTCAAATAAGCATTGAATATTACAACTCAAATAAGCATTGAAGATTACAATTTAAATGATTATAGAGAAAATAAACTAGCTAAGTTTATTGAGTCTCCTCTTGCTCCCTTTACTGGTTCAACTATGGCTCTTCCTATACTCTTTCTGGCTTTATATCTCCATATTCTACCCCTTCAAATTCACCCAATTTGACAGAAAAATTTCCTATGTCTTCTTTCCAAACTTAGTACACGGGTGCTTAGAGAAATAAAAGTTTCATATATGCTATTTAGCTTACTGCTCAAATTATCATCTATGTTGTTTAGTTTGGTGTTCAGAATATCATATATTCTATTTAGCATAGTATTCATAGTCTTATGCATCCTAACCAATTTTTACAATATACTTATGGTTGAAGTTCCTACTTTTGGGTCCTAACTTGCATGAGATTCATTTTCTACTATATGATTGTCTTCATCGTCCTTCTTTTGGATCTATTGATTATTATTTTTTGTAAAGCCCATTCAGTTGATGTTATGTTCATTGAAGATCTTAAGGAAAACCACTTGGCCATAAATAAGGTCATTGCCAAAGTGCTTAATCAGCCTAGTGGTGGAAAAGGCCTATGGCAAACCTTTGTTGGCTTACCTATGGGCACGTATCAAGAATTTTAGCATAAATATGGGTAATCAATTACTTTTTTTTGTAACCAACAATACACCAAAACTTGCTCAAGTTCACTTATATATGAGTGATTTCCAACTTTTGGGAGTAGCATATGACTAACCATAAAAAACACTATATTAGCATCCAGACTTAAATCTTTGGTGTGGATTTTGGTATGAGCTAGGAAGTATGCTTCTAATATCCTAGACACCACTGCTTTTTCCGTATACTAGGGAATAAGAGACATTGACTTATTCAATGGGCATGCATCCTTATTTGGCTCAAGCACCCCACTACTTTAGTAAACAAATCTTTATTGAAGTTAAATTTAGTCCCACGAATCATAAAATTGAATTCCAATGATTATTTATCGTATTCCATAGGAGTGGAAAAAGCTCTAATAGTGGATGGGGAGTATATAGTTTGGGAGCTAAGATACTATTCCATATCTGGAGCCTTGATCAAATGACTTAATTCAAAGTGTTCGTTAACCAAAAACTTCAAATTTAAGTACATAACCAGTATCACAGTGTATTGCATAAAATTCTTTTGATAGCAATGGCCGAGGAGTAGAGGATGAACTAGAGCTTTCTTTTGATGTTCTTGGTTTGTTGAATACAGTTTTTGGTGCCATGACTATGTAGAATGGGATAGAATGAAAAAGATTCGAGGTTGGGTGTTTGTGGAACCCTAACCGTGTGCAAAGGAAAATGAATGGATTTCTCAAATGATTTGGAAAGGAAAAGTGTATTTGGGTAGAGGGTTTTGATTCGAATTGTGTTTAGAGACAAATTATAATGGAGAGTTTTGTGATTGATTTATAGGAAATAACTGGGGATTGAGGGAGTTTTAAGGGAACAGATTCAAGGATTTTGAAGAATAAGGAAAAACTAGGGATTCAAGGTTTAAGGGTGTCAAACAATCGGCTGTTGTATTGGCAAGTTGACTATTTGACACAATAAAAAACTTGGCCAGTTGACTACTTTGAGGCCTGCCTTCTTATGCCAATCAACCAATACTTTCATTAGTCGATTAATGTGAAGGCCATCAAACCTAAACTGAGAGTACCAGTCGACTGCCGTATGGGTAGCCAACTTGTGTGCATTCTTTCCATTCTAAACAAGTCAATTAGTTGTATTAGTGCCAAAATCCAATAACTAATAGTTGTTGGATTAAGTGATTAGTTCATTTTACTAGTTGCCTAGAGGTGGCCTAAGGGGTGATGTGCTCAAAATGTAGTGTTTCATGTCTTGTTGAAACAATGTGTTTTAAGCATAACAGAGGATCCGATTCTATTTTTCTGATTATATTTATTAAGGAAAGCTCCTATTTATGAAGAGACTCTTTCTAAAATTTCAGTTAAATATATATATGCAATATCAAGTAAGGTCTCCAACTTAGTTTCAAAAGTACAATGTATATTGTCTTACATGATGTTAGTTAAGCGGAAAGTTAGTAGGTTACAAGGTATGGGTCTTCATTCCCCAAACGATCACGCTTCGCTTCTAGTAGTGTAACATGACGACCCAACAATCTAATTTATCTCAGGTCCTTACGCGATATGGCACGTAATAGACTTGTACCACTTGTTGTGCAAAAAAAAATCACCAAGATTTTTCATACCTTCTATTATGTTTAATTCCAATAATTCTATATTGTGTGTATACTTTCATCCCATGGTTCATTATAGGATCAAACAAATCATAGTAAAATAAGACTAACTGCTTCACAGGTTCTATGGGATATTGTAACTATACGACCTCCTTAAGGATATATACCAAAATAGTCACTTTCTCCTAAGCATTCCCTTGCACCTTTAACGCACACCCCACTATTGATTGTTTTATTCCCAATGCTTCGTGCATCTATGTGAAAATTATATCAAATGAGAAAGGACATTGGCCTTGTCTGTAATTGTCTTAGTCAAGCCCAGGTTAAACCTCTTCTTAAATATACGTTGTCAACAAAATTAGATTGGATGACGACCTATTTGGGAAAGAAAAAAAAAGTAAATGTTAAGTAGACCAGGAACTATATATATATGAACAATTTTAGACAAATTATAATTTTGCAATTTTAGACAAAATATCAATCAATCATAGAATCTAAATCCCCAAAGCTAATGTTGGGATTTGATTCTCTCAAATATTGCTAAAAAATCTTAATTTTTCAATTTAATATGGATACCGGTAACAAATGTAACAACTAATTTTAACATAGCAACTAATTTATTATTTACTAAATATATAGTTTTGACTTCACGCAGTTAAAAAAAGATGTGAAGATGAACAACATCCAACTCTTTGTCAATCAAATAACGAGTAGTACACTTTCCATAGGTGTGCCTAATTTTGCTTGAAATTTGAGACGTTAGAATTTGGTGCTTGTTCCTTTTTCATCCACAAAGTTGTTTTGACCAATTGTTATCCACGTGTGATTCAGAATGGTATAAACAAAAGCATTTTGTTTATTGCGACAAATATGCTTAACACATGGAGCCCTTCACTCAAGCTTTGTTTTCAACAATTTTTTTTTTTCAATTTGTTCAAAAACCTACATCATGAAATGACAAATAATTAGATAAGGCATATTTATGCAAATGGATTGGTGGGTATGACAAACGCAAGAATTTAATTATATGGATTGGTAATAAAACATATATCTATTAACGCAAGCATCCATTTTCTTTTTTTAGTAAAATGGCCCAATTTAGCCACCAACTTTTTTATCCTATACCCATACGGGGATATAATATTATTCAGTGGGCTACTTTCTTTCATGATACCTTCAAAATCATTACAACATTGTCGAGATGTATTGTTGTTGGATTTAATACTTAACATCTGAATAGCAACAGACATCTTAAAATGATTAATGCATTCTGGCCATAGTGGTTGCGGAGAGACATTTAACAAATCGTAACACTTTTGAGCATCCAAAACTAAACTGTACCAAAATGAAATAGCAACAAAATAAAAACTAAATAGCACCACATCACTGAGAAGGAGAATTGTGCTAACTTTCCTCATTTCTTTTTGTCAACGAGATTTGTCTTTAGCAACCTTATTAGATTCACAACTAAAATTAAATGTAACAAAACTAATACTGATCAGATAGAGAGCAATTACTCTATTTGAATTCTTTCTGTAGTCATTACTTTACAGGAAAATATAAATCCTTTAATAGTGTCAACTACACAAATTTTTATTAAATTTATTTATATATTTGTTTAAGAACATGTTATATTACGTATCTACATATGATTTTTGTTTCAAATAAATCCTAATTTTCCAACAAATTAACCATAGTAATGTGCTACAAAAGGGAGCTAGGATCCACTGTCATGCATTCTTCTTTCTAAGTTTGAAACTTCTAATCATTGATAAATAATGAACTCTCCGTTTTTAGACTATACAATTTTCAATGTTGAAGAATTAATATTATACCGCATTCTCTTAAACTATTCATCCAAGTTTGCAATGAAATTAGGCAAAAATAAGACTAAATTAGTTAGTTAACAAAACCAGACAACATCAATCATGTTCACCTCATCATCCAAAATCCTAATAGTGAGAAACAGTAAAACAGTCAAAATGAGAGGAGGGAGAAAATGAGCTCGGAGAGAAAGGAGATTTCAGTCTGAGGCCCAACTTGGTTATAATTTTCTTACTAATTTCTGAACCCGGCCCTCCTCAATTTTATGTTTGAGACTCAGAAAAATTCAATCCGATTATACCGGCTGTTTTGGGTCCATCAACTTTGTGTACAACCCTAATTTCCATCCATCCAAACAAATAGAAGTCAATTTAAGTGTTCCTTTTTTTTTGGACAAGAAATTTTATTTTGGACTAATTTAAGTATTCCTTCTCCAGCTGAAATTCAAAGGCCCTTAACTTCTATGAATTGTAATGCTCTTGGGCTGATATTCACTCGAGCATGATTTACCCCAACCTAACTAGGACAATCTTTGTGTCCTTGTCACTTTTAGGTGTTTGTACTGAAATTTACTGCTCACATGGGATCCGCGTCCGTATTTTTGGCTTAGTAAAACTTTTCGAATGCAAAATAAAATTTTGCACTCAATATATAATTGAAACCATCTAATGGTGCCAGTCCAAAAAAAGAAAAATCCATCTAATGGTGAGAGAATTAAAATGATTTTTTTTACCAAATCAAATTAAATTATATATCTATTCCAAAAAATAACCATAAGCTTGATCAACTAGAAGCCAATAACTAAAAATTTCTAGTTTGAATTACATTGTAGAGATAAAATAGGAAAAAATATTTTTATTTTTTTTATTGAAAGCTACACAAGAAGAGAAACCTAATTCGCTATCATAAATCTTGATATTTCTATTCTATATGGAATTTGAACTTTAAGACTTATTTCGAATAGCTTTCTTATTTTCATATAACTTAATTCATACCAGTTTATATAATTTTTCGTATACAATATTTTATTACTAGTCCATCTTGCAACTTTTTGGTTAGATTTCCTTGAGGATTGAGCAAACTGAAATGCGACAGATTTTAGACCTAGTACCGTGAAAAATATATATAATTATTTTATTACACAAATTAACTTAATTCATTTTTATTTTATATTAAATTAATAATAAATAGATAGTTAGACGAAGATGTATACAAACGACGGTGTGACCAATTTTTTTTTTCCTCTCTCCCTGGTGAGAGCGTTTTCTCTTAACCTGGTTTCAGCATTCCCTTACTCTTCTTTCCCTTCTTTCTTTTTTGTTCGTCCGTTCATTCTTTCCTTGTTTTCCTGTCTTTCCTTTGAACTTCCCATTTTCTTTTCTTTTTCTTAATTTCTATCTTGTTGCTATCTTCTCCATTTTGTCTTTTTGTTAACAATTATTCACTCCATTTCCTCTGTCTTTTCTATTGCATTTAAACCAATTTTCTATTTTTTTTTAACTCGGTGTTCTATGGAGGGCGAGGGGATTCCAGGGGGTTGTATAGAAGGTCGGGGTGCTGATTGTGAATTGGAGTTGGAATGGGATGCATCCAATGGAGTGCAGATTGGGAAGAGGACTTTGATTGGCAAATTGATGACTAATAAATATTTGAATAGAAACACTATGAAGTCAATGATTATGAAAGGCTAGAATACTTAAAGTGGTTTCAACAATTTCGGAGGTCAGTCCTAATTTTTTCTTTTCAATTTTGAAAAAGAGGTGGACAGTGTTCGAATTCTAAGAGATAGCCTGTGGGTGATTATTGGGTGTTTGTTGTATATTAAACCTTGGTCTCTGTCTTTAGCATTTCATGAAGTGAACATGAATTCTTGTTTCTATTCGGTTGAGTTAAGCGGTATTCCTCTAGAAGCTATAATTACTGGCAACGTTATTCACATGGGTGGTTAGGTAAATAGTGGTGATGGTAGTCTAGATTTTATACTCAATCTAGAAATTTTTAACTTAGATTTTTGTTGATTTTTAAAAAATTTCTTCTTAGACTTATATATGATTTTTGTTTGTTTTATAGGTAGAAAAAAGATGGAGAATTGAGTGACATTTAGAGAAAAGTAAAGAAAAGAAGCAAGAATTGCAATAGCAAGACAGAACCTCCGACGTTGTGACAATAGATCCTAGCGTTATGACACAAAAGTAGCATAATCAAACTTTGGAATCCAGAAATTCCAATGTCGTGACAGTGGATTATAATGTCACGGTGTTATAACAAAGTGAGTTAGCTCCCGTGTCCCAAGATCTCAGCATTGCGACACTAGAATCTTGAGGTTACAATGCCAATGTGATAATCCTGATTATAAATTAATAATGTTAGGATTGATTTAAGATATCTTAAGACAAGTTTAGGTTCACTCTTGGTGGCATAAGAAAGAAAAAACACTTTTGGTGTGGAAAAGGAGACCTATCAACCAAAATTGAAGACCAAACACTACAAGAAAAGCGGGGAATGGCGACGGGTCTTTAACGACGGTCACAAAAAACCGTTTTCAAAGCCATATTTAACGACGGTTTATGAACCGTCATTAAAGTTCTGAACTTAACGACGGTTCTACACAAAATCGTCGTTACATACGGACGGTTAACATCCAACCGTGGTCATCTGCGTCGACTCAGGGGGGAAGGAAAATATATTACGGCAATTACGACGATTTATAGAAAACCGTTGTAAAATAACGACGGTTTTACGAAAGACCGTCGTTATTTTATGACGGTTTGAAGGAAACCGTTGTGAAGTTATAACGTTCGAAATTCATACCGTTACTCGATTTTCGTGTAGTTTAACGACGGTTTTGGTAAGAACCGTCGTTAAAGTTACAAGTTACAACGCTTTTTAAAAAACCGTCGTTAAACCCATTTAGCGACGGTTTTTGTTTGGTTTAACGACGGTTAATAACCGTTGTTAAACCACGCGTCCGTTTATAAATTCAATGGTCCTCCTTATTTTTGTTACAACAACTTCTCGATAGATTTTTTTTGCATAATACACTCTCTGAAATTATTTGTTGTGACTTTTAAGTTTTTGTACTGTAGTGTTCTCTGCTTATTTTTATTATTCTCAAAGTATGTCATTTAATTTTTTAATTGTATTTGATTATTTTTTTTATATATTGTATGTTCAAAATATTTTCTTATATTATTTTTTATTTTCTTTTGTGAAGATATTCTGACGTTGGGACGACACTTTGATTTTGATTTTTGTGCGTTATTTATTTAGAATCATTTTGAAAGTATGTAATTTAATTAATTTTATTTTGAATGAATTTATTTCAAATTATTGTATGTTAGATTGCGATAATATTAGATATTTTATGTACTTACTATTTTTTTTATAAATATATTTGACATTGTGATGAACATTGTATGAAACAATTTTAAAATTTATATTATTTTTGTGATATTTATGATGTTTAATAGTATAATATATAGTATGTTCGTTGAAAACATGTAAAGAGAAATTTTTTTTTAATAATGCTGAATTATTATGAAGTAAAATATTTGTATTTAATATTAGAATTGATTTATAAAAATAAAAAATAGAGATCTTGAGACAGTGTTGATAGAATAATATGAAATAGTTATTGAATACACGGTTTAAAAAAATAATTAAAAAATTACAAATAGGTTTTAAAAAAAAGTAAATATATATAATAACATAAATTTAGTAGATAAATTGAAGTGTGTAATTGATTAGATAAAATAATAAATTTTAATAAATAGATAGAGTAAGTATTGAAAATAATTTTTTAAAAATTGTGACACTACTTTAAAAATATACCTATGTTTTAATAAAAAATTAATAAATATATATAATATTAAAAATTTAGTATAAAATGATAGTGAATTTAGTTTTAAATATAAGTTATTTACTGTTTTAAAAATATTATTAAAATTAATGCAAATAAATTAAAAGTAGTTATTATATTGATAAACGTATTTAAATAATATACACAAATTAGTAATAGTCAAATTATATTACAGTTGTTAATAAAATATTTATTCAGGTGATGAGGTAAATTAATAAATTTTAATAAATAGACAAAATTATTATTAGGAATTGGTTTTAAAAAAATAAAACTCATTTATAAATACACGTAGTTTTTAAAAAATGGAAACAAATATATAATAACATAATTTTAATATGCATGCTAGTAGTGTAATAATTTTTAATGCACTTTGTTGTTACACTAGATTCTCTATTAAAGAACTAACAAGATGTTAAATGTAATTGAGTAGAATTATTCTTGAATATATGGGCCATAGATTTTATTTTTTCAAATCGGGAATTGAAATTTCAATTCCTTATCTGAGTTCGTTAGAAATTTTATCATGTAAATACTATAATTGAAATCCTAGCGGCAGTTGTAAAATCATATTTTAATTTTTTGCTGCTAGTGGTTTTCCTTTCCAAAAAATTTAAATTCGTAGAAATTCTATCATGAAACTCATCCTTTTAATTAATTACACTAGATTCTCTATTAAGGA
Source organism: Gleditsia sinensis (assembly GCA_037074535.1). Taxonomy (NCBI): domain Eukaryota; kingdom Viridiplantae; phylum Streptophyta; class Magnoliopsida; order Fabales; family Fabaceae; genus Gleditsia; species Gleditsia sinensis. Next base: position 6,663,699 of record CM073474.1, read on the forward strand.
ACAAACAAGATCTTAATTAGATGTAGTTGAGTAGAATTATTCTTGAATATATGGCCCTTGGATGGGCCACTGATTTTACTTTTTCAGATAGGGAATTGAAAATTTCAATTCCCTATAAGAGTTTGTTAGAAATTTTACCATTTACATACTATAATTGAAATTGTAATGGCAGATGTAAAATCATAATTCCATTTTTTTCCTGCTAGTGGCTGTCTTTTTCAAAAAATTCAGATTCGTAGAGATTTGATCATGAAATCCATCCTTTTAATTAATGAAAATAACGAAGATTTTTTATTTAGTGCTTCATTAAATGTCTATTATCATAAAGTTTGTCAGAAATGTTTTACACGTAAAAAATTTTAAATCTCTTCAAAATGTGTTGTGTTTTATGCACAATAAATTGCAAATCCCTTCTCATGTAAAATAGTCATGTTTTATTTTAGTTCAGAGTAAGAGTTATTTAGGTTAATTGTTATCTAAATTCATAATTATTTCAGAAATGGATAAATATTGGATCAATAAAGCTCGACAATCAATAGAGTACCTGAGTGGTTTAGACGGATTTTTAGAATTCGCAAATGCCAACTCTGGGGTTGAAGGTAGAATAATATGACCATACCCAAAGTGTAGATTCAAAAAATAGCAACTCATTGAGGTCGTGCGCCAACATTTGATTGTCAAACCATTTCAGGAGGGATACAATTTTTGGAGTTTGCACGGAGAAATGATTACAGAAAAACTTGCTATAGGGCATGCTATAATGCCAATTGAGGTCTCAGAACCCATAGTTTGAGAGGACCCTATGCAGAACATAGTCCGTGATACATTCGGGATTCACCCCGAAAATGAGAGCATCACTTCTGTGGATATGTCAGTTCCGCAGTCAGCAGAAAGGATGGATGATAGTGTCAAAATTTTTTATGAGTTACTGAAAGATGGTGAACAATTGCTCTATGACGTGTGTGAAAAGTATTCAAAATTGTCTTTCTTGGTGAAGTTGTATCACATCAAGTGTTTGTGCGGCCTAAGAGACAAAGCAATGTCGATGGTACTTGAGTTGCTTGTCGATGTATTCCCAGATGCCAAGATTCCGCCTTCATTTTACGAGACTAAAAAAGTCATTAATAAGTTAGGGTTGAACTACAAAAAAAATTCATGCATGTTAGAATGATTGTATGTTATCTTGGGGTGAGCATGAAAGTAGCCAAACTTGTAGTAACTGCTCTGCACCAAGGTGGAAACCGAAACAAAAGGGGGAGAAGCGAAAAAATGTGCCTAATAAAATTCTTAGATACTTTCCAGTTAAGCCAAGATTGTAGAGGTTGTTCATGTCTTCTAAAACTGCTAAATTTATGAGATGGCATTCTGAAGACAAAATTTCTGACGGCATCATGCGGCATCCAAAGGATTCTGAGGCATGGAAGAGATTTGATCTTCTGAATCCTCAGTTTGCATCAGATCCGAGAAATGTTCGTTTGGGCCTTGCAACGGATGGTTTCAATCCATTTGGAAACCTATCTACAAGTTACAGTATATGGCCAGTTCTGCTAATTCTGTACAATCTTCCTCCATGGATGTCTATGAAATAGAGTTCATTCATATTATCAATGATAATTCCAGGGAAAAAAGCACTGGGGAATGTTATAAATGTGTTTTTTACAGCCACTAATTGAAGAGCTGAAGGAGTTATGGGTTGAAGGTGTTAAGACGTACGATACATTTGGCAAAGAAATGTTCAATATGCATGCAGCTCTTTTATGGACAATCAGTGACTTTCCTGGCCTTGGATGTTTATCAGGCTGGAATGCTCATACTAGATTAGCCTGTCCGTACTGTAACTTTGATTCTACTCCAATCCGTCTCCCTCACAGTTAGAAGTGGTGTTTTATGGGACATCGCCGATTCTTATCTCCGGGTCACAAATTCAGGCTGGCCGGCAATAGGTTTGACGGAAAAGAGGAAAGAAGAAACCCTCCTCCGCAACTGAGTGGTGTAGACATTTTAAGACAAGTCGATGATATTGAAGTTGTCTTTGGAAAAAATGTGGAAACTGATGTTGGGACTCAACAACGGCGTTCCCGAGGTCAGGGTTCGGTTGATGCTAGAACTCAACAATAGCGTAAGAAAAGTATATTTTTCAAACTTTCGTATTGGACAAATAATATGTTGCGTCATAATCTTGACGTCATGCATATTGAGAAAAATGTCTTTGACAACATCATTTACACTTTACTTAATGATTCCGGCCATTCAAAGGATCATGTAAATGCGCGGAAAGACTTAAAAGAGTTCGGTGTGAGGCCTGAGCTGTGGCCAGATGATGATGGTAAATATCCACTTGCTTTGTTCACGTTGACAAATGCAGGCAAGGAAGTATTTCTAAAAACACTTAAAAATGTATCTGTACCTGACGGTTATTCCAGTAATATCTCCAGATGTATTGATGTAAGACATCGTAAGATTGGAGGACTAAAAAGTCACGACTGTAACATCCTTATGGAACAACTGTTACCATTAGCCATAAGAAAGACACTTCTGAAGCTGGTATCTGCAGTTCTGATCGAGTTTTGTTCATTCTTCCAGCAACTGTGTTCCAGATTTTTGAATGTTAATGAACTTGATCAACTTCAAAATCGAATCATTATGACGCTGTGCCATCTTGAAATGTTATTTTTGCCGTCTTTCTTTACAGTCATGGTGCACTTGACTGTACATTTGGTCACGGAAGCGAAGTTAGGAGGATCAGTCCAATATCGTTGGATGTATCCCGTCAAAAGGTAAAACATTAAAAACACATAATTCCAATTTTTTGCATTATTGTTAATCCAATTTTATTCATTTAATCTATGTTTTCTAGATACTTGGGTAAACTTAAATCTTTCGTGCGGAATAGAGCAAGGCCAGAAGGCTCAATAGCAGAGTCGTATATTGCAGGAGAAGTTTTGTTATTCTGTTCCAGGTACATAGATGGTGTTGACACTGTCTTCAATCAACCTCCTCGTGTGGATGATCGATCCGATGTTGGGCCGTCTGACAGGGGTTTGTTGCCACCAATAGGAAGACCAGTTAGTGGATTTGATTATTTCACCATTTCTCCCCAGGAAAAATTGCAGGCTTATCGGCATGTCTTAACAAACTGCAAAGAAGTTGATCCTTACTTACAGTAAGTTAACTCACACTTAGCTACATTTGCATACAATTTTTTGTCTTGTGTAGCATTAAGTGTTTAGACAATGTTTTCTCAACAGGGAATTTAAAGACTATGTACGGCATAGTTTAAGAAGTCGGACGCGATCATCTATCGAGATAGATAAAAAAGTCCACAGGGAATTTGTCTCTTGGTTTTCGCGTCGTGTAAGTATTTCAACGTGGTAACATTTCATTCATATGTCAAATATGAATACAAGTCATCATTTATTCGTTTCGCAGATCGCAATTGATGCTGATGGATCGCAGTGTGCTGATTTAAAATATCTGGCACTTGGTCCACTAAATAGAGCACGTCGATACAGTGCTTACAATGTCAATGGATTCAAATTTTGAACTTTAGAGCGAGACCAAGGGATGACATCTCAAAATAGTGGAGTTTACGGTACTTTTGGGACGAGGAGTTATGCAAGTAGTAGTGATACGAATATACAATTTGGTGGCATCCTGTATTACGGAAAACTATTGGACATTGTCGAGTTAAACTACCATGGCCATTTTACAGTCATATTATTTAAGTGTATGTGGGTCAACACAACTACAACGAGAGAAATTGCAATTGATGAATTCGGGGTGACATCGGTTGATTTTTCTCGGTTGATTCACACTGGTGAACATGATGATGACGAGCCATACATCCAGGCATCTGAGGCTCATCAAGTATACTATGTACAAGATGAGTTGGACACGAACTGGAGTATAGTGATGCATTTAAAACCCTGTGACTTATACGAGATGAGCGATGAAGATGAAAATCTTATATACGAGTGCGATCCATTACACATGCAAAATTTAAAAAGATTGTTTCCAGAAGGAGAAGTTAATTTATGCTTGTTACGGTATTAGTTTTGCTATTATCGCCTATTTATATATATTTTAGACTATTTATAAGTACTGTACTATTTTATTTATTTCCATAACTTTTATTAGGCAAAGTTTAATTTACAATTGTTTTATTAATTTCATTTTGCCAGTAGCGGTGACGATGAAGAAGGCTAGATCAGACATAGCAGGGGTGTCCAGTTCTCACACTGCCACGTCCCGTGGGGCGATCAGTGAGGGAGGACAGCCCACTATGGAGTCGGAGGCTGTCACATCATCACTCCCTGTTAGCGACTCCCAGCCACTGGATTCGCAGGCCGTCCCCTGCACACTCCCCCCACCCGACGCTCAAGCACCGGACGACGATTATTCGTTTGATTTTGACACAATCTTTGGCGGTGTAAAGGAGGAGCATCAGCCCGGTGAGCAGGAGCACAGACGCAGGAGGAGTTGGACAATTGATGTAGTCGGTGAGTATTGTAATCATGTACACTTTATGCGCTTAATAATTTTGTCTTAGTAATATAATATATAATTGTCACTAATTATTTTGACAGACGGGACCGGGCACACAATGTCCAGACAGTTGACTGTCCACGACGTATGGGCCCTGCCTCAGGGGTCAAAGGTGGTTGTCCAGTTCAACGACAACCACCAGGCTATCGGAGACAGTGGCAGTTTGCTCGATGTCTTCCTCGGCACCATCGGGGATAACTTTCGGTTATTCCCGATCTCTTACAGGGATTGGAGGAGCATTCCTCAACAGTCGAAGACAAATGTCTTCGTAAATAATATTCAGGTATGAAAACATATCTTTTGTAATTAATTATAATTAATTGTAATTTATATGCAATTTATGTGTAACTAATTTTTTAATTTCGTTTGCAGACACATTTTAATGTGACGGATCAATACAAGAAACTGATCATGCAGTCACTAGGAGCGAAATGGAGAGCAGGACGATACAATTTATTTCGCCTGGCGTACGATGGTACGAAGACTAGAGATCAGTTGCGGAGTGAAGTCCCGACAAGCATCCCACCTGATCAGTGGGCAACTTTCGTAGACTATCGCCTAGACGCGAAGTCTAGTATAAGTTGTTAATATATATTTATAAAATTTAACTTTTAAATATTGTCACTAATTATTTTTCTTATGTGATTAATTAGGATCTGGCTGCGAAGAATAAACGGAACAGAAGACAATTGACAATGCCACACACTACTGGATCCAAGAGCCTTGCGCGTAAAAAGGCGGAGATGGTAAGTTTAAATCTATAAATATTTTGTTTTTTTTAAATGTTGAGAAGACTATAATATATAATCATAAATTGATTGATTAATTATTTTAATTTTCAGGAGATTGAGCTTCAGGGTCCAGTGACTCGTGGTGATGTATGGACAGCAGCTCATAAAAGAGCTGACGGATCATACATCAACGATGAAGCTCGGGCTGTTGCGGTGAGTAATAAAATCTTATCAACCATACGTGGATAATTATTTAACTTTTAGATAATGTTTAATATTATTAATTTTCTGTTATTGAATGTTAGGAGAAAATTGCTTCGATCCAGCAGGAGGACAGTTCGTCCCAAGAGTTCTCGACGGCCGATTCGCTTGTGAGAGCTCTTGGCACTAAGGAGCACTCCGACCGCGTTCGAGGATTTGGGTTGGGTGTTTGCCCAACTCAAGTCTTCGGTCGTAGTTCGTCTGGGTCGAGCTTACAGTCTGGCCCGTCGTACCACGACTTATAGAGTGAGGTGGAGCACCTGAAGACAGCTATGCAAGAATGGGACGTCGAGCAGCAGTGCTTGAAGACAGCGAAGAGATGCTGAGTTCGCAGCACGGCAAGCACAGATGGAGGCTGCTATGACGTTCTTGCTACAAAAATTTCAAGGTCAGCTGCCACCTGAAATTTCAGGACTTCATAGTCCCGGACCTAAGGTAACCTTTTAATACAAAAAATTGTTGGTATAATTTTGTTTATTTTAAAAACACTAAAAATTCAAACAAATAAAATTTAATTTTCAGGATCCCAGCGATCGTGGTAGTGGGCATCAGCGTGATCAGCATCCATAAGGTCTAGAAACTTGATTTAGTTGATATATTTGTATATGTAATTTTGTCAACTTCGTTACTATTAATTTTTTGTACATATATTTTTTTATATATTGATTCATTATAATTCAATAATTTATGCATCTTTAGTATCTGGTTAAATATTAATAATTTTTCAAATTCAATTTTCAATTTTTAAATAATTCAAACGCTTAATTATTATATAATAAAATAAAATGTATATAAATTAATTTATAAAATATTAAAAATATAAATTAATTTTTATTTTGCATAAAAATTTAATAATAAAAACATTTATGCATTATTAGTATTATGAATAATACAAAATATTATATTTAAAATTACAAATAAAATTGATATAAAAAATTTAATTAATTTTATTAATTAAAAAATAATAAATAACGACTGTTTTTGTTAAAAACCGTCGTTATAATTAATTTTTTTAAATTAAAAAATAATAATAATAATAATAAATAACGTCGGTTTTTGTTAAAAACCATCGTTATTATTAATTTTATTAATTAAAAAATAATAATAAATAATAATAAATAACGACGATTTTTAAACCGTTGTTACTTTTAACGGCGGTTAAAAACCGTCGTTAAATCAGACATAGCGACGATTATTTCCACGGTTGCTAAAACCGTCGCTATACCTGGAGTTCCACGACGGTTTTAAAACCGTCGTTAATGGCCATAACGACGGTCAAAACCATCGTTATGCCCACTTAAAAACCGTCGTAATGCCGCAGTTTTGTTGTAGTGAAAGCTTCAGTCATGTCTCCCAAACCGAGTATGCTTCTAATTATTTGATCACTAATTAAATAATTTGTTAATCATAGTGAAACTACGATGATATTTATGTGTCTAGTTCATTATGTGGATAATCATGGATTGTATATAAAATAAGAATATATTTGCATAACTTATGCAGTCTTTAATTGAGAGTTAAACAACATAGTGAATCTTTGATTATTTAATTCGCATAAGAATATAGTAAGTTAACTTTAAAAAAAAAATTATTAGAATTTTGGGAAAACTTAGTAAATAATTTAGAGTTTCTCGATTAAAAATTAGGATAATTATTTATAGGTTAGAGAGATAGATAAGTCTCAAGTGAATCAATTATTGTGAAATTGGATTCCCTAAAGTCTCCATCGATTGACTGCTTCTGAATAACTTTTGCTCTAATGAAATTTCAATTTTTTTTGTTTTCTTTTACTTTTTGCATTATTAATCAACTTTTAATTCGATCCTTTCAGTTGAGATTAGGAATAATAATAGTATAGTAATTAATAACATCAATCCTCAAATAAGCAATATTGTATATTCACCTAGAGATTTTATTATTTGACAATGATTTTGTACACTTATACTTGTGAAAATTATTTGTGAACAATGGTGGAAGAACCTGTTGTTGAGGACTACCTTATGTGTAGTTGTGTGAGGGCTCAAATAATGATTGATGTGAAGAAACCTTTCGTGGATGGCTTTTGGGTGCCCAGACCTTATCTGCTTGAAATTTGGGGCAAAGTGAAGTATGAGCAGCTCCAACAATTCTGTCATAATTGTGGTATATTGGGCCATGATCATAAAGTTTGTTCTAAACAGAAGGTGATTTTGTTATGTAATCTTGGCAAGACGAAGTTTAGATCATAGATGGGGGTTCCCCCCCGTTAAATCCTATTTTAGGATTTTGGTTTTAGAGGACGATGAAGGTTGGGGTTTGCCAAAGGGGTGGTTAGAGGCTGCACATTTAGATAATTCAGATTCATGAGAGTGTAAAGAGATTAAAGATGGTGGTTGTGGGGTGGTTAACAAAGCCCTTTGATAGTTAATAATGACCCATTTTTGGAAGAAGCAGTGGCAGTCCACATACGAAGTTGAAGGGAGAATCAAATTTATCTAAGAAGAAAACTTCTTTTTGTGGTGATTCGTTATTTGACATCCCAGTGGTAATGGCTGATATTCAGATGACTCAAGAAGGTTTTGTCTTTGGACACTTGAAAAAGGAGACTATTGCTAGTATGGGCTGTGTTGACTTGCCTGAAAAAGCCACCATAGCACCATGAGTTTTCTATCTTGGAATTGTTAGGGTCTAGGGGCTACCTTCACAATTAAATTTCTTAAAGAATTTGTTAATAAATTTAAGTCCTCCCTAGTTTTTCTTATGGAAACTTGGTTAAAAAAAATCTTAAATAGATGACATAAGGAGGAGACATTTTGGATTTTGAAATGTCTGGTATATAGATCTTGAAGGTTTGAAAGGGGGTTTGGCCAAGGTACTAAATTTTCTTTCTTTTCTATCGAAACGACCGAAAAGTTTTTGTTTCTAAAGTCACTGACACAAAACAGAGTTATCAAAACGAAACAAAGCATTTGTTAAGAAATTATATTATTTCAATTGAAATTATTATATTGCAGAATATTTATGTAGAAATACTCTTATTTCGGTAAAAATATTTTTATTTTGAGTTGTTTCGATGGAAATACTCTTATGAATTATTTTCAAGTTATTTCGATGAAAATACTCTTATTTTAAATTGTTTTCGAGTTATTTCAATGAAAATACTCTTGTTTCGAGTTGTTTCGATGAAAAAGTACCAAACTAAAATTTAAAAAATAAAAAAATTGACAATTTGAAAGTAGATGAAAGTATCATTACATTACATCTAATACCAAGTTATTTTTTTCTACAAGTCACAACATTTTTGTCATCTTCCTATTCTTCCTCTTCATTCTCATAACATTATTTTCCTTTATTGTCTTTATTTTAAAGAGGGAACTACAAAAATGACAAAAAGAGAGATTGAGAGACAAAGAGAAAGAAAAGTACCTGAAAGATATACTTAAAAATAGAGACAAAATCATAGTTGATTGAAAGAGACTTAAAGATAGTAGCCACGAAAAAATTAAGAAGATGGAGAGATTGGTGTAAAAGAGAGGTTTTTGTTAAATACTGTTGGAATTTGAGTTAGAGTTCCTACTATAGTAGCATATTTATTTACTATTCAATTATAGACATTAATTCAAATTAATTTTAACATAATTTTATATATCTATATCTTTAATATTATGTTAAAAAAATTTTAAAATTTTAAAATATATTTTTTGAAACGTTTCTTAAAAAGTCGTTCGTTTCCACGAAATTTTCGAAAATATAGCTCAAAACGAAATTTAATACCTTGGGGTTGGCATTGTGGTGGGTCGATTGAGTTGACTTGGAGGTTGTTTATAGTTCAAAATTTTTAATTCATGTTCAAATTTTGGATGGTCTCCTGGATTTCAAGTTGTCATTTCTTTTATCTATGACCCTCCTAGGGAAAATGATAGATCCATGTTCTGGGAGAGAATGAAGACTTAATTTCCTTCTGAATTGGTTCCATGGGTCTGTATTTGTGATCTAAATGAACATGCACTACAACAAAAATAGGTTTTAATGATGGAATTTTAGCGACGGTTAAAAAAAACCGTCCCTAAAACATAAAATAACGACTGTTTTTAAAACTGTGGTTATTTAGCGACGTTATTTTAAGAACCGTCACTAAATAAAATTAACAACGGTTTTTAAAAAACTGTTTCTATTTAAAAATGGGTTTTTAAACAAATGTAGTTAAGTATTGTTAGTTTTTACTATTTTTTAAAATTGTCAACTTTTAGCGACGGTTTTCTAAAACTGTGGCTAAATAATGATGATTTTTTAAAAATCGTCGTTAAAAATTGTTGTTTTTGCCTCACATTTTAATCTATTAATTTCAATGACGGTTTTCTAAAAACTGTCGCTAAAAATTGTTATTTCTACTCACATTTTAAATCTGTCAGTTTTTAGCGACGATTTTCAGAAAACCGTCGCTAAAAATGTTAATTTTGGCACATTTTTAATGACAGTTTTCTAAAAACCGTCAGTAAAATTTTTTATTTGAATGTTAATTTTATCGCATTTTTAATAACAATTTTCAAAAAATCGTCGCTAAATAATGACGATTTTTAGAAAATCGTCGTTAAAAATTGTTATTTGATTGTTAATTCTGGCGCATTTTTAACGACGGTTTTTTAAAAATTGTTTTCAAATACTCCAATTTTTTTATATATATTTGGCACATCTTCCCCCCATTTTTCATCCTCATCTTCCCTCCATTTTTTTTTCATTTAGAGAAGGTTTTTCCTTTCAATTATGCTATTGGATTTGTTGTGAAGAATGCTTCTCTTTTTATTTTGTTTCTATTTTTTATATGAAGAAGCAATAATGATGGAAGTTTTTGTAAAGAATACTTCTCCCTCATCTTCTCTTTATTTAAATATCAGTTTTAATTTTAAATTTTAGTCAAATTTTTATTGTTGAATTTTTCTTTTATGGATATTATTATTATTGGAGATACAATTATAAGAATCTTAAAAAATATTAAAATAAAAATAAAAATAAACTGGGAATCTATAAGCGAAAGGCAGAAAATGTAGCCTAATTTATGTCCATGGTTGAAGGATTGACTATTTGATTTCGTTTTTTTTTTTAAAAGTGTTTAAATCGTTGCTAAAGCAAAAGATAGGTTTAGCGACGGTTCAAAACCGTTGCTACAAAACCATAGCTAAAACATTGTCACAAAAAAAATTTAACGACAATTCCAAAACCGTCGTTAAGTATGGTTTAACGACGGATTACCCACAGTTCTCAAAACCGTCGTTAAAGGTTAGCGACGGTTAAAACCGTCGTTAAAGCCACTAAAAAACCGTCGTTAAATCCTGTTTTTCTTGTAGTGATGCTAGGCAATCTGAAAAGTTTGGGGCTAGAATTCACAATAGCAGAAGATTCTGGAATTTGCTTTGGTTTATTTTTAGTGTAATCTATTTGATATGGGCTTCAAGAAATCTCAATTTACATGGTCAAATAATCATTTTGGTTGAATAGGGCATTCTGTAATCTTTCTTGCAGAAATTTTTTTCCTAATGTTCAAAACTTTCATCTTGACACTGTGTTGGTATTGGATTTTAATTATCATGATACCAAGACCCCTAAATCCCTTAAATTTGAATTAATGTGAATTGATCACCCAAATTGCTTAAATGTTACAACAAAAAAGTTGGAAAGTAGAAGGTAGGGATAGAGCTGTGGTGTTGGATTTCTTTATTCAAAATCAAAGTGATTGCCGTAAGACCCTGGAGATATGGAGTGCAACAACTTTTCTAAATAACAAGGGTTTGTTTGAAAACTATTTTTGAAATATTTCTTTTGTTTTTTTGTTCTACAAAAACAAAAAATTCTGTTTCTTATGTTATTTTTATAAATTATTTTTAAAAATTATTTTGTAAAAATGTAACTCAAAAAATAGTTTTTAAGAAATACTATTTTATTGTTTTTCTTATTTTTATGCAAAACTGTTTTCAATTTTTTTTTAAAAATAAGGAGAAATGTATTCATTAATGGAAAAATTGTAAATAATTTATCAAAACTAATCCCTAACTATCATGCAAATCACATTATTATGTTTTCAAACAATGTTTTTAAAATTTATATCCAAACAAATTTTTTATTCTAAAAAAAAGTTTTTAACATTATTTTTACAAAACTATTTCTAAAAAATATTAATAAAAATAAAAATATTTAAAAACACTTCCAAACGAACCATAAGCTTCTAATTGTTAAATTGTTAAAATAACTTCAGAAGTGTAATGAAGGGGATTTTACTGAGGGAAAAGCTGCCAAAGCAAATGAAATTACTCAATGAATTGTGAAGACTTGGGAGTTGGAACAAAAATATTGGAGCTAAAGATCCAGAATAAAGCGGCCGAAAGCAAGAAATCAGAATACTACCTTCTTTCACTCAATTACTATACAAAAAATAAAATTCTAAGGACCAGAAGGGATAATGACGCTTGGGTGGATGATGCAGAGGGGATAGCTACTTTTTTCAAGGATTATTTCTCAACTATTTTTGCTCATTCGGGTCAGCGTAATCTCTCACAAGTGCTTCAGTTCGTCAATCCTGTTATTTCAGTGGAAGATAATAACCTTCTTTCATGCCCAGTTACGGATCAAGAAATTAAATTGGGTGCACATCAACTGGGTGGCTTAAAAGCCCCTGGGACCGATGGCTTTCTGGCATTATTTTGATACCCAAAAAAAAAAATTGAAGTAGTCTCTGATACCAATTGTTACAAGTCGAAAGGTAGAACTCTCACTAAAATGCTAGTCTTTTGAGAAAGTTCTACCTTTCGACTTGTAACAATTGGTATCAGAGCTTACTCCAATTTTTTTTTTCACGAGAATGCAGCAGAAAATGGGTTCAACTTTATTCGATCAGCACGCTTACATTTAAATAGTTAAAAAAAAACTGAAAAGCTTACCAACATTCTTGGAATCTTGTGGGTAGTCAAGTGGTTAAGTTGGTGCAAGAGTTTTCCAATAATGGTACTGGTTTGTAGGAGATTAATTTCACTAATCTAGTGCTCATTCCAAAAATCAATAGCCTAGAATTGATGGGTCAATTTAGACTGATCCGTTTATGTAATTTTTACTATAAAATTATTTTTAAGGTGATGACTAATAGGATAAAGCATATTCTTCCAAAATTCATCCATGAATATCAGATAGCCTTTGTACCAGTTTGACTTGCTACCTCTTCTCTAAGCATATTATTTCACCATCATTAAAGAAAGAAAATAATGGCTAAAAGAAAAAAAAAACTTTAATGGCCGCCACACCCAAATCTTCCACCCATAGCCAAAACCTCCCTGCCATCCACACCTAAAAAAGTTCAACTATATAGTAAAAAAAAATTAAAATTTCATACATTTTGAAAATTGAAAGTTAATTTATCTTTTAATTAATCAAATTACCTCAAATAATTATATCTGAGAACTATTGTTAAATTGATGGTATAACAACTTATTGTATCCAGATTATAATTAATAAAAGAGATCAAACAAGACTTTTGCAATCATTGAGCGAGTTTTAATTACCTTGATATAGGAGTTTGTGCTCAATCTTCTCCATAGAGATTCCCTGGTCCCAATCTTCTATCTAGGTATAACTTTTTCGACCTCTTAGTAGGTCGTGCTCCTACTCTAATTCCTATACCAAAGTACCATATATAAATATTATAGGCTTGATAGACGTGGACGTGAGGTTGAAAAAATTCTCTAATTTGTCAATAGCTTCTTTTTCTATATATATATTTTTATTTTTATGTGTAAATTCATACTCTAATTCCTATACCCCTTTCCCATTTGCTTTTTCGCACCTCCTTTCTTGCTTATAAAAAACGAAACAAATGCACAAAAAGCAAAAAAGTGAAGTATATATTTTTTGTTGGAATATTTTATAAATAATCGATTAGAATTTAATTAATTATTAAATTTAAAATAAATTGATCTATTATGATCTCATGTGAACTGTTATAAGTGAATCGCATAGGATAGCACAATTTAAACAAAGGTCCAACCTACAATTTTCTAACTGTCAATTTTCTTCCTATCACAAAATTTATTGAGTTATAAAGCTTATTAAAGAGATAATTAATTTATTAATTAATAAATTAAATTTAAGCTGGTTACTAACTAATTCTGCTGCATGTTGAAACATCGTGTGTAATAAGTAGTTCAAAATCATACCATCTTCGTCACTCTCTCTTCTCTTCTTTCGACTCCTCTCTATACTATCTGTAAAAATTAAGGGGGCCTAGTAGGTTGTGAATCTACTTACTCTCGAGATGATCAAGATTTCTAGTAGAGTCAATAATATCTTTAGAGCAATGAATTCTTCAGGTACGCTCGTTAAACTATTCTTTAATTATTTTGATTAATTACTGAGATATTACATCACTTGGTATCATAGCAGAGGCTGTAGTAATCTAGTTCAATTGGAAAGCGCTAATTTTGTATTTTGATTTTCGTTGTTTTCGAATATTTTTAAGTGGATGATTTTGGTGTCAATTCATAAAATAGATTGCTGAAAGTTTTATGCTATGAGAATATGGTCGGTAATATAAAAAAAGGATGAAATCAAATTCAACTTACCTTTAATTCCTGAGCTTACTAAGGATTTAGGGAAGTGTCTGCGCATCCCTCTTATTCAAGGCCAAAGACAAGATTTCAATTTACATATAAATCAGTTGGCCAATGTATTAGATATAGTTGTGTGCTCCATGCTCTGAAATGTGAGGACAATCTCGATTATGGAGCTTCAAGACCTTCTCATGTTCTAGAGAAATACGTTTTTGGTGTTTTTTTTTACCAGAACCACTATGTATCTCACCAGGAATCATTGTTTGGATCCCTGGAAAACGTCCCTGGAATTTCTCTGGTTTGTGGCATCCAATCAGGTCATGAAAGCAATCGGATCAGGTTCTAGGGATTTGACCGAGTGAGGAAGAAGATACATTCTGATTTTGGGCTGATGATTTATGCCCAGAATTTGGGTTTGGGCTGTGAGTGAAACAAATGTGTTTCACTTTAAGTAGGAGACTAGGCCGAATTACAAGACTAGTTTAATCAAAAATAACTTTGCACCTCAAATCTCTCCTAGAATTATGATTTTGTCCCTAGACACTTCTTAAACCATTATATATTCTCCCAAACTTTTCCTAATTCATAATAAACTCTATAGACTTATGAAATTTCTTTAGTTTGTTTCAGAGGTCATGAAAATCTTATAATTTGTCACGCTTAGGATCATATTGCGTTGATGATGGACAAACCCCATAGGTGTGATATTGTTAATGTAATTTTGAGGGTTTGGACTTTAAAGGATAGACGTATATAGCACTTATAATGCAATAAATATTTGTTGTACCCCATAGGTATGAAAATATTGAATGCATTTTTGTATGAACTTTTGTGTGAGCCAAACTTTAATCGTATATGAGTCTTCTTTGTGTGCCATTATAGTTGCATAACTGAAATTTTTTGAATTGTTTTGGAAATTTTGTATTCTAATTATGTTGGGCACGCATAATTACTATTTCCTATTTTGTTGTTGATTTCAAATTTTGTTTTTGCACAACTATCCTTTGTGAAGGCTCTCAGTATGACTAACTATGATGACTGAAAAGAGTTTCTGAATATGTACCTTACTATTTTTAAGAAAGATTTGACTCTAAGAGAACTTAAATTAAGGGATCTCACTTCACAATTCAGTGCTACTGACAAGGCTTATCTTAAACAATAGTTTAAGTCCAACTGAATCTATCCAGCAGTGATTAAATATACTATTAAAAATGTAATTAGGGATAGTACTCCTAAAATGGATATTGCAGTAGAATACTTGAAAGCTATTGGTGATAAGTACAATAGGCTTGACAAAAGCCAAATTTTTTTTTATCTTTCACTACTTGATAATACTCAATATAATAGTGTCTGGTGTTAGAGAACATATTTTAAAACTTGTTCATTACTACAAGTTGAAATCATATAGGGTTGATTTAGGTGAGAGCATATTGGTTTATCGTGTTCTTCAATCATTATCAGTAGAATATGAGTTCTTGAGGACTTTATATAATTCGTAAGAAGTATAATGATCTATTGACTCACTGATCTTGATTGTCACTCAAGAAGAAGAAGCTATAAAAGAAGAATCATTCTCACTCTGTAAACATGTATCTTATAGCTCCAGTAGCAAGTCTAGAGGATGGAATAAGAAGAAATAGAAGAAGCCTGAAGTACAAAAGGTTGGTAAACCAAACTTTAAGAAAGATAGTGAGAAGAATGAGAAACCAAAATTGAAGTTCTTTAATTACATTTGCAATTATTGTAAGAAATTTAGCCACATGAGAACAGATTGCTTTAAGCTAAAAAACAAGTAGGAAAATGAAGGTACATTAGTTCAAATTTTCCCTCTAACTCTAGTTTTTTTTTAGTCTAATAGTATTGAAACATCTTCTGACTCTTAGTGGTTGGATTTTGATGCTACTATGCATATTGTGAATTCTTTGCAGGGACTCAAAAATAAAAAGTCCCAAGTAAGGCACAAAAGACAGTCTTTGGCATTACTAGGAGTAAGACATCAGTATAATATATTGGATCTATTCTTTAAATTTGAATTCTAGACATGTTATGACTTTGAATAATGTTATTTATGTACCTTCTGTAATAAAGAATTTAATTTCGACTTTTGTATTAGATATTGATGGTTATTCATTTTTTTAAGGAAATTGAAAGATTGATGTCTTTTTTATTCTATTATTATTGGCTATGCATCCTTAATATGTGGTTTATATTGTTTGAATGATTAGTCACTTAAACTTCTTAATCTTCAAATCAATGTAGTAATTGGACATAAAAGCTAGAGACCTAGTGACAAATCCTCTATGTTGTGGCATTGTCGATTGGGCTACATCTCTAGAGAAAGATTGTAAAGAATGACTAAATAAGGTGTTCTACAAGACCTTATTTTTTTGGATTTTGTGACTTGTGTTGATTGAATAAAGAAAAAATTCACAGCTCGAGCTAAAAATGGCGTTTGGTATATGGCAAAGTTTTTTGTTCCTGGGAATCATGTTTTCTGGGAAACATGATTGATGGGAATAATAATTCCTGGGAATGTGTAAAATGTGTTTGGTTGGCTTTTAAGATTGCTGAGAATGTGTAAATAACATTTTCTAAGAATCTTTATTTATGTATATAGCTTTTAAAAATACTCTTATTTATTTATTTTTTAAATTTTTTTTGTTTGTTTATTTTTTTTAAAAAAATATAATAAATTATTATTAATAATTTATTAATTTTAAAATTATTAAAAAACATATTAACAATTAAATTTATTTTTATAAAAAAATCTATATAAAATATTAAAGGATAAATATATATTTTATTTTTGATAAAGATTTCCACCTTCATGGGAATCACCAATTCCCACCCCCCTCCATGGTAATCTTTTCATGGGAATCTTACTTAAAAAACATTCCCAGAAATTGAAGTTTCCTGGGAATCAGAATTTTTATTTTGAAACCAAACAAAGGAATCTTCAATTCCTATATTCTGATTCCCAGGAATTCAAAAAATTTCCTTCTACCAAACACCCCCTAAGGGGCAAAGATGTCTGAAAATATTTTAGACCTTATTTATACTAACATATGTGGACCTACTACACTTATAGCTATAGATGGTTTCAAGTATTTTATTACTTTCATAATGATTAATCTAAGTATGGATGGATTGATCTCTTGAATGAAAATGGAGAATCCTTAAATGCAATTAAGAATTTCAAAGACGTAATTGAATTAAAAT
Organism: Gleditsia sinensis; assembly: GCA_037074535.1. Classification (NCBI taxonomy): domain Eukaryota; kingdom Viridiplantae; phylum Streptophyta; class Magnoliopsida; order Fabales; family Fabaceae; genus Gleditsia; species Gleditsia sinensis. The sequence goes on from CM073474.1 coordinate 6,681,025, forward strand.
CTGGCAAGTTAATTAAAGCCGTTAGATCTGACAAGGGTGATGAGTATTATGGAAGATATATTGAGACTGGCAGGAATCTTGACCCATTTTCTTTATATCTACAATAATATGGTATTAAAACTCAGTATACAATGCCTAGCACCCCATAACAAAATAGGGTAGTAGAAAAGTAGAATTGCACTATCATTGATATGGTTAGAAGTATGATCGGTCACTCCTCGGTGCCAGAGTTCTTATGAGGTAATGCATTAAAAACTATTGTCTATATTTTGAATCAAGTTTTTAGCAAGCTATTTCCAAAGACTCCATATGAATTATATTTTGGAAAAACTCCCACATTGAAACATATGCGAGTATAGGGTTGCAAAACAAAGGCAAAACCTTACAATCCACAACATATGAAACTTGATTCTAAAATCGTTACTAGTTTCTTTATTGGATATTGCACCGGTTCTCGTGGGTACACGTTTTATTATTCAGATTTCACTACCAAGGTCATGTAGTCAAATCGTGCATATTTCTTTGAAGATATCTTAGATAGTGGGAGTTCTGTGCCTAGGTCTATCACTTTACGAGATGAAAGCAACATTTTACTGGTGCATACTATGACACCGTCTTTAGCAGAAAAAAATAATGTTGTGGATCAAGGTGAAGGTGAGGAGGAACCACCTCTAGAGGGCAATGAGGAGCTGGTTGTTGAACCAAGGCAATCTCAAAAGGTTTATAAATCTACTATTCCCAATGACTACATGGAAGAATTTGATTCAGATGCTATTGATTATTTAGACCCTAGGTCTTATCAAGAAGCTATATCGGATACTCACTCTTCTAAATGACTAGAGGCTATGAATGAAGAACTTGCCTCTATGTATTGTAATTATATGTGGGAACTTATAGAGTTACCAAAAGGGTTTAAACTAGTTGGTTGCAAATAGGTCTTTAAAATTAAACGAAGACCTACATGCGAAGTTGATAAACACAAAACCAAACTTGTAGCTAAAAGCTACAAACAAAAATAAGATATTGATTACACAAAAACTTTTTCTCTAGTGTCTACTAAGGATTCTTTTATAGTGGTTATGGCTCTGGTTGTACAATTTGATCTTGAACTTCACCAGATGGATGTTAAGACTGCCTTCTTGAATAGAGATTTATATGAAGAAGTTTACATAACTCAGACTGATAGTTTTGTTGAACCTAGTAAAGAGCACATAGTGTGCAAATGGAATATGTCTATCTATGGGCTAAAATAAGCCTTCAGGCAATGGTATTTGAAATTTGATGAAGTCATCACTTCACTCGATTTTGTTGAGAATGTCTCAGATCAATGCATTTATCAAAAATTTGATAAAATCAATTTTGTAATCTTGGTCGTTTATGTTGATGATATCTTATTAGCCAGCAATTTGATGAATTTTCTCAATAAAATGAAGCATTTATTATCATGTCATTTTGATATGAAGGATCTGAGTGATGCTTCTTTCGTCCTTGTGATATAAATTTATCTTGATAGATCCTGTGGCATTCTTGGTTTATCACAAGCAACCTACATTGAGCAGGTACTTAAGAAATTCAAAATGGAATTCTTGCACTCCCTCTCCTACTTCTGTTCAAAAAGGTAAAATATTTTCAAAATTGTAGTGTCATAAAGATGATAAGAAAAAGGCTGAAATGAAGAAGATACCATACGCTTCTACTATAGGGAGCCTTATGTATGTTCAAGTATGTACTCGTTCGGATATAGCCTTCGTCATCAATGTGCTTGGTCAATACCTAAGTGATCCTAGCATGGATCATTGAAAGGTTGCTAAAAATTTATAAGGTATATTCACAGTACAAAGAGTTATATTTTGACTTATAAAAGATCATATTCTCTTGAGGTTATTAGCTATTCAGATTTTGATTACAGTTCTTGTCTAGATAATCATAGTTCCACAACTGGGTACATCTTTATGATGTCTAGAGGAGCTGTTTCATAGAAAATTGTAAAATAGACATTTACAGCTATCTCATCTATGGAAGTAGAAGATATCACTTGTTTTGAGACCACACGTCAGGCTATATGGTTTAGGAAGCTAATATTTAACATGTGCATAGTTGATTTAATATTGCATCCTCTAACTATCTATTATGATAACAAGTCTGCGATGTACTATGCTAATAACCACAGAAATTCGAGCCGTACAAAACATTTTTATATCAAACTCATGTTTGTGAAAGAAAAAAATTATAGAATCTCATACTCGTGTAATTCACATTCCTAGTACATAGATGCTTACAGATCCATTGACCAAGTGTCTACTCGTAGAAGTTTTTCGAAGTCATGTAACTTGTATGGATATTGTGAATTCCTTTTATGCCTTGATTTCGTGAGAATCTGAGAAATATTTGGTATCATGTCATTGTTTACTTTATATTTTCTGCAAGTTTTGTTCAGTTTAGTTTGATGCATTTTATATCATTTATATCCTCATAGGATTCAATGATTTTGTTATTATACACTTTACATATACATACATATATACATACATACATGTATGTATACGTACATATATGTGTATATATATACATATATGTGTATATATATATATATATACATATACATATATGTGTATATATATACATATACACATATATACACATATATGTATATGTATATATATATATATATATATACACATGTATATACATATATATACTCTATGTTGTTCACTTACTAGACTAAGTTTAAAATAAATAAAAAACATATTTTGTTCTATTCATATTATGGAATATTATATTTGTGTCTGATATCATTTGCTTCCTCATAAGATCCAGTGATTTTGTGAATTTTCATTTGCTAAATTGCGTTAGTGGCTTAATGATGTTTACCAAATAATTAACTAATGTAATCCAAGTGAGAGATTGTTGGAATATTTTATAAATAATAGATTGGCATTTAATTAATTATTAAACCCAAAATAGATTGGCCCGTTATGATTTTGTATAGACTGTGATAAGTAAATTGCATAAGAGAACATAATTTATGTAGAGGTCCAGTCTACAACCTTTTAACTATCAGTTTTCTCCTTATCACAAGGCTAATTGAGTTAGAAAGTTTATTAGATCGAAAATTAATTTATCAATTAATAATTAATTTTAAGGTGGTTACTAATTAGGTCTGCTACACAATGAAACATCGTGTGTAATAAGTAGTTCAAAGCCAGACCATCTTCATCACTCTCATTTCTCTTCTCTTTACTCCTCTCTGTACTATATGTAAAAGTTAAGGGGATTTAGTAGGTTGTGAATCTGCCTACTCTCGAGGTTATCAAGATCACTAATAGAGTCAATAACATCTCTAGAGTAATGGATTCTTTAGGTACACTCATTAAATTATTATTTTAATTATTTTGATTAATTACTGAGATATTACAATATTTTTGTTATAATTTATATTAATAAAAATTAATATAATAATGTTATCTCATAAATATGCTAAAGTGATTATTAAGTAACAAAAAATTATATATATATATATATATATAAATTACATTCCATAATAAGAAAAAAAATATGATGTTAGTAAATCAAAAAATAAAATATCATAAAATGAAACTAATTACAAGATAAATGTAATAATAAATAAATAAACACAAATATAGAAATACAAAATATAGAAAAATAATTGAAAATAATATAAATAAATAAAAAATAGAGAAATTTTTTATAATTATTAAATATAATTTTACTACAATTTTAAATAAATCAATATTTAATTTTAAAAATTAATTAATTGGGATATAAAAAAATTAATTGCTATAGAGAAAAAAAAATACATTTAATTAGGAAAAAAATTTAAAATAGAAAAATACTATTTTTAAAAACAATTTTGATATCAATATTCAACAAAAATTTAATTAATATTAATTATATTACATGTATGTATTGTAAATAATATTAATTAATTTTACAATAAATTTAAATATTATTTATAACACCGTGTGTCAAGACAAAACATTAGGGCTTCGTTTGTTACACGGAATTTAGCTGATGGAATGGGATTCCAGATTCCTATTCCATCATATCACCGTGTTTGATAGATAGATTGATATGTCCTACGGAATAGAGTGTAATCAGAGAAGGTAATACACATTACCTCTAAAAAGCGAAGGAAAGCGAGAGAAAGGCATGGAATAACATATGAAAAACCAAAAATACCCCCATTTTTTACTTTATCCTATTTACTCTTGTCTACTTTTTCTTCGGGCCCTCCAAACAACATTTCCAACTTTTTTCTTCACCCGTGAATACTTTTTCGAAGCTCCTCCCTTTCCTCCCAAGCTCACCCTTTCTTCCCTTTCCCCCCGAGCTCACCCCTACTTCTATTTCCTCCCGAGCTCCTCAATCTGCATCCCGAGCTCACCCCTTCTTCCCTTTCCTCCCGAGCTCACCCCTGCTTCCATTTCCTCCCGAGCTCCTCGATCTGCATCCCGAGCTCACCCCTTCTTCCATTTCTCACCCCTTCTTCCCTTTCCTCCCGAACTCACCCCTGCTTCCATTTCCTCCCAAGCTCCTCGATCTGCATCCCGAGCTCACCCCTTCTTCCATTTCCTCTCGAGCTCACCCCTTCTTCCATTTCCTTGAAGCTCCTAGATCTGCATCCCGAGCTCGTGGCTTCTTTGCTTTGTCTCTCTCGGCTTCGATTCTCCACTTCTCTCTCGGTTTGGGCTCTCTACTTCTCTCTCGACCTCTGTTCCTCCACTCCCTCTGTCGGCCTCCTGCTCAGCGCATCTGGGATCTGGTTTTTGCTCTGCACACAGGTTAGTATTTCTGAGCTTCTAAATTTCTTAGTTGTTGGCTATTTTCTGCAACTAGTTAGTATTTCTGAGTTTGTTTGCCTTCATATTAGTACTGAGAAGCATCTGCAATACTAGATTATGCCATGATGTCATCATTTCTGGGTTATTCTCTGCATTTTCTGGTCTTGAATATTTCTGCATTTTTCTGTGATTTCTGGTGTTTAATTTTTCTGGTTTTCCTCTGCATTTTGCATTTTCTAGTGTTGAATTTTTCTGGTTTGCTCTGCATTATTTTCTACATTTTGCTCTGGTTTTTCTAGTGTTTACTTTTTATAGTTTTACTCTGCTGATTGAGGATGAAGATTCATGGGGGGGAGAGGCTATGGTGGATCTAGAGGCAAGTATGATAGCAATTTTATTGGAGCAAATTACTTTATCGAGAGAGGGGTAGGGGAAAAGAAAGTTTCATTTTTGGTAAAATTACTTTAATAAAAAGGAGAAAAAGAAGCTTCAAAATCACTTATCCATGGAGTAGAATTAAAACAAGAAAAAGCAATAGGTGCACTACCTATTTGTGCAAGAGAAACATCGGGGATACCCAATGTGTTACTGGACTTTAGCATCTTTAAAAGATGGTCCCTTTACTCCTTGCTAAAGGGACATGCTTTGGTTTCTATGGCAACAGTTTAGGCTTTGGCATTTGGCCGATTTCTAGCCTTGCTATTCTGTCAATTTGCTGGCTTTCCATTTATTTTCAAGCAAGTTTCCCAAGTATGGCATGGTGTGGCTTGTTGCAAAAATAACACCAAACTTGAGGTTTGTCTCTAGTTCCTCACTAAAAATTTGATGCTTTATTGGTAGAAAATTAAGCCACATTAATGGCAGAATTTTCAATATTACCGCCATTAAATTTTTTCTCCAACATTACATTTCAGCGATTTTCATCCCTTCTAACTTCAGCAAAGACTTCACTGACTGAGGGAAGAAGGATTCTACCAATAATTTGTCCTCAAACCTCATCATACTCAACATTAAGACCAACAAGGAATTTATAAATCTGATGAGCCTCCACAGTCTTTTTATAATGGTTTGCATCATTGGTGGATTTCTATTCATTATAATTAAATAGGTCTAAATCTCGCCAAAGAAGTTTTAGAGTTGAAATACCTAGTGATAGATTCTTCTCTCTATCAAATTTCACCAAGTTTAAGGTCAACTAGTATACTTGGATTGATTACCTAAATTAGAATACATCTGATTCATGTTCTTCCATAATTCTTTGGCAATGGAATAACACATGTAGTTGGAACCAATCTCCTCATTCATGGAGTTCACAAACCAAGTCATCACCATTGAATTCTCTGCATCCTAAATTGCATATTGAGGATTCTCTATTGCAGATGCCTCTATGCCTCCATTTAGGTACCTCTAATCTTACCTCTCCCATAATTCTTTGGCAATGGAATAACACATGTAGCTGGAAACACGGTTGGATTTTGATGTAACATCTGACATGGCTGGGTTGTTTGGGATAGTACTATTTCAGAAAAAAAAAAGGATATAGGATGCAGGGAAGGAGGTGTAAGGTTGCAGGGTAGTTTTAGGGTGGCTAGGCGATTTTAGTGAGGCTCTGATACCTTGATAAAAAAATTAAAAGAATATATTTTTTTCTGTGTGTAATGAACTGGATATAGGCTCTCCTTTTATAGAGGATTCTGTAGCTACAAGAATGGGAAACTACCTAATTGCTTACAATAATAGAAAACTATCTAATTGCTTAAGAAAGAGTACAGCTGTCTATACTAATTATAGAATAATTAATTAGTAAAAAATGTACAATTTGGTCTCTAAATATCCACAGATCCTATGCAAATAAATCCCCCAATATTTGTGCTGATTTACTGGGCCAAAAATCTTCCAATCAGCATTAGAATCTTGCCCAAATTTTTTGACAAAATTGCTGCTGTTTCAACAGTATCATTAGTATATGTACAATTATATAAAACTAGGTGTGTTAGGAATTGAAGTATCCATATTTTATAAGTTTAAATTGTGATCCAATGTTCTAACTGTTGAATTATAGTTTATACCCAATGATTCTGTAAGTTCTTTAATTGAAGCAACACCTTATTTTTACCTAGTAGTGGTCCATATGTTGAGATTGTGAATAAATTGATTTTTGAGTTTGTAGAGAATAGTCTGACAAGTGTTGAAATTATTTTCGGTGTTTGGAGCATAGAGGCGTACATTATTATGTTTTATGACAGGACTGGATAAAATCTTTGACAATATATATGTTGTGGTTAAGGTTATTCTTATGCTATGGATGCACAAGCCTGGCACTATACCCATCTCCTTCTCTCTCTCATGTGCGTACTTGCCAAACACACCCATAAAAACATAAGAAGAAAATCGAGAATGTTAAAGAGAGGGAGAGCCTTTTCAAAGTGCAGGGTACATCTTTTTCTTATAGATATCTAAGACATTTTCACATGGCCATTACTTTCTAGAAAGATATCAGTTGTGGTTAAGGCAATAGATTAATTATAACCATATTACTCCTCCGAATTGTGAGTACTTAGTTTAAACTTTTGTTCTAGGTGAAATAGTGAGCATAATCAAATAAGATATCCATAGTGAATCTCTCTGAGTCTTTAAAGTACTTTTAGTTTGATTCATTTCAATGTGGCTTTGCCTTTCTCTGACGTGTTAAAAGCAATATCAGTTTTGATATTTAACCTTTCCAAGATGTGGTGGGTTCTGCTTGGTTTTAACTTCAAAGTGAAATTCGGATTCTTTTTTTTTGTTATGTCAAATTTGAGAAAACATTTAATGGATCTCTGTTGAGAAATTTTGCAGCTTTCACTTGTGAGTTAAGGAACCTCTCACTTTTTTCTCTTGGAATTAAAATCTTGGTGCATATGAAAATGAAAATGGTGGTTTGAATAAGGGTTCTTAGGGAGATCATTGATTTACTTGAATTGATGGTGGAGTTTTCAATTTTGTGGCACTTTTTTTATTAGGTTAATTGAGCATCTATGTATCATGCATGCTTTGTTATTATTTTTCATTGAAACTTCTGTCTTAATGTAAATTGATACATTTTGCAATTATTAACTAATTTAGCTATTACATTTGTTCTAACATTACGGTTGATAAACAACTAATGTTTATATATTATCTGATATGTAAAATTTTTATTAATTGATTTTGGTACAGATATGGACCCTGTGAGAAGACAGATTCTGCTTCTTGTATTCATGTTTTGGTTGAATGTCGTGAATTTTTGTTGAAAATATTATTTTGCAATGTCTCGTAGGGGGCGGATAATTAGTAATAAGTCATTCACTTTAAACTTCCATGCCAAGAGAGCACATCTTAGGTATTTGGTATATAGTAGTGATAGTAATTGTTTTAACCAACTTAGGATGTACAAAGTAACATTTGATCGGCTATGTTCTATGTTGGATTCTATAGGGGGTTTAAAACCTACTAAACATATGTTAGTCGATGAGCAAGTAGCAATGTTTCTACACATTCTTGCTCATCACGTCAAGAATAGGGTAATCCAATTTCAATTTGGTCGATCGGGAGAAACGGTTAGTAGATATTTTAAATTAGTGTTGAACGCTATGATGCGTGTGCAAGGGAAGTTATTCAAAACACCTGAACCGGTTCCTGATGATTCAGTGGATGATAAATGGAAATGGTTCAAGGTAAATAATTATATTGACTAATTTATTGGACCATAACCTACATACTATTAAATAATATTAACTCTATTTTTTTTTGTCTAGAATTGTCTCGGTGCTCTAGATGGAACACACATAAGGATAAGAGTGCCACTAAAAGATCAAGCTAGATATCGTAATAGAAAAGGAGATATCACAACTAATGTATTAGGAGTGTGCTCTCGAGAAGGACAATTCATATATGTATTGACAGGATGGGAAGGGTCGTTAGCTGATGGCAGGGTATTACGTGATGCAATTAGTAGAAGAAATGGGCTGAAAATACCACAAGGTGAGAGAATATGTTCTGCTTTTAATTTGATCATATGTTCATGTAAATATATATTTATATAACACTTTTTGTACAAACATTTGACTTACTAATATCAATATGTATATTATAGGTTGTTACTATTTGGTTGATGCTAGGTATACCAATTGTCAGGGTTTTTTAGCACCCTATAGAGGACAAAGATACCACTTGAACGAGTGGAGAGATGGTCACCAACCTACAACCACACGTGAGTGCTTCAATATGAGACATTCATCTGCACGTAATGTAATTGAGAGGTTTTTTGGACTGTTGAAGTTAAGGTGAGCAATTCTTAGAAGTCCTTCCTAGTATCCTGTTAGGACACATAATCGTGTCATCATTGCTTGTTGCCTACTTCATAATCTTATTAGGCAGGAGAATACACTGGACTCATTAGAAGATCAATTGGATGACACTCAACCTGGCACACAAAATTTAGAGAACATTCCAATATTAACAATGGAGACAACAGATGCTTGGAGCAATTAGCGAGATAATTTGGCTAATCAAATTTTTAATGAGTTTAGGGAGAATAGATGAATGATGTTGTATATTTTTATGTGTATTCTGACATTGTTATGTGTATTCTGACATTTGAATGGAAATTTATGTGCTACATTTTTATTAATTTTTACATTACTGCAATGTGATTGTATTTTAACACTGAATTTAATATTGATTCTATGGTTTGTTTTTCTTTAACATTGGAGTATAACTATGGATGACATTTGTTTTAATATTTACACTTTTATAAATAATGGATATTTTGCAAGCATATTTGTGACACTGGTTAAACTTTTGTTTTAACAATAGCCTTGTACAATGTCACAATATTCAGACGGCAGTTCTCAAAGTGCAAAACATGTATGGACAGTGGATGAGGATAAGTTACTCGTCCAATGTCTTGTTCAGTTGAAGGTTGAGCAGAAGTATATGGCTGATAATGGGTTTAAGCCTGGGTATTTACAAGCCTTGGAAAGTATGTTATAGGAGAGGTGTCCTGGCTGGAGTCTTAAAGGGATACCTCATATACAATCAAGATTAAAAACACTGAAAACCAGCTGGAGTATCGTATTTAATATGGTATATGGCACAAATACCAGTGGATTTGGATATGATAACGATACACATTGTGTCACAGTAGATAAAGCAGTATGGGATACATATATCTAGGTAAATGATGTTATTAAAGTTATGCTATATCATATTTTACATATTTATATTTTATTCTAATATGTTTATATTTTAATATTTAAAGACTGTTGACTGTTTCAATTTATGTTTTTTTGTTTTCTTCAGACACACAAGAAGGCTACACCTTTTAGAAACAAGTCTTTCCATCACTTTGAGGATCTATGCATCGTTTGGGGAAAGGATCGTGCAACTGGTAAAGATGCTCAATCTGCATGTGACGTCATTGAGGAGATGGCCATTGAAAATGAGGGTGCCAGACTTGAAGACTTGGAGGACACGAATATGTTCCAGGATCCTTTAGCAGAGATGGCATGTTTTGAAGCCCTTAGCAACCCTGCAAATGAGGCAAGTTCAGGCTCAAAGAAAAGGCGCAGACGACATGAGGACCCAGACCCTTTTATTCAAGCATTTCAATTAGCAACAGACAAATTTGTTAGAAGTGTGAAGAGGGTGTCTGTTGATGCTAAGCTGAATGCAAGAAGAGAGCGTCTCTATTCGGAGTTGGAAAAAGTTAGGGACTTGACGAGACAAGAGTATCGTATGGCTCATATTACTATATCACAAAATGATCGCTTACTAGTTGGATTTCCATCCATACCAGACGAGGAGAAAGCAGAGTGGATCTGTGACATAATCCGCTGATGATATTTGTTATATATGATTGTTAATTATGTTATCTTTGTGCTTAATTATTTTTGCTGTTTATTAGTTATTCAACTTTTGTATTTGACTATTTTGGTGTTGTTTATGGATGAAGGGACAAATTGTTTGTAAATTATGTTATTTTCTCGTGCTAAAATAGACGTGGTAAGTTATATTATATTAAATCAGCAAATTTTCTACCATATCTATTTTTTTATATGAATAATATTTATTTACAATTCATACAAAAGGATTTAAAAATTATAATAATTTTTTTGTGTTATCATGTATAATAAAAATTTATTTATTTTTTAAAAATCAAAATATTTTTCATTAAATAGGTAACATAAGTATTTTTCATTAAATATTCGTTGAAGTGTTGTTTATAAAGAGATTCACAAATAATAAATAATTAAAAACACAATTCTCAAAGTATTTAAAAATAAAAATAAAATAAAATAAACAATTTCGTATTATTCTTTTTACAAATTACAAACTATTTATTATTGATAAATAAAATAAAAAATAATATTTAAATTATTTCTCAATTTTATTAATATTTTTTTAAAAATATTATTAATTATTTTTGGATTTATATTATTTTTAAATAATTTTTTAAAATTAAATAATATTATTTTATTACTTTTATACTTCAAGGGTATTTTTGTCTTTTTATCAGCTTTTCATTCCATTTTATTTCATTGCGTACCAAACATAATTTTTTTTTTTTACAATATTCCATTCCATTCTATTCCATTCTCAATTCTCCTTTCCATTCTTTTCTTTGTCACCAACCAAACAAGCCCTAGTAATGATATATATGGTGAGAACATAAATTCTGAAATATTTAAAATCGTAAAAAATAAAAATATATATATGAATTTAAATACTATTAAATTTATATTTAAATTTTTTTAGCCTGTAGCCATAAATTTCATTGAATACTACAACATAAATTATGGAATATTTAGAAAATAAAAACAAAAATATCTGAATTAAATTACTATTGAATTCAAATTTACATTGTTTTCACCTTTAATCATAAATATCATTGAATTTTATTTCGATTTAAATTATGAAATATTAAAAAGTTAAAAGAGATATGCATTTGATCAATATTGAACTTAAATCTAAACTATGTTCGTAATGATAAATATCATTTAACTTTATTTCAGCATCAATTATGAAATATTAACAAAATTTAAAAACAGAACAATATATAAATTTAGTTACTACTGAATTCAAATTTAAATTATTTCGGCCTTTCATCATGAACATATTTTATTTCATAAGAAATTAGACTAAATATACAAAATTATAATAAAAAAATATATACATAATATTCAGGTCACTACTTTTTATGAGTTTGCCGCTTTCCTAATTAACTTATTAAAACTGATCCATTCATATTTCAAAATATTCGAAAAAATTCTCTCAACTCTTCTAGCAGCATTATCACATTGCCACCACCATATGGAAAGTTATCTAAGGCATAGTAATAGAACTATTACCATCTATACCACCAAGAATATTCTCAGCATATATCTCTCCTTTAACCCCAATAACCCTAAAAGAAGCTTTCTAACCAAGAAATTTCTTTTATTTCTTTTTAGTCATTTTTAAAAAAATATTTCCAGTAGGACTTTAAACTCCGGCCTACAATCATCATTGAGATCACTAGCTATAAGATTGTTGTGCAAGATTTTGCAACAACAACTACAAATTTTTTACTCAAGAAGTGATAGGTTTGAGTCGAAGGGTCTCTACAATTTCAAAAATTTTAGTTCGTATGTAAAAAAGAGCAATTTTAACACTTCAAACAAATTTAATTCTATATTTTAAAATTTTTAGTTTGTATGTAAAAAAGAGCAATTTTAACACTTCAAACAAAATTAATTCTATATTAAAAAAATATGAAAATACTCGTATTAAGAGAAGAACAAAAATTTTATAACAGCGTAACTGTAGTTCAAATAATATTTTTCACAATTATTATAATCATACAATTGTGATCGCAACTTAAAATAATCATTGCAAGCTTTAATGAGTAAACAATGGTTGACTCTTTCTGACATAGCCATTGGCATTCCGAGCCGCCGCGTTTCATAAAGAAGAATTAGAGAAACAAAGAAAAGCACTTTCCAAAGAAAAACAAGTGTGCGTTTCGCCGCTGTGCTCTTTTTTAGTTCCACTTTCACATGCTTAGATGCTCGCTCTATTATATATCCAACTCCACTTTTCAATGTGACTTTTGATGGACTTTCGGACTTCAATGCAAGCCGATGATTATTTGATGATCAACCCACTAAAGATTGTTCAAAAGCCTTAAATCAAGTGATATTTTCTGATGATAATTTTTTTTTACAAAAGGTTTAATGTGAAAAGAGGCTCCTCCTTAAGTCAAGACATGACATAAGTCTTAGTGAAGACTTATAATAGTATTTATACTTGTCTACTTAGAAGAACTGTTAACAGTAAAAATCGAATGTAACCTTTATAAATAAAATACTACGATTTTTATCAACTCATGAACCAACTCTTGTTAATTTTTTATTACAAGTTTAGGTCACCGATGTACGAAGGTTCAATTTTCTACTCTCTTTTTCTTTATATAATATTTTCAGTAAAAATAAAATCGCCAAAGATTATTCTCTCTCTAAGATATTATATTCAAAATGTTTGGATGAAGAGCACTAGTTGTTGTTCGTATTTAGTCATCGGTGATGTACCACTTAATTTTTCTAGATTTTGCGTCCAGATACACGGGTTTAGGAGGGTTTCACGGCTTCTTCACAAGTTCTCTGATGTTGAAATATATTAGAGATTTTAATAAAAAAATTCTCCAATTTTTATTTAACAATTTCAGCTTTTTGAATTGAAGTGATTTTCAATTTGATATATAAAATAAATTTTAAAACAAGGTTGAATGGTTTATGAGTATTGCTTTGTCTATACTTTAAATCTTAAACATTTTTTTATACAACCACACGTTAAAAATTATAATAAAAATTATTTAATCAAAATTAATATATAACACAACCCACGAGATTGTTGTTCAAATGGTAATTGGTAAGTAAGTTAATTTAAACTCAATACTTGAAGAACTTTGCAATTTTAAAAATTTTAGCTCATGAAAAAAATACTTACAAAAGAGAGACAGGTTTAATACCAAACAAGATTAATTATATATCTAAAAAATATGTTAGATACTTGTATGAACAAGAAAAATTAATATATAACACAAAAGGAAAAGTTGACAAGAAAGCTTGGCATACAGATAAAACTAGGTTAAAGTGCCATAGCAATATATCCTTTTTAACTCATGGACCATATTCAATGTAATGGAATGTAATTCTTGGGTTTGAACAAAAGGAAACTAAACGAGATATTAAGGATATTACACTTTTTCTATGAAATATCTACCCCAATCTTGGTCAAGAGCAAAATGAAAATTAGGAGTTTCCGGAACAATTATAGGAAGAAACCTCAGTATGACATTAAAAAGAAGAGAAACCCATGAAACTCAATGTTGATTTATATATTCCGTTCACATAAAACAACTGGAATATGATAAAAAAAGAACCTCCTATACCTTAAAACCACCAAAATTTTGCTCTTTCTAGCAAGTTAATTAGCAACTCTTTGCTCACTGCTCGAGCTTGATGAAGGGATTATTGGTTCATCTTCACAGGTGCAGTAAGTTAACGGAGTTATTGGCTTAGCCAGGTAGGTGGGCTTGTCATCCCCTGCCATTATCACAAGAATCTTGGGCTCTGAGTCATTGATCTCTGTGTTCTTGGGCATCGCCTGCTTGAAGTCTTCGTCTTCAGCTGATGACTGAGAAGCATGCTTTCTGTAGGAGCAAATAAGGATCACCAATGCCACAGATATCAGAGCCATAATCAGAGCAAGGCCTCCAAAGAGGTAAGGAATAGGAGACTTCCATAGCCTAACTCCACTGGTTGGTGTTGGTGTTGGTGATGGTGATGGTGATGGTGATGGTGATGCACTGTTTATAGTCCTCATCTTTCTTTAAACTCTCTCTCTCTCTCTCTCTCTCTCTTATTCTTTCTTTGAGGGTGGTTTTGGAGCAGTTGCTGTGAAATGAAGTGAGGTGGTTGCTCTGGACTTTATAGTAAAGTTTGACATATTGGTTTACGAAAGTAACCTTTTGGTGCTGAGGAAGATTCGTTTTTGTGCCTCGCTAGATACTTCATGAGGATGTCAAAAGTGCAACGCCAGAGTGATTTCGGATATCAAAAGTGCCTAATATGAGATAAGCACTAAGGAATTATGTTGCTACTATTTCTCTTATTTTCAAAATCCATGGGTTGATGGCTGTTACTTTTACAAGTTCACTAGTTTTTAGTTTTTCTTTTTAATGAAAAAAGAAAAGACATTAACAGACAAATATATTGTTTCATCCCCGAAACAAGATGCACCGTAACAAGTGAATATCTACTAACAAAGGACCACTAGAAAGGATCAAACCTAAAATATTGATATATACTGTTTCTTTTATGTTCAAAAGAAAGACCCAATTTTAGTTTTAAATGGTTAATATGCAAAAAGAAGCAGTTTCTTAGCTGTAATACTAGTCTGGTTTAGTGGGAAGTCATAAGAAATTGGTTATCTCTAGAGGCCTCCAGATGGGTCTGGAACCAATACTAGTAAGTGCACAGAACCTAATATTGTTTTTGTGACGATGATTCTAGGAAATATAGAGACAGACACGGACATAGACATGAATACTTCAACACAACAAATTTTGAAGGCATGGATGTGATATAATTTGAAATGGGGTTTTCAGTCATTTTCTTACCATTAATGGTTTTGAGAAGTCCTGTTCTACAGACTTTGTCCACATGAAAATTGCTATCAGTGGGTCATTTCAGTATTCAAAGTCCATACTAATTTTGGGGGAAATTTACGGACAGAGCCAAAGCATCCTTATCCTGATAAGAGTTTCCACTTTAGTCATGGACAAGGATTAAGTTCTCAATTAGATTTCCAAAAACCATTAATTCTAGCCATTGAAATGACAGAGATCAACCTTAGCTCTATTAGGCCCACTTTTATAAGAGAACAAGAGATCTTCTAGGAGTCTGTTATTCACGAAAACATTGATCAATTTACGTAGGCAAAGGCAAAAACTCTTTCAGTTTTGTATATATGAAAGAATTGGGAATTACTAATTGAGGTAACTTACTAAACCTTGTACCATCTTCCTTCTTTTCATCCACATTATCACAAGCACCTGGAAAATGCTGTAAGATCTGGCACCATGTGAAGTACCTATCACTTGTTTTTTCGCAACCCCAAATTGAGATTGTATATGACTTTTATGAGTTATGATCTCTACTAGAATTGATTAGTAAGCCTGTAGATGACGCAACTTCAAGACAATTTTTTTTTTTGGCTATTACAATTTGGGGATGTACTCGGACTTTGTTCAAGCCTAAATATCATTAAACTAGTTTACACAACATTCTATTACATTGACATGATACATTTAGGATTTTACTTCAAGATGTTTTAAAAATAAAAATAAACTCAAATTAATAAAAAGATGAATGAAACAATTTATTAACTAGAAGTACTATTGGGGTTTGGTTTAGCTGGCAAGGATCATAAACAGTGTACTCTGGTCTTGGCGTAAAATAACCTCCTCTTACCATAAACTTGTTTCCTATAAAAAAAAAATGTACCAACGTAATCAGGAATTTAAATTGCAGTTGTGAAAAGTCTTGCAACATTATCAATCCCATGATTGTGGCGGCCATAAATTGTTCTTATATTTTTAACAATTAGCGAAATTACAATGGCAACCACAATTTGAAATCATAAATGCAACACACTGTTTGCTTTGTGTGCCAGTTACAAATTTGGCATAAATAGAATATGTTCATAAATTGTTGGTGTGGCTAATGAATTTGTGTTCAAAAGGGAAAGAGACGTTTCAAGAATTTGATAAAAACAATGGGGGATAATGTAACAACTTTTTTTTTTCTTTATTATTATATAATATTGAGTTCACATACACGTCATTAATCAAAATGTACATGCAACATATCAAACACATAGATATTTACATCTTGTTTATTTTAGTTGACCAATTTTGGAGATACAGGTGCGGGTGGTTGCACCTTCACTGAGATCTGAGCCAACTCGACCACAAACATCTTATTTGATTCTGAGATCTGCCCAACATAAAGTAACTCGATCCAATGTGCACTAAAAGCCAGAGCCATAGAAAAAAGCTGCATAACTAATTTTCTGAACATGATATGGAAATATAGTGAAAATTAAATCCCAATAAGTTCAACAATAAATGATCATTAATATAGCTCATCACGTCATGTTCAGCTGTATAAACTATAAAAAATATCTTTGGTTACATGAATGCATTATATCTATGCACATAAGAATCATAAAGTAATGATATGTATGACAGGATTAACTATTTTCAGAATATCATATGATAGCTATCAACTTGTTCTCATTTCAAGCTACTCCGGTCAGGGTGAGTATCCTCTACTCTCCGGTACGGGCTTTTCTCGCTCCGTCCGACATGGCACACTTTCTCTTTCTTTTCTCATAATCATAATCATAACCGTTAGTAGGGCGTTCCCTACTGGTGCACTACACGGATTTCCATGTGACCGTGTTCATTTCTTTTCTTTTCACAATAATATCCAAAAATATGCTTTCAATAACAAGTATGTTTAACAAAATATAACTATTACCAAAAATCATTGGTAATCATGCCATAAACATAACCATTTTAAATATCACTTTATAAAATATTTTCATATCAACATTTCACACTTAAGATGGTAAGAATTTAATACAATGGCAATGGCTATGGCATATACTAATCATTTATTATTTTCATTTATAAGATTCGTCTTCTTTTTTAAATATTAATTTTATTTCTTTATTTTCTTGATGCAGGTTTTCATCATATCTAACCTTCTCTTACTAATCAGAGCATAACTTCCTCAATTTAATTTCGATGTAGGTGATCTTGGTGTCAATTTTAAGATAAGACAATTATCTAAAACTATTATGTTGAACATTGTAGCGAAATATTAATAAATCAAGGTGATATGACTCCCTCAATGTACAGGTTATTTCTTCTCAGATAAGTTCTGACCTCTACCTACTAATCTGTCCATATCTCCCTCATAAGAATTCCAAATTAAATGATTATAGTGGCTAAAAATCTGTGACACATATATCTATAATTCATATGTTAACCATTTATTTTAATTTCTTATCGAATGTTCCCATAAATTAAAACACCGAAGCTATCCTAACATATTCTTCCCTGATTAACCATTTTCTGACATTTGTTTACTAATCGGAACATATCTACCTCATATGAACTCTAAATTGAATGATTTCAGTGGCTAAAATTCCGTGACACATATATCTTTAATTATTATGTTAATAATTTATTTTAATTCCCTACAGATAATTCTCAGAATTTAAAACACAGAAGCTATCCTAACATATTCTTCCCTGATGAACCATTTTCTGACCTTTGACTACTAATCAGCTCATATCTTCCTCATATGGACTCCAAATTGAATGATTTTAGTAGATAAAAATCCGTGACACGTATATCTTTAATTCCTATGTTAACCATTTATTTTAATTCCCTACAGATAATTCTCAGAAATTAAAACACAGAAGCTATCCTAACATATTCTTCCCTAATTAACCATTTTCTGACCTTTGTTTATTAATCGGACCATATCTACCTCATATGAACTCTAACTTGAATGATTCCAGTGGCTAAAAATCCGTGAGACATAAATCTACATTTGTTATGTTTACCAATTGTTTAGATTCTCTATAGAATGTTCCCAGAAATTAAAATACAGAAGCTGAAAATTCTGCCACCCATAGCCATACCCATGCAGAACTATCTACACCAACCTAAGTATTCAAACATACATAATATGTAACATGATATAGCAACATCCATGACCAATCATCAAAATTATAAGATCAAAATTCCATATAAATATTACAAGTTTCAAAAATTTTCTTCAAAAAGAAATATTGTTAAACTTACTTGAAGCACTTAATCTTCTAGACTTCTCCTTCCTCTTTCTTCCTTTCTTCCTCTCCTTTTCTCACTCTACCTTGCTTCTATTTTTCCTCTCCCTCACTTGGACGAAAATTCTAATGTTGTAAGGGTGGTTTTTACTTAAATAGACCCTCAAATAATTTACCTTTCATGATCATAGGTCTACCTTATCACAATTAGATTACACTTGGTTGAATTTTTGGAAAACAAACAACTTATGTTCTTGTCTTTCTCTTCCTTAGTCAAGATATGCATAGGAAAAGGATATTTGTATTTTGAAAATTATGATAATATGTTCTTAAGATATGGGACAAGATCCCTTTGATTTAGGGATTCATTTCCTTTTTCTTTTGTCTTAATCAAGTATGATAGATTTGTCTTTTTAAGTGGCAAATTTCTAGCCCTTGAATCAACATTATTTGGTTGAAATTATTTGTGTGAGATAAAGATATTTTGTCATAATGCTATGTATTATTACCCACTTGCTAAAATTATGAGTGTAGGATATTGATGTTTTGTCCTAAATTCTTGTATTATCATACCACTTGCTAAATTTTTGTCTTAATGTCAAATCACTTAATCTTGATTACACCATTATTCCATCACTTTATTTTTATTTTATTTTCATTTTTCCTCTTGGGTTTGGGCTCATTCTTGCCCATTTTCTTTACTTTGGTTAAAGTTCTACCTTTCATAATGGGCTTGGTCACATTTTCATGATTTTTGGGCTATGGGTCCAATTTCTATATTCTAGTCCAAGTCTATGTTTTATTTCTTCATTGGGCTATTCTATTGACTTGCTAAAAATTTATGTGAAGAAGAAAAATTCTATATGAAGTGTCCATAGGTGAAAGCCCAATTTATGGGTGGAGATACTAAATTTAGTAACTTTTACTCTTAAATTAGGAAAAATTACCCTAATCCAATCTTCTTGAAATTTTAAGACCTTTACTTCACAAAAATTTATTTTCCTTACCTAAGAATTTCACCTTTCTTTAGCATGTTTATTTCTAATATTTCCTCTTAAGTTTTTTTTCTTTACCTATTCCATTAATATTAGAACATTTCTATGCATATATGTAAGGTGAAGAATTTATAAGAAAAATATCTAAAAATTACATGATGTTACAGATAATGTGGTCCAGATGACAACTGCCTTTCCTTAAGTTGTGTGCATATGTTTATTTTGTTGTTAGATTAGAATGAATGATTCTTGTGTTGGTGCTTTGAAGAAATTAACTGCTTACTCAATTTATACTTTTTCCTCCTATTATGAGTATTCTTGTACTTTTTGGGTATAGAACTAATTTCATTCCAAATACTGAAGCTGCACCTTCCTACTACAAGTATTTTTCTGTAGATTTGAACTTCAAACATTGCAAAAACTCTTTAACACTGAACTCAAACTTACCTTATTAATTGAGTCACAAACTTGTCGGTGTTTCCACAACTAATATAGGTTGCGGTTATATATATCTGAATTATATTGCATAAAGTTTTTCTTGGTGGATTTGAATTTAGGTTCTTAAGAACTCTCTTACTTGAGACTATACACGAAGTTTAATATGTTTTTTTTAATATTAAGTTGAATGATTCTTTGACATAATATAGAGTTTCAAAAAGATTCAAGGATGAGTATTGCCTGTACATTTTTCATAAAGTTGAAGCTCAAAATACTTTAATAGATGAAGAATATAGAAAACAAAAAATTATTCTTAAACACTCATTTAAGTTTCTCTAAAGTAATTAAATAATATAAAGGGTTCCTTGTCGTTGTAACGACTAAGCCTCTTGACTCTTCAGGGCTAGGGTAGGCCATGGATTATGCCTTCTGAAAAAAAAAAAAAAGAATTCCCTCATCCAATCGCCTTAAGAATTATTTTTTTTAATAAGGAAAAAGTTTTAAACTTTATTTGAGATTAAAATTTATTTTCTTTTAAAAAATTTGGGGCGCATTCATTTATGTCCATTTGGTACTTTTTTTTTTAATCAAACCCATGTTGATATAAAAAAGATGTTATTTTTATTTTTCTTGAAAAACATTTTGAACTAAGAATTTGTGAATGGGGCAATTCAGGGAGTTTGGGGTGATTTCCTTCAACTTTATATATATATAATATCCTTAAAAATTAAAGATAATTTTAAATTAAAGAAAATTTTGAATAAAAGAGAGGATTTAAAAAACAGAGATAAGAGCCATTGAAAATATGTTTATTTATTACATGGATTAAAGAATTACAAAAAAAATGTGATAATTTACGTTTGGAGGCCAAAATGTAATTTCTCAAAAGTTTCAGGGTCAAAATGTAAATAAGAAAAATTTGTAAGGATCTCCCTCTAAAATTGAATTTTTGTAGAAAGGTCTCCTATGATATTTTAAAGGCCCCAGTCACTTAAAGAAGTAGAAAATCCAGATTTCCCCCCTCTCTCAAAATTTTCTCTCTTGAAATCCTAAAACTTCTCTTTAAAATTCTACCGCTTTCGGACATTGGATTTCGACACCATCACATCACCAACAGACTCAGGACAACATATGGTTTACTCTTGAATCCCAAGTGTGTGTGTGTAGTAGTCTTATGACATTGGACTTTTTGCATTCAAATAAATTTATGTAATCAAATATTTAAAACAGATCTCTAGATATATGTATTTGAGACTCCATAAGCTTATTTTTCATGTCACTCTCCACTAATGTAGACTAATCATAACATTTAAGATCATTAGGACTTTCATTAGGCTTGTAATGTATGGCACAGGTTAAAGGTGGATAAAATGATATGAATGAAAGTTCAACTCACTCTTCGACGTACATAATCATTTAAAGCCTCCCAAATACTTTTGATATTATACTGTGAATTCTATCTCCAACCTTTTCATCATCCTTACATTTATTTGCTCATACTATTTTTTTTTTTGAATATAAACACCCCCAAACTTATTTATTTAGGGAGTATTAACTTTCTTTCTTCTTCTTTTTTTCTTCTTTTTTTTTTTTTTAACTTCTACTGTCCACCCTTGAATCATAACTTTTCAAATGATCATGCCTGTGAGTGAAAGGTAAGAGTTAGACATATTTTTATTTAGAGGCTAGATAGAAATATAGGTGTTCAAGAAAGGATAGATATAAGCTCAAAATAGGTTGCTAGGGATATCATCATGTATAGGTTGGTTTGAAAGGCTCAAACGATTCCAAAAATGCCTAATTCATTTCTTAAATGGAGAGTAGTCTAGGATTTCGCCTCAAGTGACAATCGAATAAGTTCTAGAGTCTTATGAGATCAATTAACATATCTAAATCACATAAATCTTTTCTGAATAAAGAATCAGTCAAATGTAAAAGATTAAGTGCACCAGATATTAGGATTCTCAAATAAAACATAAGTTACATTAGAGTTCAAGTTCACACATAACACCCAGAACTCATCAATTTTTCAAAGGTTACAAGCATTTTAAACCATTTTCATCATTGGTGCTAGCTTTGCCTAATCCCAAAACATCACTCAAAATTTTTTTTTTTTTTTGAAAGATGAAGAAACGCAAAATAAACAATAAAGATTAAAAGAGATATTACCTGGAAGGAGATCTAAAAAAAGATGAACCTGCAACAAACTAAACAGAAAATACAAAATTACTCAAGCAAATAAAAGGTATTACAAATGAAGATCTAAGTCCAGTTTGCGCTTTCTGCGGTGTTCTGTTGTCCAATCTATTTGAGCTATAACTGGATCAGGTACATGAACAAATGCTTGTAATGCATCAATCAGCTCGTCAGCATTTGAGGCCGAGATGAGAATCCGACGTGCTGAGTGTGAGATAAACCTTTGTTCTACAACATGATCAAGAAAAGACAACAAACCATCAAAGAAATTGTCAACATTCAACAAACCTATGGGTTTATGGTGCATGTTCAGTTGTGCCCAAGAGACGACTTGAAAAATTTCCTCTAAAGTACCAAAACCACCAGGTAAGGCAATGAAGGCGTCAGCGTTGCACATCATTTTAGCAATTCGTTCATGCATGGAGGATACCCTGCATTCTTCCCCAATGGTTTTTCCTACTATGTTTGATGCAGCTAGAGTTGTAGGAATAATACCAAGAACTTGGCATCCTCCTAGATATGCAGATCCAGACACACTCCCCATTAACCCACGACAACCTCCACCATACACTAACTGAATTTTTCTCTTGGCTAGTACCATACCCAAAGTTTGTGCTGCTTTTACATATTCTCCATTTTTCCCAGGACTAGAACCACAAAAGACACAAATATTTCGAAAGTGACGAACTGCGGTTCCTTCCATATCTGCACTCACCTTAACTTTGATTATGAAGGTGAAGATAATGAGGTGCGCATTTATAAGACTCAAATAAGGGCATACTTGTAATAGCTATGTGAATAGGCCGGGGGCATAATTTCCATAGCTATAAGAGTAGGCCGAAAAATGTCAGCTAAATTAAAGGTGAAAAATTCAAAAATGACGGCACGCATGTATATGTACAGTAGTTGTGATTGTGGCTCACATCTTCCTCTGGTTTTACGTCCAGTAACGGCTTAAACGCCCTCTATGGGTCGAGGATATGCTTCCCATCCAATTTTCTTATAAATTGGCAAACAGGGTCTTTTAACGTCAGATTCCCAAGACTGTACCATTTATGTTCTTTTTTGAAATGGGACCATAGACCGACAATACCGATATGCACAGATCCACTAGGATGTGTCGCAAGAGACGTTGGATGAAAGTCATCATCCAATGACTCCTTACTCAAGCCATCCTTAATGAACTTAATTTTGTCTTCCCGATTTACAGACACCCAACCCAAAGAACGGCAACGTTTGTTACAAGTTTCACGTCCACATTTGTAACAAACACCCATTCGTTTAGCTCTGTGCTTTTTAGCAAAACTACTTTTTCCTAAACCAGGCATGTAAGAGATGAAATCATTTGCAGACTCACCTGATAACCGTACCTTAGCTTCAATCAGCCAACGAATATAAGCAGGTATTCCCATGATCATCATTAACCTCAATCTTTCAACCCGTGCTTTGTAAATTTTTGTCAATGCATTGGGTGGAAGAGAAGGAAAATGATTTTTCAATTGTACGAGAATGTCTTCCATTATCGACTCAAAAAATTTTTTTTTTTGTTTTTTTGTTTTTTTGTTTTTGTTTTTTTTTTTGAAAAAGCAAAAGCAACAAAGGGAGGGAAAACAATAGAAAATCAAAAGAAGATAACACTGAAGGGAAAAATTAATGCAAGTTAAATAAAGAAAGATCTTACCTAGATAACGTGCACGATGACTTTTAACAACAAAAGCAAATCAATCCTTGTAGACAGGATCACGCAAAGGTGTCTCCTCTATCTCTGGATTTGGTAATTCCAAAAATGCTTCCAATCTTTGACCATTTATTTTAAACACATCACCGTTCTTGGGGTTTTCAATCTTTACTGCACCATGTGGGTAAACAGTATGAACAACAGATGGCAGTGGAACTGACTCAAAAGGTGAGACTTTTTCTTTTTTGGCTTTCCATTTATCAGTATCCATTAGTGGAGTTGTCTCTAACAAAGAGTCTACTTCACGAACTAGATCATCCTCATTTTTATCCTTATCGAAATGAATCAAATATTTTTCTAGATGATCATTACTAAAGGAGTCTAAAAATGAATCAGAAATGGCACTTTCAATTAAGTTGACCTCACATAAATCATCCATGTCCACAGGTTGATGAGAGACATTAAAAACATTTAATTCCACAGTCATATTTCCAAAAGATAAATTCAAAATTCCATTTCGACAATTAATGATTGCATTGGATGTTGCCAAAAATGGTCTACCCAAAATGACTGGAATTTGTGTCTCTGTATTCTCAACAGGTTCAGTGTCAAGAACAATGAAATCTACTGGAAAGTAGAATTTATCAACCTTAATGAGCACATCCTCTATGACACCTCTAGGAATTTTTGTAGACCTATCAGCTAACTGAAGGGTCACTGGTGTAGGTTTCAGTTTTCCTAACCCAAGTTTCTCATACACAGAGTAAGGCAGCAGATTCACACTTGCTCCTAGATCAAGTAAGGCTCTGTTAATCACATGGTCACCTATAATACAAGAAATTGTAGTACAACCTGGATCTTTGTACTTGACAGGAGTTTTTTGCTGAATTATAGAACTCACTTGTTCAGTCAAAAATGCCTTTTTTGGAACATTAGTTTTCCTTTTCACCGTACAAAGATCTTTCAGAAATTTTGAGTAAGCGGGTACTTGTTTGATAGCGTCCAAAAAAGGGATGTTAATGCTTACTTGCTTAAACACCTCGAAAATGTCACTATACTGAGTACCTTTCTTATTTGATGCAAGTCTTTGAGGGAAAGGAGCTTTGGGGGCATAAGAAATCTGTTCACTTTTCTTTTCACTTGAGTCATTGGTTTGAGACTCATGTTGACTCTGTTCTTTATTTTCTGGCATGTGAACATGATTATCGATGACCTTTCCAGATCTAAGGGTTGTCACAGACTTTACTTCTTCCTTAGGATTTGCTGATGATCCTACTTCATATTGACCCTTAGGATTTGGAACAGGTTAACTGGGGAATTTTCCTTTTTCTCTCTCTCCTACAGCACTGACTATTGACCCAATTGTGTTTCAAGCTTGGAAATAGCTTGAGTGTGAGATTGCAAGATTTGTTGGGTCGATTGCATGAACTGTTGCAAGGTATCCTCCAAAGAAGGTTTTCTTTGTTGTGGTACCCCGAAAGGCGGAGCATGATGAGGAACTTGAGGGTATGAATTAGAAGGGGCAAATTGTTGCCCACTTTGATTCATTACAGGTTGATTTTGCCTCCATGAGAAATTTGGATGATTCCTCCAATTTGGATTATATGTGGGTGCAAATGGGCTATCTGATGACTTCCCATAAGTTTGAAGAGAATTAGTTTGCTCAGAGAATGCCTCTTGGTAAGCTGGTATAGATGGACAAAATTGTGCAATGTGAGATGTACTAGAACATAAGGCACATGCCTCTATCCTAGTATTGGTAGAAGGGTTTAAAGTGTGGCTTAAAGTTAAAGCTTCTACCTTTTTAGTTAGGCTAGCTAAGGCAATTCTCACATCTGTATCATCACTCACTTCATAAAGTCCTCCCTTTTTTTGTGTTTGACGGTTTGATGAAGTTAAGCCATCATAGAAATATTTCACCAATCTCCAAGTTTCAAAACCATGATGAGGACATTTCAGAAGAAGATCATTAAATCTTTCCCAACATTCAAAAAATTGTTCACCCTCTTTTTGACAAAAATCAGAAATTTCTCTCCTAAGGGCATCAGTTTTAGACATAGGGAAAAATTTTGCCAGAAACTTATTTACTAATTGGTTCCAACTAGTTATAGTTCCTGTAGGAAGGGAGTTCAACCAGGCTTTAGCTTTATCTTTCAATGAAAATGGAAACATTCTAAGCCTGATTGATTCATCATTGAAATTCTAGAAGCAAAAAGTCGAGCAGATTTCAAGAAACTCTTTAATGTGCATGTATGGATCTTCTCTTTCCATACCATAAAATGATGGTAAAAGTTGGAGTATGGCCGGTTTGAGTTCAAAATGAGTTGCAGTAGTTTGTGGTAAAACTATGCAAGATGGAGTATTGGCTATGACAGGTGAGAAGTACTCCATAAGAGTTTTATTATGCACAACTTGTTCTTCCATTTTTAATGGTGATCCAACAGAATCTAATGTCTCTATTGTACACTCAATGGTTGACCCTAAACTTTTCCTAACCAACCGCTTATCTTTATCACGTTTCCAAGCACGCATAAACTAAAAAAAATTGCTTCCTAATTATGAAAAAGTATCTAACTACACAACGGCTACAAAATGCAAATACCACAAAATAAAAATCACAAAATTATACAAACTCTTTTTTTTCAAAGTGTTAGTAATAATGGGTAGTATTTAATCGGTAGACTCCCAAGAAAATATGGAGGAATCACAATGGTTTCTCTTAAAACCCATACTCCTTAGGCGCTTTTAGCCTTGTTGACAGAATCAACCAATTTTATACACCCAAATTACTACACCAATTTTCAGGAAACAATTCTAAAGAAAAATTTCTATACACAGAATAAACAAATGTTCTAACTATAACTAGTGGAAGAAAAGTACTTACCTGGATCCAAATAGCTTTTCTGTCGCAATCCCCGGCAATGGCGCCAAAAACTTTTTGTTGTTTTAATTAAAACTCGCAAGTGCACGAATCTATTGGAGTATAGATTTAGTGGTATGCAAGGTCGATCCCACAGAGATTGCCAATTGAGAGAAAATTCTAATATAGATCCGAAATAAATACTTCTAACCTAGTTTCCGATGTCTTGTTTTGTGAGAGGAATATTGAAAAAAATATGCAAAGAACTAATATACTGAAATTAATGAAGATGTATTCAAGGTAAAGAAGCATGCTAAGGTTAGGGGATTCACTCTTGGTATATCGAATAAAAATAAATTTAACTCTTTTATTACTCAATTAGAATCTTTACAAGAATAAAGTTCTAATCGGATGATATGTTAATTTAAGCTCAACTTTGTTTATACATGACTTATATTTACCTCCTTTCTAATAATTAAGACATTCTTGTAAAATGGATTCAAACGTACATTGTGCCAATCACCATATTGTCTACAATAAATCAAGAGTGATTCAAGTATTTATTGTGCCAAAAATTGTCTACAATGTATCAAGGTTCACACTTTACAAGATTAAAAATACAAAGATGCAAAAGATAACTTGTAAATGGATTCAAGCTTAAATTGTGCCAATCATTATATTGTCTACAATATATCAAAATTCACATTTTACAAGATTAACGTATGCAAAAAAAATGAAAGGTAGAAAATTAATTAACATAACAAAATAAAATGAAATAGAATCGGTGGCAAAGCCATCCAATAGTAAAATAAAATAAAGTAGGTGGCAAAGCCAACCATGAAAATAATAAGAGATAGGCGGTCTAATAAAACCAGCCAATAACATAACAAGAAATCGGCGGTATGATAAAACCAGCCATTAAGAAATAATTATGAGAAAAGAAATAGGAAGGTAAATACAATATTAAAGATAAACATTAAGATTAAGAGTTAGGTAAATTATTATTCTCATACCAAGAGTTTCACCCTTTCACCTTAGCATTAGGAGATTAGTTCTCCATAATCAAGGCAAGAAAGTGAAATGAAAGATGAAGAAACATGATAATATTACGAAAGAAAATGAAAAATACAAGATGTCTAAAGAGAGAATAACATTACAAGTTCATAGAATTCCAACAAAGCTTTCCCAAGCTCTATCCAAAGCTCTCCCTAAAACTCCCCAACTCACCCCTCAAGCCCTCTATTTATAGATACAATTAAGTGTGGTTGGTGTGGTAATTGTCAAAATTGTTAGGTAGGAAGTTGTACAAAGTTGACAATTTGAATTCCATATGTGCACCGAAATTGATCCTTGAATATCGTCTTGAAAACCGCCGAATTTTCTGACTTCATCAACATGAAAGTTGTAGACAATTTCATTAGCTTTCCGTCAAGACAAATTGTGGACAAATTGGATACGTAATATGTGAGTTATGGTCAAAATACTAGAGCAAAGTCGGGCTGGACTGCAGCAGTAGTCAGATTCTCTTCTAGCCCACTTTTGGCCCTTTTAATGTCCGTATTTTCTGACCACTTGAACATGAAAGTTGTACCCAATTGTGTCAGCTACACACCTACCAAATTGCATACATATTCGATATGTATTTTTAGAGATATGGCCCAAGTACTACAGCAAGGTTGGGCTAGACTGCAACCAGCAAACATATTCTCAACATTGGGTGCTTTGCCTTGAATCTTTATGTTTTAGTTCTTTTGCAAATGTGATCATAAATCAAGAATAAATTTGTGCATATATCCATTAGGATGCGTCTCAAGAGACAATATGATAATGCTCCTTACTCAGCCATCCTTAATGAATTTGTTTTATCTGCTTGATTTATAGACATTATTTCCAAAGAACCACAATTTAACTCTGATTCCTCCAATTAAGTCCATTTTCTACTCTTCTCTCCATCTGTAAGAAAGACACAAAACTAAAGACAAGTAAGGGAGATTTATGCTTAATTATGGCAAAAGATAAGATGAAAATATTTAATTTATGAGTATAAAACTCACTCATCAATAATGTTAAGTGTAGTTTTGGCATATATAATTAGCTATACTGAAAACTTGTAAACTTATGATATTTTTCGAATATGTGATATTTTGAAGCCATATACAAATAATTAAGTGGTAAATTTTTCTGTTAGTTAGGTTATTCACGTTCCATTAAACTGGGGTGTGACAAGTTGATATTAGAGTATTAGGTTTCCCTATGGCTATTAGAGCAAAGAATTCTTTAGTAAGACCTTTAGTATGGGTATGAGTGAGACATATTTATACTTCAGATGCTACTGAGGGATTCTATAGGGTTTCAATTTTCTGTCCATTCCAAATTTGTTAAAATTCCTAGTATAAGGTTTGATTAAACATTATGGTATCTTAAAAAGGTGTTTTGTTCTGTATAGTCGATTATGCCGCCAAGAACTAGAGCGGTTACTAGAGAAGCTGTAGATCATGCACCCTCTACAGAAGAGTTTACACAATCTACAATTTCAGTACAAAGAGGCCGTGGTAGAGGCCGACCTAGAGGAAGAGGCAGATGCCGAGGGCATGCACAGGGTATGAGAACCCCGAGACAAGATGAACAAGCCCATGTGTCTGATAGAGTTCCTGATGAGAGAGTAAAACCTCTTCAGGAGCCACATGATAGAGCAGTTGATATAATTGCTGGTATACATTAGAGTTTAGAGACATTGGCTGGATTTATAGTAGAACAAGGCAGAAAAGAAGGCCAGCCACCAGAAAATGCTCTTGAAGTGCAAGAACTGGGAAGAATAGCTGAACAAGAGGACAAACTTACAGGGATTAAAGTGTCATTATTGTAATTCCTTAAGTTGAAACCCTAAAAATTTTTAGAGTCAGATGTTCAGGAAGACCCACAGATATTCATTGATGCCGTGGAATGAGTTCTAAGAGCTTTAGGGTGTTCTAGTAGAAGATCTATTGAACTGGTGTTTTTTCAACTATCAGATGTGGCTTAAGTTTGGTTTGAGACACTTGTACAAGGAAGGACAGTTACTTTACCAACTATGGAATGGGATGAATTTAAGAAAACCTTTATGAATCATTTTCTGCCAATGAGTGAAAGGGACAAGAGGGCCAGAGAATTTGAGGAATTAAAATAAACACTGAACATGACAGTTTCTGAATATGACATCTGTTTTACTCGGTTGTCCAGATATGCACCATATCTGCTTCCTACTGAAAAAGATAAAATTAAGAGATTTGTTTCGGGATTGATACGTCCATTATTTAAATCGGTGGGTCTTCAGATGAATCATTTTCCAACGTATTCAGTAGCTGTGGATTGTGCTAGAATGATGGAAACACGAGAGCAAGCAGACATAGAAGGTCTAAGGAGAAGAAAAAGAGAGCGAGATAGTAATGTTCAGACAAGTTATAATCCTAATGTCAGAAGATCAAGATTTCAAAATCCACAACGTTTTACTCAAATAGGATCTAGTAGCTCTAACTAGACATTAGTTAATATCAATAAGCAAAGAATGAATAAAAGAGATATGAGACCTGTTAGCCAACAGGATTCAAGATCAATTCTACCATATCCCATTTGTGACAAGCCTCATACTGGACAGTGTCGTAGAGAAACTGGTGTATGTTTTAAGTGTCGACAAATGTGTCACTTGATGAGGAATTTTCTATAATTACGAAGTTTTAGTCAAGCATTAGTACAACCAGTTTCAACCCTTGTATCTATACTAGCACAACCAAATAGAGCAGCTTTAGTTCAAGCAAGTAGTGGTGGTATTGGTAGAGAATTAGGAAGTCGAGGCCGAGAACAAGCTCGAGTTTTTTCCTTAACACGATAGGATGCTTAGGCCTCAAATACACTTATGACAGGTACATGACTAGTATGTTCTCATAAAGTATATGTCCTATTCGATCATGGTTCTACTCATTCTTATATATCACCTTGCTTTGCTAAGAAATTGGATAGATATCCTACTAGTTTACATTGTTCTTTCATGGTTGCTACTCCAATGGGAGAATTCTTATTAGTAAATAATGTGTATAAATCATGCGAGATTTCGATAGAAAATAAGGAGACTCTTGTAGATTTGATAGTTCTAGATATGGTAGACTTTGATATGATACTAAAAATGGATTGGTTGTCATCATGCCATGCCATTCTAGACTGTCACCTTAAGGTGATTAAGTTTAACATTCCTAGAGAATCTTCCTTCTTGATACAAGGAGATCGTAGTGAGGTGCCTAGTAATTTAATCTCGGCTCTAACAACTCATAAGCTGTTACAAAAAGGATGCCAAAGGTATTTGGTAGTAGTCAAAGATGTTGATATGAAGTACACCAAGGTATAGCAGGTTCTAATGGTTAGAGAATTTTCTGATGTGTTTCTTGATGAGTTGCCAGGGTTACTCCCAGAACGAGAAATTGAGTTTAGTATTGATTTACTTCCTAGAACTCAACCAGTGTCTATACCCCCATATAGAATGGCACCAATTGAGTTCAAGGAATTGAAAAATCAATTACAAGACTTGTTAGACAAGAGATTGATACGCCCTAGTACTTTTTCTTAGGGTGCTCCGATTCTATATGTGAAAAAGAAAGATAGATCGCAACGGCTGTGTATTGATTACAGACAATTGAATAAGGTCACAATACGTAATAAGTATACATTACTTTGTATAGGTGATTTATTTGACCAGTTATAGGGTGCCCAATGTTTTTCGAAAATTGATTTGAGATCCGAGTATAATCAATTGAGGATAAAGAAGGAAGATATTCTGAAACTGCTTTTAGGACTCGGTATGGGCACTATGAGTTCTTAGTAATGCTATTTGGTTTAACAAATCCTCCAGCTGCATTCATAAATTTGATAAATAGAGTATTTAAACTTTTTCTGAATCAATTTGTTATTGTATTCATAGATGATATCCTAGTATATTCAAAGAGTTCGGAGGAACATGAGCGGTATTTAAGAATATCTTTACAAACCCTAAGAGAACATCAGTTGTATGTCAAGTTTTCAAAATGTGAATTTTGACTTAGTAGTGTTACCTTCTTAAGGCATGTGGTTACGAAGGATGGTATTCAAGTTGATCCTAAAAAGGTAGAAGCAGTGCAGCAATGGCCACGCCCTATGACAATTACAGAGATTCGTAGTTTTCTTGGTTTAACATGCTATTACAGCAGATTCGTGAAAAATTTTCAAAAATAACTGCTCCATTGACGAGGTTGACAAGGGAATAAAGTTTGACTGGTCAGATGAATATGAAAGAAGTTTCCAGAAACTTAAGGAATGCTTGACTACGGTGCTAGTATTGGCTATTTCTTCAAGCACCAGAGGATACACGGTATACTATGATGCATTGAGGATTGGATTAGGATATGTATTGATACAAAATGGTCGAGTCATTGCATATGCATTTAGACAGCTTAAACCACATGAGTAAAATTATCTGACTCATGACTTAGAAATAACAGCAGTAGTTTTTACTCTCAAAATTTGGAGGCATTATCTGTATGGTGAGACATGTGAAATTTATACATATCATAAAAGTCTCAAATATATTTTTTAACAAAAAGATCTTAATTTGAGACAAAGACGATGGATTGAATTACTTAAAGATTATGATTGCACAATACTATACCATCCAGGTAAGGCCAATGTTGTTATGGTTGATGCATTAAGTAGAAAGTCTATGAGTAGTTTGACTCATATTACAGTGGTAAGAAGGCCGTTGGTTAAAGAAATGCATAAGTTGGAAAGTAATGGGGTAGTAGTGGAAGTAAAGGAGCCTGGAATATTATTAACCCATATACAATTTCAATCATCTTTGGTCGAGCAGGTGAAAAAGGCACAAAAAGATGATGCTTATTTATGCAAGAAAATTAAAGAGGTGAAGAATAGTGGTGAAGTTGAATTTACTATAGACTCTGAAGGAATTCTGAGATTGGGCAAGCAGTTATATGTACCTGATAAAGAAGAATTTAAGAAAGAAATTTTAGAGGAAGCTCATAGATCCATGTATACCATTTATCTTGGAATAACTAAAATGTATAAGGATCTAAAGGAAATTTATTGGCGAGAAGGTATGAAGAAAGACATAGTTGATTATATTTCTCAATGTTTAACTTGCTAGCAGGTAAAGGCATAACATCAAAGACCTGTAGGATTACATCAGCAGATAGAGATACCTGAATGGAAATGAGAAAGAATAACTATGAATTTTGTTACGGGGCTACCGCGGACACCCAAAGGGTTTGATTTAATATGGGAGATTATTGATAGGTTGACTAAATTAGCACATTTCTTACCAGTAAAAACCACATACAACGTAGCCCAGTATGCAAGTTTATATATGAATGAAATAATGAGGCTTCATGGAGTGACAATATCAATTATTTCTGATCGAAGACCACAATTTACAACTCATTTTTGGAGAGTCTTCCAAGAAGCTTAAGGCACAAAGTTAAATCTCTGTACTGTATTCCATCCTCAAACAGATGGATAGTGTAACATCCCTAATGTCGTTTCTTTTATTGATAAAAGTACATAAATATTTAATTAAGAAAATAAAATTTATTAGACAATATTTTAGATATCTAAGGAAATATAATCCTTAGAAATTCTTCACCTTATGTATATGCATAGAAAATGTTTCTAACATTAAGAGAACAAATAAAGAGGAAAAACCTAATAGGAAAAAAAATTAGAAATAACATACTAAAGAGATGCAAAATTCTTGGATAAGGAAGATAAATTTTTAGAAACAAGTAAAGATCTTAAAATTTCAAGAATATTGGATTAGGGTAATTTTTCCTAATTCAAGAACTAGAGTTACTAAGTTTAACATCTTTACCCATACATTGGGCTTTTACCTATGGACACTTCATGTAGAGTTTTTCCACTTTACATAAGTTTCTAGCAAGCCCATTGGATAACCTAGGCAAGAAATAAAACATAGACTTGGACTAGGATATAGTAATTGGATTGATAGCCTAAAAAATATGAAAATGTGACCAAGCCCTCCAAGAAAGGTAGAATTTTATCCAAAGCAAAGAAAATGGGTAGGAATAAGCCCATAATGGGTAGGAATAAGCCCAAATCCAAGAGAAAAAATAAAATAAAATAAAATAGATGATGATATAATAATGTAATAATAATAAAGATTAGGTTACATGGCATTAAGACAAAAATTTAGCAAGTGGTGTGATTCTACATTCATAATTTTGGCAAGTGGCATGATAATACAAAGCTTTAGGACAAAAACATCTATATCCTACACTCATAATTTTAGCAAGTGGTATGATAATACATGGCATTAGGACAAAACATTCCTATCCTACACAAATAATATCAACCAAATAATGGAGATTCAAGGGCTAGAAATTTGCCACCTAAAAAGGCAAACCTATCATACTTGTTTAAGACAAAAGAAAATGGAAATGAATCCCTAAATCAAAGGGACCTTGTCCCTTATCTTAAGAATATATCATCATAATTTTCAAAATACAAAACTCCTTTTCCTTTGCATATCTTGACTAAGGAAGAGGAAGATAAGAACATAAGTTGTTTGTTTTCCAAAAATTCAACAAAGTGTATCCTAATTGTGATAAGGTAGACCCATGATCATGAAAGGTGTAATATTTGGTGGTCTATTTAAGCAAAACCCACCCCTAAAACATTTTAATTTCGTCCAAGTGAGGAAGAGAGAGAAATAGAAGCAAGGTAGAGTGAGGAAAGGAGAGAAAGAGAGGAGAAGAAAGGAAGGAAGAAGAAGGAGAAGTTTAGAAGGCTAAGTACTCAAGGTAAGTTACATTAATCTCCACTTGAATCCATTTTTCTTCTTCATCCTTGAGGTTCAAAAACTCACCCTCCTTCTCTTACCTAAGCTGCTAGAAAAGCTAAGGGAAGGGAGGAATCTTGCTACTTCTTTCAAGAGGAAACAAGAAAACCAATTCACTAAGTGAGCTAGGGAGATTCTTAGGTAAGTTTAACAATATTTCTTTTTGAAGAAAACTTTTGAAACTTATAATATTTATATGAGATTTTGAACTTAGAACTTTGATGATTGGTCATGATGTTGCTATATCATGTTACATATTGATCTTGCATGTGATGTATGTTTGAATACTTAGACTGGTATAGAAAGTTCTGCATAGGTATGGCTATAGGTGGTAAAAATTTTAGCTTCAGTGTTTTAATTTCTGAGAATTATCTGTAGGGAATTAAAATAAATGTTTAACATAAGAATTAAAGATATATGTGGCACGGATTTTTAGCCACTGGAATCATTCAATTTGGAGTCCATATGAGGTAGATATGGTCCGATTAGTAGTCAAAGGTCAGAAAATGGTTCATCAGGGAAGAATATGTTAGGATAGCTTCTGTATTTTAATTTATGGGAATTATCGGTATGGAACTAAAATAAATTATTAACATAAGAATTATATCTATGTGTGTCACGGATTTTTAGCCACTAGAATCACTCAATTTGGAGTCCATATGAGGAAGATATGAGCTGATTAGTAGTCAAAGGTCAGAAAAATGGTTCATCAAGGAAGAATATGTTAGGATAGCTTCTGTATTTTAATTGCTGAGAATTATCTGTATGGAATTAAAATAAATGGTTAACATAAGAATTATAGATATGTGTGTCACGGAGTTTTAGCCACTGGAATCACTCAAGTTGGAGTCTATATGAGGTAGATATGGTCCGATTAGTAGGTAGAGGTCAGA
The DNA here is from genome assembly GCA_037074535.1 of Gleditsia sinensis. Taxonomy (NCBI): domain Eukaryota; kingdom Viridiplantae; phylum Streptophyta; class Magnoliopsida; order Fabales; family Fabaceae; genus Gleditsia; species Gleditsia sinensis. The sequence continues at coordinate 6,716,683 of CM073474.1, forward strand.
ACCTATCCGAGAAGAAATAATCTGTACATTTAGGGAGTAATATCACCTTGATTTCTTAATATTTAGCTACAATGTTCAACATAATAGTTTTAGATAATTGTTTTAACTTGAAATTGATCCCAAGATCACCTACATCGGAGTTCAATTAAGGGAGTTATGCTCTGATTAGTAAGAGAATGTTAGATATGATGAAAACCTGCATCAAGAAAATAAAGAAATAAAATTAATATTTAAAAAAGAAGACGAATCTTATAAATGACTAGTATATGCCATAGCCATTGCCATTGTATGAACTTCTTACCATCTTAAGTGTAAAATTCTAACATGGAAATATTTTATAAAGTGATATTTGAAATGGTTATGTTCGTGGCATGATTACCAATGATTTATGATAATAGTTATATTTTGATGAACATACTTGTTATTGAAAGCATATTTTTGGCTATCATTGTGAAAAGAAAAGAAATGAGCACGGTCACATGGCAATCCGTGTGGTGCACCAGTAGGGGACGCCCTACCAACGGTTATGATTATGATTATGAGAAAAGAAAGAGAAAATGTGTCATGTCGGACGGAGCGAGAAAAGCCCGTACCGGAGAGTAGAGGATACTTACCCTGACCGGAGTAGCTTGAAATGAGAATAAGTTGATGGCCATCATATGATGTTCTGAAAATAGTTAATCCTATCATACATATCATTACTGTATAATTCTTATGTGCATAGATATAATGCATTCATGTGACCAAAGATATTTTCTGTAGTTTATACAGCTGAACATGACATGATGAACTATATTGATGGTAAATTATGATTTATTGTTGAACCTACTGGGATTTAATTCTCACTATATTTCCATATCATGTTCAGAAGAATAATACAGATTTTCTCAATGACACTTATTATTTTCGTACGTTGGATCAAGGTGCCCTACCTTAGACAACTACCAGTTATATCATATGTATCTATAGTAGATGTGACTGAGATTCCGGTGGAGGTACCACCCGCACCAGTGTCCCCGGAAGTAGTCGACATAGATGATTAGAACTAATATGTATCTTTGTACAAATGTTTGTAAAATAATGGTGTGTAGTTTGAAAAATAATGGTGTGTATGGAAACTCAGTATTGTATCACTGTTAATAACAATTATGCTTGGTTAAAGTAATTATTATTACGAGTTAAGTGGTTAGAATTAAAGTAGTAATAACTTCATGGAATTTTACAAATATAAAAAAAAAATTGTTACATTTACATAAATGGAGTTCTTACAGACAGTCTGAATGAACCATCCAAATATTGGAAGACATACTTCGAACTTGTGTTTTAGATTTTCAAGGTAGTTGGGAAAGATTTTTTCCCCTAGCTGAATTTGCTTATAACAGTAGCTACCAAACCAGTATACAAATGGTTCCTTTTGAAGCATTATATGGTAGGCGTTGCCGTTCTCCGATCGAATGGTTTCATATGGGCGAAGCTAAGATTTAAGGGCCTAATATGGTACAGGATACGCTGGTCAAGGTAAAATTAATTAAGGAAATATTGTTAGCAGTCTAGAGTAGACAAAAAGTCTATGTTGGTAATAGACGTCAACAATTGGAATTTGCCATAGGTGAACATGTCTTTTTGAAAATATCTCCTATGAAAGGAGTAGTGAGATTTGGGAAAAAAGGGAAATTAAACCTCTGATACATAGGACTATTTGAAATTCTTGATAAGATCGGCCTAGTAGCTTATCGTTTGGCTTTACCCCCTGAATTGAGTAACATCAATCCAGTTTTTCATGTGTCTATGCTACAGAAGTATTTACCGGATCCTACACATGTTATATGGTGTCCACAGATTTAGTTACGAGAAGATTTAACTTATGAGGAATAAACAGTAGCGATAATGGATAGACAAGTAAAGAAGTTGCGTTCAAAAGAAATACCTACCGTGAAAGTGATATGGAAAAATCACCCTTCTGAAGAGGCTACTTGGAAAAGAGTGAATGATATACGCGCTAGATATCCACATTTTTTTGAATAATGAGATTAGTGTTTATTTGTAACTGTGGTGATGAAATTCGGGGACCAAATTTCTTTAAGGAGGAAGAATGTAATAGCCTTAAAAATTAAAGAGAATTCTAAATTAAAGAAAATTTTAAATAAAAGAGAGGATTTTGAAAACGGAGATAAGAACTGTTGAAAATATGTTTATTTATTACATGGATTAAAGAATTACGAAGAAAATGTGAGAATTTACGTTTCGGGACAAATATGCAATTTTTCAGAAGTTTCAAGGTTAAAATGTAAATAAGAAAAATTTGCAAGGACTTCCCTCTAAAATTGAATTTTTGTAGAAAGGTCCTCCGGGACATTTTAAGAGCCTTGGTCACTCAAAGAAGCAGAAAATCCAGATTTCCTCTCTCTCTCCTCAAAATTTACTCTCCCAAAACCTTAAAACTTCTCTCTAAGATTCTACTGCTTTCGAACCTCGGATTTTGACACCTCACCACCAACGGATAGGATGAAGAGTTCTACAAATTCATCCGATTGGTGTCTGAACAATTGGTCGGAGATTGACCAAAAAATGGAGAGAAAAACCACCTAAAAATGTAATATCTGAAACTCCTATCTGTGGTTCTCAAACGTAAAAACTAACACTATAGATTGATCCAGAAGGTGCCGAAACCTTAAGATCTCAAATTTCAGGACTATCCTCCCTTGCACGTTCCCCCACGCATAGTCTCCCTCGTGGAGCGTGCAGCGCGTGTTAGCCAACCTTTGTTGCATTGACCGAGCTTCCGAAGGCCAAATTTAGGAAATCTAGAGTCATTTTCAAAGTTTTTGAACCTTTCGAACTCAATTTTGGGGTTTATTTTGCCAAATTCAGATAAGAAATGTGGATTCTGGGGTTGTCCAACTTGGTACCCTAATTTTGTGAGTAGATGATTCTTTCTATGACTTGCCTTATTCTCTTTTTGATCTTTAAATATGTAATTGATTATATTTATAAGTTATTTGCACTTTTTATATGTTTTTGAAATAGATTAAATTATCTGAATTGTTTACAATCTGAAATATAGTTCAAGAAGAGTATAGGTTTGAAAATAGATTTATGAACTCATGGTATATCTGATACTACATGTATTTCTCATTAAATGAATATTTATGCACGTGACATTGATTTATAAAGCTATATAATTGCCTCGAGAAAGGGCATGTATATGTGATAAACCCTGAATGGGTAATTTATGATAGATGAACTGTATTGAGACTGAGATTCTGTATTATACTGAAAGCTCTGTTTTGAATTATATGGAATATGTGCATATGATAATTTTGTGGAGAAATTCTATTAGAAATATTGTCTGCTAATAGAAGGTGATGTTAGCCCTGGTGCACCTTGATACCTCAACTAGTAGGGCTGGTGCTAGCCTCGTGTGAGGGCCAACACATGGAATATTATATGTGATGGAGAGCGAGATGCCTTCTATATGGGCGAGACGCTAGTTACATGAGATGTGATTTGCCTTCCCTTACTTTGTGCTTGCAAAATTGCCCACATTAGAGTCCTTTCGCATGTCTTCTTGAATGGTGGTAGGGCAAACCTTGGCAGCAATGCTAAGTATAGGCAGATCCTACACCAACAAAATACATAAGGGATTGAACTCTGATATGGTGGTTCTAATATGGGATCCTCCTAATATTTGTATAAGAAATGTTTTAAATGCATATTAATGCTTGAAAAATGATCATAATGTACACTACAAAAAGGGTTTCAGCGGCGACTAAAGTCGCCGCTGAAAGTGCCAAAGTCGCTGCTAAAAAACTTTAGCGGCGACTTTTAGTCGCTGCCTAGCCGTTGCTGATAATGTTGTTGCTGAAAGATTTCAGTGGCGACTAATGGAGTTGCCACTGAAAGTACTTTTCGTGACGACTATAGTCGCCACTGAATACAATGAATATCGTCGCGTTAGATGTTTCAGTCGCCACGAAAAGAGAGATACTTTTAGTGACGACTTTACATAATCGCCACTAAAAGTAATTTTTAGTGGCGACTTATAGTCGCCACTAAAAGTTTTAGTGGCAACTTATAGTCGCCAGTAAAGGTTTTAGTGGCAACTTATAGTCACCAGTAAAGGTTTTAGTGGCAACTTAGTTGCCACCAAAGATTTCAATATTCATTTTTCATCTTCTTAGTTTTAGTGGCGACAAAAAAAAGTCGCCACTAAAAATTCCTTTTCGTGGCAACCATAAGTCACCACCAAAGGTTTTAGTGGCAACTTTGTCGCCACAAAAGGTCTCAATATTCAAATTTTTTCCTCTGAGATTCAGTGGCGACCTACAGAGGTCGCCACCATAGGTTCAGTACAAACTTTTTTTTTAATAAATTTATCATTTTATATTATAATAATTAAAATCTTAATAAAAATTAAGATAAATAACATTATTGATAAAATGATAAGAATAACATCATGTCAATTCCATGTCCAAAAAAAAATATCATGTCAACTAAAAAGAAAGAATACATAGTTAAATATTAACAAAAACAATCAACTCAGTACTTCATTTGACGATGTTGGTACTGCAGTACTGGTCGTATTAACTACAATGGTTGGAGGAACACTACTCGGGAGTGTTATTAGAAGTTGTCCCTGTTTAATCAAATGTAACAAATTAATATAACTTGAAAATTAATACAAACAAAACAATATCATGTAAGAAACTTTCTATAGCCAAACACAATTGAAAAATAACATTATGCAATAGCCAAGAATATTATACTATAAATACATTATTATACCATCATATCTTAAAAAAAAAAAAAGAATTGAAAGACATTATTGAATAGGAAATAAGTTAAATTGACCAACATTAATTTATCCTAATAATTTTTCAGGCAAAACTATTTCAATATTTAATCTAATAAACATAAAGCATATTAAATACAATAATCTTAAATATTATAGTATCCCATATCATAATATCCAAGATGCCATGAGATCTATAATCAAGGTGTACCAAACATCTCTATAAGTGATGCATGATTGAGCCCTAGAGAGTTCTATAGAAGCATTGACACAAAAAGTAGAAAAGGATGGCACATTCCCATACAAATTAATTGAACATATCATGAAGAACCAGCAATGTAACACAGCTATGTTCTACTGAGAAATGCTACAACCACAATCTGTGTACAAAAGTATTTTGGTGCCAAATCAATATCCACACAGTAATAACTTCTCCAAGACTTCATCAATCCTTAGTACCACACCACCTACCTATTATAGTAGTATTTCCCATGTTTGTCCACTACAAGAAGCTCCACCGTTAGTCCAAAGGCTGGAAAGAGCCTATAAAATGGCCCTTAGTATGTTCCATCACAGTACTAAGCAGAGGATTTTCCAAAATTGTATCGTACAAGGGACATTAAGTAATTGCAATACCACTCTTCTTTAATTTCTCACACTACACTAAGCCATCTTCGATGAAGCTATGTCTGAATATTATAAGCAAGTCAAATGCATTGATTGGATCAGTAGTACTTTCCTCTGTTGTATTGAAATTTTTAATAATTATGAGATTATTAGTATAAATGGCCATATTTGTTCATCTTTTATTTTCAAATCAAATTAGTATAAATGGCCATATATGTCACTTGATTTTTTAGTTTGATTTTTAATAATTATGAGATTATTATGATTTTCTTTAATATTTATGATTTACTCCCTTAAGATTATAAAAATACCACCAGTCACTTTTTAAAAACACTGAAAATGTCTATTAGACATTTTTTGTTTTCAACCTGTTTTAAAAAATGTTTCAAAAAATATTCTCCTAAACTCTATCAAACATAGTTTCAACATGTTTTCTATTTGCAATGAAATAAAATTAGGAAACAATATCAGCTTATTAAAAATACATTATAATAGAAGTGTTTTAAATAACTACGCTCTAATTTCCTTATGTTCTTCTCACTCCTCTCATTTTCACGCTCCTTACCACTTATTAAAAAAAATTGATGCACAATCTCAATGTGTTTGTCTACTTTTATTTAGTTAACATAATGCAGTCCTTTCACTATCATTATTATATCAGCTTTCTAGGGAAGATACAAACTACTTGGGGAGGAGGAAAAAAAGGAAGAAAAAAAAATACCTACAGAAAATGTGAAAAATCGATTAGGTAAGTCTTAAAATTGGCACATCAACAGGCATTTTTTAAGCTATGCAACTTCATGCCCAATCCAGAAATGTGTCTTACCAATCTAGATATTCTAGGTACCAGAACTAGCTTTTTGAACCTACACTTGTTTCTGAAAATTAAAAAGAGAGATATTAATCATTTATTATATCCAAAAAAAGAATATGCAGAATATGAGCATGCACATAACAAACTTATACCTCATGGGAACCATAAACAGAGGCACTGCTTTTTCTTGGATGTTTCCCTTCACTTGAAATTGAATAGCCATCAACATCCTTCATCTCATGTGTTGGTCCACAGTGATTAGGATGCTTATTGAAACCTGAATAATATATGAGGACTGAGATGTGTAAGATAGAAAAATCTACGAGCATGAACACATATAAAGCCATGAAAGTCAGTAAGTTAAACAATATAAAAAATCGGACATTCCAACCAAAAACCAACTATTTTCTGATGAATGACTGGATCGTAAACTTTCATGAGTTATCTCCCCAATTTTTGTATTTGATATGTCATGCTTCAACTCTGCATGACTTCCAACATCACATGCAATCTATGCATGAACTTCAAGTTGAGATAAAAACACATAAGCAGGCAGTAAAAGGTTTTCCATAATAATTTGTTCATCAATACATCAGTTGCAATTTTAGGCACAAGCGATTTTTACTTTCTTCCAAATGCACAAAAGATTAATCCACAATCACCTAAACAAAGAAATACATACAAAACAAAGCTTTTACCTTTAAAAGAATCTACTTGTGAGGAAGCAAAGGATGACAAATAGTCATCACCTCCATAACTCATTTGGATCATAGATAGTCTTTTCCATATATTCTAAATCTTTCAACCTACCAAGCTTCCTAGTACTTCCTTATTCATTGATGTGTGATGTCACACACGAAACCAATATCATATTAACCTGGTATCTCATTCCAATTGTCATTCTTAAAAGAGTAAGGTTACATTAAACCAAAGTGCATAAGCAGTTTATACTAGCAGTGCATCAGCAGAAGAACATAAATCACTACTGGAATAATTTTATAAATAATTCACCAGTGCAATTGTTACACAAGCATGATCTTCAAAAAAAAAAGGGCAGTGAACAAAGTCCCTCAATAAGTTTCACTTCATTATCCAGAAAGTAGTAAATTAAAAGTAAGCCCCAATCAAATTAGAAGCAATGAATACAATAAGAGTGATCCAATCAGCAGAGGTCAGGGCTATCTCAATTTAGGTTCTTTGTCTTCAATGGCTTTGGAGACAATTGGTCTCAACAACTTGATTAGAAATTGAACACAACCAGGTGACTCAAGAAGGCAATCATCTTGACCTTGAAACAAAAGCAAATTCAGTAAACATAGGCAATGTGAATCATGTAGCGAGATAATATTGCAGAGTCCAAACTAGGTATCAGATTGGAAATATATGCCACAAAATAATCATGCACGAAGGTGATGAAAAAATTATTCTTTTCCAATAAATATTCAAAAATAAAGCCCCAGTATAAACTTATCAGATATATTCAACAAAAAGTTTTTCATAGATAATAGTCGTGCTATATATTTCCCATTAGTAAAGAGTTCCCAAAAGCTTTTCTTCTTAAGGACAAGGTATTACATGTTTCACAACAAGCAGATTAAAAAAAAAGGGCAAAAACCCATTGAAGGCCCATGAATATTTTAGATTTTCCACTGACTATGAACAATATGCTAGGAAGTTTGATGGATGAGGAATCAAAACCATAGAAACCATCAACAGTAAATGTATGACAGAACAAAATTAGTAAAAATGAAACTATTGCCTTTGCCATCCTAGAAAGAAGAGACGTGAGTGATTTATCAGCTGAACCCCTATAACAGTATGTTTTCTAGAGTAAGTACAATCCATATTCTCAATTTAAAATTTCAATTAAAAATGCACATAGGAAATGCTAGAATCACTCATAGACAAACACAAAATAGGTTCAGTCAAAGAACAACAAAAAAGAGGAAGAAAGAGAAGATTATGTCAACCATCTTACTCTATTATTTTATTCTTTCTTTCTTTTTAATATTAGGAATATCAATTTTGGCATGTTGAAACTTCCCAACTGTTTTTTCCTTTTAGCAATAACATGAAGAAGGCTTGACACTATATGAGTAAGATAAAGGTTTCACAAGGCATATGTAGCAAACATAAAACCAAATTATGAAGCTATTTAACCCCAAATCCTTATATGGAAACACTACTTAATTACTTTCATTCTATAAATTGGCCAAAAAGTCCACTAAGCAGAATGACCCAAATGCAATCCTTCAAGAGGGTCAAAGATCTAACTTCCAACGTACATATTTATTTGGAAGCAACTATAAAGGCTTCGGAGTTGAATCTATCCAAATTGTAATTATTTTAACAGACTCATTGACAAATCAAAATACCAACGCATCTTTGCTTGTCTTCCAGTTTTTTCTCTCCTGAACCACTAAGAAATAATCGAATCAACAATGAAATTTGGAGCACAAACTATCCCCAAACTTCAAAATTAAAAAACAAACAAACGCCCAGTAAATTCAAACTCACACTCATCAAGTAATCTAGGAGTACTCCATAAGTTCATCCAGCTAACCACTCTGAGTTCAATTAATGCACCTTGGATGCTTCAAGCTACACTCAACGGCAATGTGCAACACGAAATTTCATCGGAGGTTCTCCCACGAAATTGTAAAATCAAGCACCTTGGAAAAAAAATTCGCATGCACTGTTCACTCAAGCAAAATCCATGGATTTCAGCTAAAAAATCATGTTGTATGACCATAAAAATCATTCTAAAGACGTTATCCTATCTTCTAAACAAGAATATATGGTCAAAAGCTTCTAAAAAACCCAAAAACGTGAAAAAAGTTGACGGATTGAACCTGTGAATAGTGCTTCAATTTTATGCTACAGGAGGTCGCTATTGATGCTATTTCCTCACAATTTTTGTTGCCTTACCATCCTAAATCTAGTTACTATACACCCATCCACTTGATCTAAAGCTCATTGGGGTTGGATTATTGAAGGAACTGCCACAGGGAAGAGAAGCTGTTGGACGGGGACGAAATGAGAAGCTGCCATTTGGAAGGAAAAGTGTGCGCGGGTAGAAAAAAATAAAGTGGGGGGAATTTTTTAGATGTTTTGAACATGGGCATTTTTTTTATTTTTTTTCTCAATTAATACATTGACGTTAAAAAATGCGTTAAAAAAACAAAAGACAAAAAATAATACATTCACGTTTTCTTAATGTCAATGCTATTTTTTTAATAGATTATGGTCTCTTTTTTAAAATTTAAAAAAATTCATGTTTTCTTTATTTCTTTTTAAATTTATAATGATATTCTTTCAAGGTATTGTTTTTTAATTTACACTATTTTTTCTTATTTTAAGTTTTTAAAAATATTAATTTGACCTTTTAATTATATGTATTACATTAAATTAAATTATTTATAATTTAAAAAATTCATAAAGCATAAATTTCTGTCTCTAAATCGTCATTTTCTAGTAGTGTGAAGCCACCAGAGAACTAGCAGAAGAGTCAAAAATAAATAGCTCACACAGTATTCAAGTAACTTTGCATATCCAACCGCAGGATGCAACTATATCACATAAATGGCTGCTAGTCTCAGAATCAGAGAAAGACATAACACAAACATTAGGAGAGAGAATTTTGTCTATGCAAACCCGAAACATATAATAGTTAATAATCCTATCAAGTACTATGTTCCAAATGAAATACTATACTAAATGAAACACTTATCTCATTGCTAAGAAGAGTAACTACTAACCTCCTTTGGGGGCTACGAAACTCACAGCCACGACCAAAACTCGGGAGCAGCGAGAGCCTAGGGTATGCGATGTGAGAGCTTCAAACGAAGGGAAAGAACACTGTAGTGGAAGTATTTCTGTGTCAAAATGGGAGAGGCTAAGAGGAAAGGAGTAGACTGAGACGGAAAGCTCTAGAAATTTTAGCCAATGTACGGGGAAAGCTCTGAAAATTTTCTGTGCCAAAATAGGAGAGGCTGAGAAAAAAACAACGAAAACAACGGGAGAGAGAAAACAATGGGGGAAGGGGAATTTTTTTAAATATATTTTTAATAAAAACACAAAATATGGATATTTTTTCTTTAATCTTAAACTACTCTTTGCTTTTTCTCTCTGTGAGAACTAAGAATATTTTTATAAATATTATTATAAGATTAATTATTTTGGAAGTTTAGAACAATAACAATTTTTTATTTTTCTTATAATAGCGTTTTTTATCCTAAGCCCGGGCCTTGACTAATGGGTTGCGGAATAAATTGATTTACTGTGCTAGTATTTTGAAGTGGTTCGCAAGACGAATATTTCTCTAAGTTTTATGCCTCCATAAATACCGAACCTCAGTTCTTGTTTAGGCACAAACACAATATACTAGCTATCATTTTGAGCAGAGCAAGAATCAAAAGCAATTATGGAGAGAAAGTCACTTGCTAGGCTATTCTTCTTGCTAATCCTTCTCCTTTTTTAAATAAAAGTAAAAATTTTCGGTGAGAATACATATGTTAAGTAAAACGAAGTGAGAGGCTTAGGGGGACATTTTCTTTTTTATTTTAAATTTATTTAAATAAAAGTGAATAGATTTTGTATGATATTAAATTAGTGTGATAGTGACATGATGATAAAAGACAAAAATTGCTAGATAAATCTGATCTAATCATTAAAAAAAAACATGTAAATATGTATGTTTTTATTAAAATGAATTTATACTTTATCCAATATAAATATCTATGTATATTGAGTAAAAAAAATAAGGAAATAATATATAATTTTACTGATATTAAACTATAACGATATCATTTACTCTATAGGCGCTTCATGTTATATAAAATGATTAAGTAAGTAATTTCAGGCCAAAAAAAGAGAAAATCACGTCATATAGTGTATGTATAGGATATATGCAAGCAGGAATAGCAAGCTGAATCACAAGATCCTTTCCCCACAAGATTCTTTTCTTATTTCTTACATATTTTTGTGGTAATTTTTTTATTACTATTTATTTATTTAATTTTAAGAAAATCACAATATTAAATATCAATATGAACTTATTATAAATTTAAGCATAATTAGTTATATTTAGAAAAGTAGATTAATTATTTTTTTAAATTTTCTTAATGGTTTATTTCTTTTACCTGAAGTGTTTCTTTAATTTTGTAAAGTGCACGAACCTTGATTATAGATTATTACAAAATCACTTCTTTATTATATACATATTTGTTAAAATTATCTGGTAAGTTCTGATATGCTCCTTTCATTCTGTTAGGGGCTCAATTTATTTTTCTAGTAAAAAAATGAATTTGCACTATTAATTTTTACCAACAGTTTAATTTCAATTGGTGAAAGAAGTATAATTATTTTGTTTATTTTTCATATTACTATAGAGAAATTTTTTAATTGATTTCAACTTCCGATTTTGAGAAAAATCATGTGGTAATCTAGCATGAAGAAATTAATAACAATTACACTTTCTAACAATAAAAAAATAAAATTAGACAAAACTCAATAAAGATAAAACGATCCAGAGATAAGAACAAAAAGGAGATTAAAAGATATCATTAATAAACTCAATAATTTTTTTGCACATGTTGTCGCCAACATCAATTCTAATATCCTTCGTTATATTTGATTATTTAAAATATTAAATTATATTATGGTTCAAAACTTCAAATATAAAAAAAAATTACGAAGTCAATTCCTAACAAAAACAAAAAAGGCACAATCACAAAGAATAATATAAGTCTAAAATCATTAAACTTAATTAATTATTTCATCATCCTTTCATTAATTGTATAATGACTTTGTAAATTGTTTAATTTAAACTCCAAAGCTGCTTCTTTTTTGGGTGATTTTATTTAAATATACAATAATTGTGAGAATTATTTAAGTAACATTTTTATATTTGAAAAGATATATGCTCACGGGTTCGAGAAAATATATTTGATTTTTTTAAAAAAATTTCTTTAATTTATTTCAATAATAATAAATTTTTTTCCTTTATCATTTTTTTAAATTAAATAGTTATTTTGAATTTTCAAAGATATATACATTATTAATTTGATTTTTAAAATTTTACCTTATTAATTTAGTATTTAATAAAAAGTTAACTTAAGTTAAAAAAATTTGAATTGATTTTATTAGTAAATATTTAACATATTTTTTTATCTTATAACTAAAATTTAATATATTTTAATTAAACATTTATTTTTGTTAAATGTGAAAAGAGAGAAAAAAAAATAAAAAAAAAAATTTCTACTTTCTGTGGTGACCTTAGGTCGCCACTGAAAGTCTAACTAGATAAATATTCTACTTTTGCCACTGAAAATGTATATTTAGTGGCGACTATTAAAAGTCGCCACTGAAAGTTCATCTTTTGGTGGCAACTATTAATAGTCACCACTAAATATACACTTTTAGTGGCGACCCATGAAGGTCGCCACTAAAACTAATTTTTAGTGGCAACTTTCTATAGTTGTCACAGAAAAGTCGCCACTGAAACTTTAGTTTCTTGTAGTGGTATCATAAATGGTTATAAATATCTGAATGTGATTTGAACTGAAATATTTGAAAATGCGAGTCCTATATGGATGTACTGTTGAACTGTAATTTCCGATGTGATAAAATTTTAATATATGAATACATCCATATGTTGATCTTAGAGGTCATAGGAGGTGTTATTTGCTCACTGAGTTGTCAAACTCATTACACGATATTTTCACATTTTTAGATAAAGATACAGAGGTTGGCCTTGCATCTACGTAATCAGCTAGGTATTATATTCTCTGGGTGAGCTTCTGTTATTTCCAAGGCTCGAAATGTTTAATTATTATGTCTTTGTAATCTAGATTATACTCTGAACGCCACAGGTAGGATCTATGTTTCTACTGTAATAATATTAAGTGTAGTTTTGGCATATATAATTAGCTATACTGGAAACTTGTAAACATATGATATTTTTTGAATATGTGATATTATGAAGCCGTATGCAAATAATTAAGTGAAAAAGTTTTCTGTTAGTTGGGTTATTCGCGTTCCATTAAATTGGTGCGTGACAATATAGGTCTCACTTTCTTACTTGTGTATATGTGGAAGAGAAATTTTATATATATCTTATTTCCTTTCGAGTTAATCGTTTTTTTTTTTTTTTTTGCAGATACATAATTTATTGATATCTTTTTATTTTCCTTAATTTCAGGTACCTGGACTTCTTCTGTCTGTTATGTCTCTTGACTCTTTAAGAGCATCTATTTCTTTAATGGATTGATCGAGAATAATTGTTTCTTTTCTTTTGCGTAGATTTTTATTTTTTAAACCGATTGTTCTTCTACACTTCTAACGTGCTTTAGATTTGCTAGGGATTTTACTAACGGATTGTCCACCAAGGACATCAATCTGTATAAAAGTATTTATAGCTGGTATATGTGATTTGGTCACTCTCCTTAGGTCCGTAAATACATCTGTCAGTTGATTTATTATATTTTGTAAGTGAATTATCTTTTGAACTTCAAGTTTACATTGTTTTGTGCGAATATCAATATATAACAAAGTATTCCATGTAATTTCTTTGATCAATTCTTTTTCATTTTCTTCCCCTAATATTAGAAAGACTAATTAATCAAAATGACAATAGGCAAAATGTAGTATATACATCTATCAGTTAATTTGTTATATTTTGTAAGTGAATTATCTTTTGAACTTCAAGTTCACATTATTTTGTGCGAATATCAATATATAACAAAATATTCCATATAATTTCTTTGATATATATATATATATATATATATATATATATATATAGACACATACACACATATACATAGATTCTTATTTAATTAGTTCCTTAAGTTTAGAGTGAAATTTGATGTAATCTCTTAATTTTTTTTTGTTTGAATGCGTCCCTATCATTTCATAACTTACTGAACTGTCCATCCAAAAAATTAATTTAACCAAAAGCTTCCCTATCAACCTAAAATGATGGTGTCATGCTATTCCACTTAGGCCGACTCATTCAAAACTCATAACTAAAGGTGGAATGATCAAATGCTGTCATTTCAAGTTGATAGAGAAACTTTTGGCCACATCAGTTATAGGGGTGTTTAAAACCGACCCAAACCAATCCGGACCGACCAAACCGAACTAAACCGATCAAAAATCGAACAAAAACGATTAAAATTAGGTTTAGGGGTGTTCAAAACCGACCCGGACCGACCAAACCGAACTAAACCGATCAAAAACCGAAATCGATTTTGTTCAGTTTTTTTTTTAAAACCGACCGGTTCGGTTCAGTTTTCGGTTGGGATAGAGTCCCAACCGAACCAAACCGAACCGGACTGAATTATTTTAAATATATTTAATTTATATTATTAAATTTATTTTTTATTATATTTTAAAAATATTTTACATAATTGTTTTTCAAACTTTTTGAAATGGGCCCAAAAAGTAAAAAAAAATGGATCCAAAAAAATTTAAATAGGCCAAAAATAAATAAAAAATTGGCAAATTTTTTTTTCAGAAAACCAAACTGCCTTTTATTGGTTCGGTTTTATAAATCTCAACCGAACAGATTAGGTCCAAAATTTTTCATCTCGTTCATGGTCAGTTCGGTTTGGTTGAGGCTCCAAAACCGAACTGAACCGAACCGTGAACACCCCTAATCAGTTATTTGGACAAACAGCTCAAGGTGTTAAATGGCATGTGTGTCAAGGTCATCACCTTTTGTTAATTTGTTTGACGAAGACCCTGTGTGTGCGCACGTGCGCGCGCACGCTTGTGTGGAGATATAAATAGTAAATTAAATTGGTATAATGGTGAACATCACGATGTTATGTATGATTGAATTTATTGTACTAGATTTAAATCCTACTTTTTTTATTCATACGACTATCCTCACATTCTTTGAGTAGAAGTATTGAAGCTACCTCTCTCTTACAAATATTTTTTATACGAATTTGAATCTTTAACATTTTAAAAATTCCTCAATTGCTGAGTTCAAACTTGTTTACCATTAATCACAAGTTTGTTGGTAGATTCAAATCCTACTTTTACTAATATTAACTACAAGAAAATAGTTTTTTAGTGATAAGTTTTCACTGACAACTAAAATAAAGTTACTACTAAAAGTAAACCTAGTGTGAATAACCTCTTTTTGACTGAGAAAATCAATTGAAACAAAATATGGATAATTAACTAGTTAAATTTTATTTGAGAAATCATCCCCTAAATATTCATGTGTCTTTACATAACAACAGAGTCACATGCAAATAAACTTGGAATACAACTTTTCTAGACTTTATTCGAGTGCTAATTCAAGCAACACAAGTCATTGTTTTGTGTTGTTAAACGAAATTTGCTTTTCCATAATCAAAAAATACAATGTTTAAATAGTATTTATAGGAATTTTAATTTTACAGGTATTTTAAATTTTATTTTAAAAATATTTGAACATAATAACCATAAAAATTTTAAAATTCATATATTATAAATAATCTATATAATAAAAGATATCAATTTTTAATATATTTTATGTTTAAATTTTTTATATATAAATTCATAAATATATAAAAACTTAAAATACTCATATATCAGATTCTATTGGCTGTCGTCAATGAAAGAAATAAAATGGATTTGTTTTGTATAGCCCACAGAAAGGAGAAGATGATAATGATGATGGCCTAAATTAATATTTTATTATTTTCTACCGAATGAAATATATATGCCAAAACTTCCTTCTCCAATCCCAACATTAATTTTCTATTCATTTTACCCTCCACGTCACTGTTAAAACCACCTTCCACATCTTAACATTCTCTAGTAGTCGCGTCCACCAACCCCTCAAAAAGCAATTTGATATCCACTCTCTCTTTTCCTATTTTAAAAATTAGTTTATGTTATTTTCGTACTTTAAATTAATATTATTTTAGGAGAAAAATAACAAAAAAAATACGTATATTATTTTTATATATTTTCTGATATATAATATATTATTATAAAAAAATACTTACATTATTCATCATATTATATGACATCAATAATACAAGGTGAATGCAAGAGAAGTATAGGGCAAAATGAATGGGATGATCGATCACCCTATATGCTTGTGATCATTGATATTTTTAATGAAAAAATTATACTAGAAGAGTGTTTATTAATAATTTTTATTTAATTTTTGACACAAATACTTTGATCTCCGAATAAAGTTAACATGTAACTATGAGAATAAACTTTTTTTATTATATAACAAGAGTATTGAATTCACAAACTTAAGTATCCGGGTTATTTTTTCCGCTTTAATTATAATTACTTTTTTAAAAAATAAATGAAAAATAAAATTGGCTTGAGAGTTTATGAAATAAAAAAAAATATTCATTAGGTTTAATTTGTAAAGCATGTCCTCTTCAAGTTATGGACGATAAAAATCCATTAAAAATGATTTGAGATTATGTTTGTGTGATTTAAAAGGATAATCAAATATAGGTTGAACTTATAAATTTTTTTTAAAAAAATTTAATATGATTCTATTTAGCCTTGAGGTTAACTAGGCGCGGGACGGGTTATGTAGTTTAGACCAAACAATTTTTTTTATTTAAAAAAATAAAAATTTTAAGTAAAAATAAACAACAAAAAATTGAAGAAATAATAAATTAGTTTATTATAAAAAAATTAGCATGTTTTTCTCTGCCCTTATATTGATTTTTTGTTATTGCAACATTTATATATTCTTTTATTTTAAAAAATTCTACAAATATTATTTGGTCCAACCCTTAAAAGCAGCCCTTAGAGTTAAGCTAGCCTTATGATATTCATGCTTACTCCCAAATCCTCTACTGTGTTTTGGGCAAAGCACACAGCAAAGCACATGCCTAAAAGTATTTTAAAAAATAAAAATAAAATAAAGGGATGCGTTTTGCTACATTTTAGGTATAGAACTGCATACAACAGAGAATCCAGATCCATTCATGGTTGTTTTTAAAGTCAAACTCTTAAAGTTATAAACTTATATGGTCAAGCCTAAACCCTTTGACTGATTAAGGTATGGCTAGGCTGAATTAATTTTAATTAACATTTCTAAGTATTATGCCTTTCTTAAGTGCAGAGAATATACTTAAATTTTTGTTTCCTTTTTGTAATGGACCCTAATTTAATAACAATCATTATCTAAATTGAAAATTTATCAAAAGGTGATGGGGTTGTTTGTGATTGAAATTTGACGATCAAATAATGACCAGGACAGGTTATTTGGTATCAAGTATCAGCCATTCATTATTGATGATGATAGAAGCGAATTGGGATATGATACCAAAAATTTCCCACGTTTCCATCAAACCCTGGTTTGATTTGTCAATTTAACAATGGACAACGGAAGATTACCATTACTTTACTAGGATATTTGCCTCATAATTTTGTGATATATAAATTAATAAAATTAAATAAAAATGCTAGTGGATAAGCTCCTTACTTTTATATTTCTTTTCATTCCTTTTTGCAGTAAAATTTAATAATTAAAAATAAAAAATAAATCTATAAAAATATAGGATTTTTTTTAATATGGCGTTGTTAACTATTGAAATAAATTCAGATTGCATACCCAAAACAAAAAATGAGTCAGATATTACCGAAAAAAAGGAAAAAAAACAAAAAAAGCTAAATACTTTGTCCCACGCGCCACATTCCCCCAATGAACAACAGCCATTTGTATAAATTTGGCCCTGTTCAGCTTAATAGTTGAGAAATCTCCATAATATTAAAGTTTTGAATTCACAGAAAAACAATAATGGGTTAATGTAGTCTTTGTATCTCGAACTGAAAAAACTAATGTTATTGTTAAAAATTGTGAAAATACTAATATCAAGAAAAAAGGTGTTAACTGTCTATTTAGAAGCGGAATTCATTATTCGTGGTACATATATTTTTTAGGCATCTTAAGTTACTATAGTGCCACCACTTCTGGGGAAGATTCTTTTCTTGTGCTTCGCTAGATGCTTCATGCGGATGTCGAAAGTGCAACACGCACTCATTTGGGATCTCAAAAGTGCCTGATAGAAGATGAGCACCGTGGAATTGTATCGTATTTGCAGTTTGTCTTTTCTTTAAATAAAATATTTTGAGTTAATATACATTGAGTTTATTAATAGATTAAAAGCATGCTTCAACTTAATTTATTTTCAGTCGTGAAATCAATTAATAAAGAATTTTTCTCTTTGAAAAATGATATATTAAAAAATAATTGAGTGTTTTCGAAATCCCTAAAAATGAGAATTTAATTCTGTCTCTCTTTTTTTCTTCAATTTAGTTTGTTTGGAATCTAATTAGAAATAGATTTCAGTTCATTTCCTAAAAAAAATAGTAAATATTTATTAGATTTCAAATTTGCTCAAATTTGATGGGATTTTAAGCCTGGAGAATTGATTTGAAGTAAAATGTCTATTTTTCATCATGTTCTTCCTCTCTCACCTACACCTCTCGATCCCTCTAAGATGCTGTTTCAACAAAGTTCGAACCAGGGTTGCAGCTATTCTTAGTAGGGATTGCCTCACACTATATGAAATTCTCATATTAGCTAAGAAACAAATTTGTAGTAATCCCAATTAGCAAGGATTAGCTACATTGGCTATAGCTAAATACAGGTCGCTAAACCCTAATTCCCTCGCTAATTAATAGATAGTGGTAGTGATGAAAATTTTGTTGTTAGTCCCTCACTAAGTGGTAGTTTTCTTTTTTCTTCTAACAAAATGATTTCAATGCTCTCACTAATTGGTAGAAAAACTGTATAGCTAATCCACAAGTAATTTTTAACCAATACTTAGTATGGTTATTTCATGGCTAATCTCTCACTAATCCTAGCAAAATAAAAAAGATATGTATTATGAATCCTATGATCAGATTTGAGTTCAAATTCTTATGATGGATCTAAGTCCTTCAATTAACAATTTCTTTTCTATTGTGGTTCAAGAGGAAAGGCAATGCACTATTAATCAAAACCTTTCTCATTCTATGGATTTGAATGTCCTTGGTGAATCTCATATCTCTGTAGATGCTTCCATGCTAGCTCGATCCAGAAACAAAACAAGACCGACCACTATGTCCTCAAAGTGGATTGCTGGGACACATTATGGATAAGTGTTATAAGTCACATGGTTATCCTCCTAGTTATAAAGTCATGTTAAATTATTAGAATAAGTCAAGGCTCCCTTAAGTTCAAGTCAATCAAACCTCTTCAATTGCGGAGGATGCTAATACTACTGGTACAACTATTGCTACCTTTGAATCACAATTTAGGATGCTTAGCACCATTCAATGCCAATAACTCATTGCACTCTTGAGCTCTCAACTCTAGAGTAATACTCCCGACACTCCTAAATCACAGCAGCTTGGACCTTCTATTTCTAGCTTTAATGTTATTTTTTTCCTTGCATCCTCTTACCTTAGTTCTCATATTTTTGTTAATTCATGGGTCTTAGATATAGGAGCCATTCCTCATGTTTTCTGTTCTTTATCTTCCTTTCATGTCTCTCATTTGGTCCCTAATTCTTTTGTTACCTTGCCTAATGGTTTTACAGTTCCTATTCCACGTGCAGGTTCTATTCAGTTAAATAATCATCTTACTCTAGATAATGTGTTATTTGTTCCTCAATTGTGTTTTAATTTAATTTTCATCAGTGTCCTTACTCATTGTCATCATTGTTCTATTGATTTTCACACTGATTCATGTGTCATTCAGCCTAAATACATGGGCCCAAATGAATCGAACAGGTAGGAGGCATGGCAATCTCTATGTACTAGACACTCTAAACAATTTCTTAGCTTCTTGTGTTTTTGTACAATGTACTGGAATTACAAAATTTAGATTACCCTGAAACCTGTGGCAGCATTTTGATTTAGGACATCCATTAAATGTAAAGATTGGAACACTTTGTAATGAGTTGAATATCACTATCAATTCCAATGACTTGAAGTCTCATTGTTCTATTTGTCCTTTAGCTGATCAGTGTCAGCTACCTTTAAATTCTTCCAATTCAATGTCTAAATATCCCTTTGATTTGGTTTATTATTATATGAAAATACACGGTTTTTGTTATTTCCTTACCATTGTAGATGATCATAGTTGTTTAACTTGGGTGTATCTTTTAAGGACAAAGTCAGAAGTAACACAATATTTTGTGTAGTTTTGTCCTTTAATTCAAACACAATTCAAATAGGTCTGACAATGCTCATTAATTAAGTTTTATAGATTTCTTCCATAAAAAGGTATTACTCATGTTGGAGAAAATCCCGGATATTTATGGCAATTATTATGATTTTTAAAAATATAGCATGTGTACATATCTATGCTTTTATTTCAGTTATATTGTTGCTATAGTTTGGAGATTTTATATCTCTATGATTGTTGTAGTTTAGGGATGTTGTATCTCAATCATTCCCTAGTTTTCTCCTAGATTTCTGCTAACAATAGTGTATATATTCTATACTTTCATCTTAAACCATGAATAACAAAGAATTATTCCTCTAAACACTCTTTGTTCATGGAATCAGAGCCTAGTTCTACCATGGCTGAAATTGATTTCCCTCAAGAGACCATTGAAACAAGCTTTCCTGTTAACCCAATACCTTAACTTTCCATCGTCAGTCATTCCCTTCAAATTACCCAACACAAACACAATGGAACCAACTTCAAAGAATGGTTTCAATTGATTTTCTTGGTCCTTAAAGAAAAAGGAAAAGTTGAATATGTTATAAGCACTAATTCCATGCTTGATTTGACATATCCAAAATTCAGTATATGGGGTGCTAAAAATTCAATTGTTATGGCATGGTTAATTAATTCCATAGAACCCAAAATAGGGCAAAACTATCTATTTTATAAGTTAGCCAAGGATATATGGGAGGTTATCAAAGAGATCTATTCAGATATGGAGAATATCTCACAGTGCTTTTAGGTACGATCCAAGTTACGAGAGATGAAACAAGGTAGCAAATATGTTACTGAGTACTACAACTCATTGACAAAACTATGGCAAGAAATAGACTTATTTTATGAAATTAAAGTGGAAATGTCCCAAAGATGGAGTTTAGTTTTCTTGGATGGTTGAAAAAGAACGAGTAACTTTTTACAAGGGCTAAATAAGGATCTAGATGAAGTGAGAGGAAGGCTACTAGGAAGAAAACATTTTCTTACCCTCAAAAAAGTATTTACTGAGGTCAGAAGACAGGAGAGAAAAAAATGGGTCATGCTCAAAACTCTTGCAAGACCAGATATATCTTCTACTAGTTCAGCTCTTGCCACTCACTAGAATCGTCCAAATCAGATAGGTCAAAATTTTGGGAAAGAAGGAAGAGATTAATTGTATGATAATTGTCACAAGCCCAATCATACTCGTGAAACCTGCTGAAAACTCAATGGCAAACAAGTAGGGTGGAAACCATGAAACCAAAGGGAGACAACCACAAATTGAGCCTTTGTAGCTGAGGTAGCAGTTGAAAATAATTATATAGAGCAATTCAGCTTGACACCATACCAAGTTAAGACCCTGAAGATAATACTTAACTAATGAAGTACCCCTCCTCCAATAAGTGCAACAGTGGCACAAGTTAATCTCCTCTCCACCTATTTTTCAAGCAAAATAAGGCACCTAAGCACTAGATTATTGACAAAGGTGCATCAGACCACATGATGAGTAACCAGGACGTGTTTTCTACCTATGAAACCTATATGGATCATGTATACATTACTGTGGCAAATGGTAGTGGTAAAGGTTGAAGGAAGTGGAATTGTAAAACTCCTAGGAATTGGCATAAAAATGGTTCTACCTATTCCAAACTTAAAATGAAATCTGATTTCAATTAGTAAGCTAACTAAAGATCAAAATTGTGTAGTAACATTTTACCCTTCTCTTTTTGTTTTCCAGGACCTAACTTCAGAAAAGATGATTGGCAGTACTAAGGAGTAAGATGGCCTATATTTTCTTAGTGGTTATGATTCTTCCTCAGAAAAATCCCATAGAAA
The DNA here is from genome assembly GCA_037074535.1 of Gleditsia sinensis. NCBI lineage: Eukaryota > Viridiplantae > Streptophyta > Magnoliopsida > Fabales > Fabaceae > Gleditsia > Gleditsia sinensis. The sequence goes on from CM073474.1 coordinate 6,738,922, forward strand.
GGTCTCTCTATCAACTGTTTCAAATTCTAAAATTTTGTAGTGGCACAAACGCCTTAGGAATCCAAGCTTTTTTTACTTATAATCTTCGTATCCTCATTTATTCTTGAATAAAGATTTCTCTAATTTTAATTGTGAGCGTTTCATTTTAGGTAAAAAAAACAAAAAAACATATTCCTCTCACTCTTATACAACAAAACCTCTACATCTTATACACAGTGATATCTAGGGTCCAACCCTATTTCCTATCTTGCAAGTGCAAGCTGGTTTATCACCTTTATTCATGATTACACCCAGGTCAGTTGGGTTTATATAATGAAAGAGAAATCTGAAGCAATTTCCATTTTTAAATAATTTCACAAATATGTCTCTACTGTCTTTTAATCTAAAATTCAAAATTTTCAAACTGACAATGGGAAAGAATACTTTACAAATGACCTTATTAGTTATCTCAATGACCATGGGATTCATCATCAACACTCATATGTTTACACCCCCAACAAAATAGGGTTACAGAACGTAAAAATAGGCACATATTAGAGGTGGCTTGATCCCTAATGTTCACTAACAATATTCCTAACAGGTATTGGGGGGAATCTATCCTCACTGCAGCCTATCTCATTAATTAGTTGCCTTCTGAGCCCCATAATCTTCATACCCTCATTAACTGTCTGGTAGAAAATTTTTCCTAGGTCCATCTTCTTTACTCTCTTCCTCCAAAGATTTTTGGCAGCACTATTTTTCTATACAACCATAATCCTCACCATGGAAAATTGGACCCTAAGGCCCTTAAATGCATCTTTATTGGATATTCCTCTATACAGAAAGGGTACAAGTGTTACCATCCTAAAACACAAAAATTCTTAGTTTCATATGATGTCACTTTTCTTAAAAACCAATCTTTTTATCCTAATAGTTCTCTTTAGAGGGAGAAGAGTTAGAATGAGGAAAAACATTGGAATCCCACTAAATCTTTGCCTATATCTCTATCTGATTTGCCTCAAACACCTTCAATCAACCCTCAAACACCATCAACCAACCCTTCTCCCATAACAATTGACTCTCATTTAACTAGCACCACACAAACACCTGCTGAGATACCTCTAAATAGCACCTCAACGAGGCACAACAAGGGGGAGAATTTGTCACAAATACTTTTGTTATGATTTATTCCAGGAGGCCAAAATTTTTTGACACTATTACTCAATCATTAGAACCAAAGCAAGGTCCAAATTCCAATAAAGAAGGTATGATAGAAGGTGATTAGTTTATTCCAATTGATATTAGAAAAGGAGTTCCAAAATGCACTCAGCATCTCTTATCTAACCACTTAACCTATGCAAAATTGTCTCATAATTACAAGGCTTTCACTACACAGATTGATAATATAAACATTTCAAAAGACATTCAAAGTGCTTTTCAAGACCTTAAAGGGAAGGCAACAGTTGAAGAAGAAATGATAACCTTATTAAAAAATGATACATGGAAATTGTTTATCTATAGCAAGGGAAAAAGTTGTAGGATGTAGATGGATATTCACCATAAAATCTAACCCAAATGGAGAAACAGAAAAATACAAGGCAAGATTGGTAGCTCAAGGATACACTCAAACTCATAAAGTGGACTTTGAAGAAACTTTTGCACCATAAGCTAAAATAAACTCAATCAAGGTATTGTTCTCTTTTACTACAAACCTCTATTGGGAACTTCACCAAATGGACATTAAAAATGTATTTCTAAATGAAAAATTGGAAGAATAAGTCTTTATGAGGATGCCCCCTGAATTTTATTGTGAAATTCCAAGGTATGTTGTCTTAAAAAGTCACTCTGTGGATTGAAACAATCTCCAAGGGCTTAGTTTACCAGATTCAACATTGTTATGAAGTTCTTGGGTTATACACAAGTTCAAGATTATCAATCCCTATTTATTAAGCAAGGAAAAAAATGGAAAGAGGGCCCATACTCATCGTGTATATTGACGACATGGTGATTGCTGGTGATGACCAAGAAGAAATTGGAAAGTAGAAAACTCATTTGAAAAATGAATTTTAAGTTAAATACCTCAGGACTTTAAGGTAATTACTTGGTATAGAGGTAGACTGAATCAAAGAAGGAATATTTGTTACCCAAAGAAAATATGTTCTTGACTTGCTACTAAGAAACAGGGAAGCTAGGATGCAAAACTGCAATCACCCCTTTAGAAAGAAATTGGAAACAAAAGGCTACAAAATCACCTATAGACCAAGGAAGATACCAAAGAATGGTTGGAAAAATAATATATCTCACACTCACTAGGCCAGATATTACTCACAGTGTAAGTGTAACAAGTCAATCCATGCATTATCCCATAAAAAGACATATGGAGGTAGTTAATAGAATTCTTAAATACCTCAAGGGAACTCCATGCAAAGGAATCTTATTTAGAAAAGGAAACATAAGAGATATTGAGGGATTTGTAGATGTTGATTGGGCTAGTTCAGAAGATAGTAAGCCTACAACTAGTTATTGCACAAAAGTTTAAGGAAACCTTGTTACATGGAGAAACAAAAAATAATCATTTATGGCAAGAAGTATTGCTAAAGCAGAATTTTGAGTCATTGCACAAAGCATATGTAAGCTTATATAGATTGAAAAACTTCTAATAAACCTAAGAATTCCTACAAAATGGCCTATCACGCTATATAGTGACAATAAATCAGCAATAAGCATAGTTCACAAACCTGTGCAATATGACCAAATGAAACATGTAAGGATAGATAGAAGTTTCATTAACGATGAAGTTGATTCTGGAACAATACATATTTCCTATCCCAACAAAGCATAAAGAAGTAGATATTTTTACCAAGGCACTACCCAAGCCTGAATTTGAAGCATTAATTGACAAGCTGGGAATGATTGACATCTATTCACCAGTTTGAGGGGGAGCGTTGGAGAAAATCACCTATATTTATGATCCAGGATATTTATAGCAATTATTATGATTTGTTTTAAATATAGAAAATGTAAATTTAGAGAATTTATATCTCTGTGATTGCTGTAGTTTAGGGATGTTGTATCTCAATCATTCCCTAGTTTTCTCCTAAATTTCCATTAGCATTAGTGTATATATTTTATAATTTTGTCTCAAACCATGAATAATAGAGAATTATTCCTTTAAACACTCTTTTTTCAATTCACGATCATTCTTGTGTTGATACACCCCAACAAAATTCTATTGTAGAAAATAAACACCAACATATACTTAATGTTGCAGACCCTTACATTTTTAGTTCATTGTTCCCTTAATTTATTGGGATGATTGTATTCTCATAAATTTTTATTCATAACTATTTATTTAATGAATCTCACCCATTCTGTTTTACTATCCAACAAATTTTGAAATTTTGTGGAAAAAGAAAATGAATTATTCACACTTATGGGTATTTGGATGTATGTGTTATAGTTATAATTTATATCATTATACATATAAGTTTCCTCATCAGGCAACAACTTTTATTTTTTATGGGTATCCATCAAGTTATAAGGGGTATAAGTTTGCTTGACATGTCCTTCAATGCCATTTACATCTCAAGTTTCCTTTCATAAATCGGTCTTTCCTTTTCATCATTTTGAGTCACCTATTACTTATTCTAACTTCTCCAATTGGGTTGTACCTATACCTGCATCTTATTCAACTCTTTCCCCTTCTATTTTTTCTAACCATAGTGTTCCATATTCTTCATCTTCTTGTCCTACATGTATCACTACACCTCCTACATATCTTCTTAATTTTCATTGCTATTCTATTCAACATGTCAACAGTTCTTCCCAACCACTATACACATATGTCTCCTTCTCATAGAACTCTTAGCAATTCCATTTCTTCACATTTTGAACCCCAAACATATCTTTAGGTTGCTACTACTCTCGAGTGGCAAGATGCAATGCAAGTTGAGTTACAAGATCTTAAGCATGATAACACTTGATCACTCACAACTTTGCCTCTTGGTAAACATGTTGTGGGCTGAAAATGGGTTTGTAAACTCAAATTCCGATCTAATGGCACTCTTGGAAGGCATAAGGCTAGGCTCATTGGTAAGGGTAATACCTAACAAGAAAGGGTGGGTTATCTTAACACTTTTTCTCTTGTTACTAATCTAACTACCTTTAAATTCCTTCTTGGTCTTACGACTTTCTTTGGCTAAAGTCTTACTTAGTTGGACATTAATAATGCTTTCCTTCATGGAGAGCTCATTGAGGAAGTCTACATGTCACTACCTCCAAGCTTTTAATGTGAAGGGGCTACTTTACTTACTAACACTGTCTATATGCTACACAAATGCATTTATGGCCTTAAGTTAGCTTAAAGGCAATGGTTCTCCAAGTTCTCCTTTGTTTTGCCTAAAAAGGTTTCCAACAATCGGCTTCTAATCACTACCTTATTTTAAAGAACCATGGTACCATGTTTATAGCTCTTCTAGTGTAAGTAGATGGCATTGTTATAGTAAGTAATGATACAGAAAATATTATAGAAGTCAATATATTTTTAGATGGTTATTTTAAGTTGAAAAACCTTGGTGATCTAAAATATTTTCTTGGCTTGAAGGTGGCTAGATCTAAAATAGGTATCTCTCTCTCACACGGACATTATGCCTTGCAACTTCTTTCAGACACAAGATACCTTGGTAGCAAGCCTTAGAGTACTCCAATATATCCAAATACAAAGTTGTCTCAAAATGAAAGAGAACTTTTGAAATATGCTTCATAATATAAAGAGGTTGATTGGGAAGCTTCTACATTTAATTGTTACTAAATCTGACTTAGTCTATTATATTAATAGGCTCTGTTAATTTCTTAGCACACCACGGGTTCCTCACCTACAAGCAGCTTCTGTAGCACATTAAAAGAACTACTGGGTAAGGAATTCTTTTCCCTTTGACATTTTCAACAGAGGTCAAGACATTTGCATATTTGAACTAGGTTTTGTCTTTATACACAATGGTCTATTAGCAGTTGTGCAAAGAAGTACTAAAAAGGAAGAGAAGAACAGAGTTATATTATTTCCACTCTATATTACGAGATACACAGCCTCCAAAATAAATAGAAGAGTTCTGGAGTGTTAAATCCCAATAAATCAGGGATACAAGACCATTACAAAAAAAACATAGGAGATAAAAGCACCTATTATATCCCTGATGATAAAAAAGAAAAAAGAAAAAAACGTTGACCATATCTAAAATTAATTCTAATATCTCGATAAATACTTTCCAAGATAAGTAAGAATTTTCAACACTCCCCCTCGAGCTAGATTGTACACATCAAACAATCCTAACTTGTACACCATTTTATCAAATAAGGGCCGATTTAAGCCTTTTGTGAGGATATCAACAGTTTATTTTGTGGAGGAAATATAGGGAATACAAATAGTACCATATTCTAATTTTTCTTTGATAAAGTACCAGTCAACCTCTATATGTTTTGTACGATCATAATGCACCGGGTTGTGAGCTATACAAATGGCAACCTTGTTATCACAATACAAATTCATTGGGCCTCTTCTTGTAACTTTAAGTTCATTAAGAAGTAATTTAATCCAAATAAGTTCACTTACACCATTAGATAAGGATCTAAGTTCTGTCTCAGCATTGCTCCTAGCTATCACATTCTATTTTTTGCTTCTTCATGTAACAAGATTTCCCCACACAAAAGAACAATAACCGGATGTTGATCTTTTACTATTACTAACCCAGCCCAATCAGTATCTGTATAAGCTTTAACTTCTCTAGATTCACCTTTCTTGAAAAATAATCCTCTTCCTGGACTACCTTTCAGATACTTCAAGGTACGCAACACTGCCTCCATGTGTTCTTCACGTGGGTCATGTATGAATTGGCTCATTGCATATGCTATATCAGGCCTAGTATGGGCTAGGTAGATAAGTTTTCCAATTAGTCTTTGGTACATTCCCTTCTCTACTGGTGTACTAGTATTCCCAAGTTTTGTATTGGGTTCAATAGGTGTTTGTACATGTTTACATCCTAGTAATACGGTTTCTTTTAAAAAATCCAGAGTGTATTTCCGTTGTAAGAAACAAATCCCAAATTTATTCCCGGTAACCTCCATCCCTAAAAAATACCTGAGCATGTCAAGATACTTGACTTCAAATTCACAAACGAGTTTCTATTTGAGAGATTTTATTTCTAAATCATTATCTTCGGTTACTATGATGTTATCAATATAGACAATGAGCATAGTTGATTTTCCTTTTTCATGCTTATAGAATAGAGTATGATCAATGTGGGACTGTTTGTACCCTTGTTGGAGAATGGCTTTAGTGAATCTTTCAAACCATGCTCTTGGTGACTGTTTTAACTTGTATACAGATTTTTTTAGCTTATATACCTGTCCAAAAGAATTTTTAAAACCTAGGGGAGGCTCCATGTAGACTTCCTCTATTAAATTTCCATTGAGAAAAGCATTCTTGATATCAAGTTGATGGAGAGGCTAATCAAGATTAGCTATTATGGAGATAATAACACAAATGGTGTTAAGTTTGGCAACTGGTGCAAAGGTTTCTTAATAATCTATCCCATATGTTTGTGTGAAGCCCTTATCCACTAAACAAGCCTTATATCTTTCTACGGTTCCATTAGATCTATACTTAACAGTAAATACCCATTTGCATCCTACTGGAACAAAGTTCTTTGGTTTCTCAACTAATCTCCAGATCTCAAATTTTTCAAGGGCTTCCATCTCTTCTTCTATTGCCTTCTTCCATTCAGGAATTTCAAGAGCTTCTTCTATGGTCTTAGAAATTTTTATTTCCTTAAGATTTGAAACAAGAGTCTTAATAGAAGTGGATAAGTGCTTATACTAAACAAAGTGAGCAATAGGATGTTGAGTACATGTCCAAACCCCTTTCGTAAAAGCAATAGGTAAATCACTTGAATCATTCATAGGAGATGTATCACTAGGCCCGAGGTCAGATTCATGGCAATTTTTAGGGGTGACTATATTACTCTACTACTTCCTTCTTTAGGTATAAACCCGAATTTCAGGTTTTGATTGAATTGTCTCCTTCAGGCCATCTTGTTCAAGTTCAACAATTCTGGTTTCTTGTTCCCCTCCTTGTTCATTGTATGTTTCGTCCCCAGAATTTTTTATCATGTATTTAGGTTCAGGGAAAGTGATAAGTTGAGAGTTTGTATCAGGATGAGTCTGATGTTCAGGTAGGTTGATTATAGAATTTAATCAGAATAATGTACAATTTGATCAGAATAAGGAAAATTTCCTTCACTGGTCTTCTTCCCCTGAAGAGAATTTTTAGGAAAAAAGAAATATTATCAAAGAATGTAATATCCATAATAACAATCAATTTTTTCTTTTTTGGATAATAGCATTTATAACCCTTTTGGTTTGCTTCTTAGCTAAGGAAAATACATTTTAAAGCTATGGGATCAAGTTTATTTCGGTTAGGCTCATGGTTGTGGGCAAAAACAATGCAACCAAAAACTTTCAGGGGAAGAGTATTGTTGCTTCTATTCTCGAGAAAGTATTTAGAGAAAACACTTAAGCGAGTTTGGTAATTTAGAACTTGTGAGGGCATATGGTTAATTAGGTAGCATGCAGTGAGCATAGCATCTCCCAAAAACTGTTTAGGAGTGTAGGTAGTGAACATGAGGGATCTAGCAACTTCTAAGAGGTGTCTATTTTTCCTCTTAGCTATGCCATTTTGTTTAGGTGTATTGGGACAAGAACTTTCATGTATAATCCCATTTTATTGGAGATAATTGCCTAGAATTTGGTTAAAGTATTCTTTCCCATTATCAGTGTGAAGAACCTGAATATTTGTGGCATACTAATTTTTAATCATAGAGTGAAAATTTACAAAAGTTTTTTCAGCTTCTGATTTATCCTTGAGTAAGTATAACCAACATACATAGGTGTGGTCATCTATAAAAGTTATAAACCAACATTTTGAATATATGTTGTGAGCACAAGAGGGTCCCCAAATATCACTATGGATAATGGCAAAAGGTTTAATGGCCTTGTATGGTTTCGATTTAAATGTGGATCGTTGATGCTTGGCTAAATGGAAAATCTCACATTGAAATTGTCATTAAATTTAAAAAGAGAAAGAAACAAGTGCTTTAAATAGCTAAAACTTGGATGGCCTAACCTAAAGTGCCATAACATGACTTAACTTTGTCATGAGTAGGAGTCCCAACTAACAGCCAGAGCTTGTTTATCATCCACATCAAAGTAATATAGTCCCTCTTTTTCTTTAGCATTGCCAATCTTTTTCCCCGAGGTCTGGTCCTGAAGAATACATTGTCCTTATGACAAAATAGCACTACAATTGCAATATTTAGAAATCTTGCTTACTGACAGTAGATTACATGATAGATTAGGGACATATAATACATCTTTAAGAATAATGGTCGAGTTTAATTTAATAGTCCTAATTCTAGCAATAGGGAATAAAGATCCATCAGCAATTCTAACTTTGGTTTGACTGTGATTAGGACAATAAGTGGAGAATAGATGAATAAAACCTGTCATGTAATCTGAGGTTTTGGAGTCAATAATCCATGATTCTTTTTCTTCTTCGGTACAATTTAGAGCAGAGTAGAAGTTATCTTATTGGGTTATAAGAGAGGTAGCAGGGGGTTTCTCTAAGTTAAGTAATTTGTAGAGGCACTCAAGTTGTTCTTTGTTAAGATTAATATTGCCTAGATGTTCTCTATTTTTTTGGTCAGAAGATTCTACTATAGATTGATAGGCATGCTTTTCTCTTGGATTAGGTTCAGTATGTTTGTGCTGCTCTCAGTTGGATGGTTTCCCATATAGTTTCCAACAGGTTTCCCTAGTGTGATTTGTTTTCTGACAATAGTCACACCATAGGTTTCCTATTTTGGTGCGTTTCTGCTCATTTGAGTATTCTAGTTTTCGATTATGTTCTTAATTTATTGAAATAACCAGGGCAGAAATTTCTGGTTGGATGTTTTCTCCAAGCATAACCTTCCTCTTGCTTTCTTCTCTTCTAACCTCATAGAAGATTTCTTCAATCTGAGGCAGAGGTCTTATCCCAAGGAGTCTACCTTGGACCTCATCAAGATATTGCTTTAGTCCTACAAGAAAATAATAGGTTCTGATATTCTCTACCAGCTTAACATATTTTTCTTGACACTTATCACACCATTCATTAGATTCAAACAAATCTAATTCCTGCCAAATTTTTGTCAATGTAGTATAATATTCTATAACACTCAAGTTTCCTTGTTTGAGACTTCTAGCCTTATCCCTTAATTCACATAATTGTGCTGAATTTTCTAAATCTGAGTAAACGATCATCTCCTTATCCTAAATGTCTTCGACTATTGTGTAGATAAGATACAAAGACCCGATATGTTCCTCCATCAAGTTTATCAGCCACGACATGACCAGTGCATTTTAGACATCCCAAGTTGCGAACAATGGATCAGCTGGTTTGGGTTTTTGTATTATGCCATCGAGAAAGCCAATCTTCCATCTCCCGCATATCACAATTTAGACGGATTGTGACCATCGTAGAAAGTTTCACCCATTAAGCTTATAGGACGTAATCTGAAGGGGAGAGTTATCGAAAGTCGTGGTTGATTGGATAGGAATGGATGGGTTAATTGTAAGGCTTGGCATAGTGGAAGACTCGACAACGTTTTCCGCCTAGCCTTCCTTGCTTAACCTGGTAAGGGCTTGCCTATAGTTGGCCATATATCATCCTTTATCTTAGCTCTGATACTATGTGCAAAGAAGTACCAGAGAGGAAGAGAAGAACATAATTATATTATTTCCACTCTATATTCTGAGATACACAGCCTCCAAAATAAATAGAAGAGTTCTAGAGTGTTAAATCCCAATAAATCAAGGATACAAGACCGTTATAAGAAAATAGGAGATAAAAGTGACTATTATATCCCTGATGATAAGAATAAAAAAAATAGAAAAAAAAAATTTGACCATATCTAAAATTAATTTTAATATCTCGGTAAATACTTTCCAAGATAAGCAAGAATCTTCAACATCAGTTTTTGTGTGTTCATTGGAGACTCACTTATTTCTTGGAAATGTAAGAAACAACAAACAGTTTCACATTCTTCAGCAAAGTTAGAATATAAATCAATGGCTAATGCTGCCTGTGAAATCATGTGGCTACTCTCCCTTCTGAAGGACTTTAATGTTTCTCACCCAAGTCTAGCTGTTTTGTTTTATGACAATCAAATTGCATTGCACATAGCATAAAATCCAGTTTATCATGAACATACTAAATATATCGAGATAGATTATCACTTGGTATGGAGAAGATTTAGAAGAGTTATTTGAAAACACTGCATTTTTCTAGCTAGCCTCAAGTTGCAGACCTTCTAACCAAATCCCTTTTGCCTGCTCAACTCAAAACTTTGCTTTGGCAAGATGCAAGTTCATAATATTCATAACCTATTTTGAGGGAGAGCTTTAAGCTAGCAAAGGGGGTAATTGTCATTAGAAATTAATTAGTTATGTCAGAATGAATTTACTGTTTTCTTTTCTTTTATTCTTTTGATCCATGCTGAGCTAGAGGTTGGTTTTAGTAACCATTTGTTCCACGCCACTGCAATATATTGTATGCCTCTGGGCTTCCTTTCTGATTAATGAAGGAATTTCCCCTTTTCGTGATACTTAATTTTTGAAATAAAGTGGCAATTGTGTTTCGTAAAGCATCTACGCAACCTCCCCAACGCTCCAACCAAACTTGTTACTTCCCTTCGTTACTTAATTTATGCATAGTATTATGATCCTATTGGAGCAGCCGACAATGCCAATATCAGATTAGACTGGTCAACAGCAGTGAAACATGAGTATTCATTAACAAAGCTACGAGAGCCTCCATGATCAATGCCAAGATATATTTGGTGTTGTTGAAACAGGAAAGTCCACAAGTTGTCATCATGGAAAGTTGAATCCCTACTCGTCGCATCCACCAACCCATTTTGAATCCTAATTCCAGTTACTCTTTTGAGTCTGCTATATATATACACTAGTGGATTCAGGAAACATATTTATGTGGCTGACTAGTCAGTGATCCTTGATTGTTCGGAAGCTTTCCGCCTATGTTAACATATATCCATGATTGCAAATGCTAAGATGCGGCTAAAAAAAAGCTTAAGTTAAATAACATTTTAACAATTTATATTTTATCATATTGCAAATTTTTATTATAAAAATATATTCTACATTATTCTGTAATTATTTTCTACTCTAACAATGTAATTTAAAATTAACATATCATACATACATACACATACATAAATACATTCATATATACATAGTCATTTTTAACTTAATAATTGGATTAATGGAAACTTACATGAATATCAACTAATTCTTTTAACTATTCTTTTTACAAAGAGAAATGTGGTGCAATTATTCAAATTTCCTACATCTAGATTAATAGTATTTTTTTTAATAAATTAGAAATTTAATTTCTAAATCTATGCAACTTTAATTTTTGAATTATTTTGAGTGAATTATCAAATTGCATACTGTAATCTTTTTTTTAGTCCTTTAATCGACACTTACTTAAAAGACTAACATATAATGAATTAATTTAATATGTTTAAGAACTATTTTTTATACTCAATTAAATTTAAGGATTAAACCTAAATAAATATATAACTTTAAAATTAAATTATTAGTTTACTCTGTTTTTTTAAAAAATTAATTTTGGGTGTTAACTAGTTTTATACCTCAAACACAAATTAATGGGTCTTTTCTTTTTCACAATATTATAAACTAATTAAAGATTTTGTCATGCTTGCTAAACAAGCAACAATATATAGTAACTCTTCAAGTCTTAACAGACTAAATTGTTTAAGATTCCAAGAGTACTTACTCACATAATATGAAACTTTTGACCTTGGCTCATGAATTAGTGTCACTGCGACAGACAAATGCATCTAATCTTGTCCAACAATGTGAGTCTTCAGGCATTGTCTAGCGTATGTTCCCTGAATTTTTCTTTCGGACAAAGTATGTCACCTGATTTGCGTGTATCTTACTTCACCAATCTTGTTATGTCTACGTTAGACAACGTCTAAATTGAAACACGAATATTTCTATGTATAACAATGATTTTTTATATAATTTGTAAAAAGTATTTATTTTTTTATTGAACTGAAATTTTTGTACTGTTTTAATTAAAAAAAAGGCAAACAAAATCTTAGAAAAATAAGAATTTTCGATATATATTGATCTTATTATTTTTTATAAATGAATTCGCCCAAAACATTGGGCAAAACCATGGATTTTGTCCACGGTTAGGCGATTAATCTTGTTTTTAATAATAATATTTGTAATAAAATATTTTTATAATAAATAAATTACTTATAAATTTTAAATTTTAAATCTTAACTCCAAACCCATATCTTAAATTATTTTTAAAAAAATAAAATTAATATATTATCAATAAAAAAATATATATGATAAATAAATAATTTATAAATTTTAAATATTAAACTCTAAATTCAAATTTTAGACGTACGTTTGGTTTAGAAAAATTATTTCTATTTTTATTTTTTAAAAATAAATTTTTTTATTTTTCATATTTTTTAAAAACATTTCATTTGTATTTTTATTTTCACCAATTTTTAATTATATAAACAATAAAATACTTTCTAGTTATAAGAACAGTAAAATATGCACTGTAATGAATTTAGAATAATTACGAAAATAATATTGCTACAGTATACTACAATACTAAAAAAATTTTAAAATGTCTTTTTTAAATATTTAGAATTTTTATGAATTTAGAAAATATTTCTTAAAAATAAAAATTTAAAAATAGTAAGTAAACACAATTTCAAACATATTTTCTGTTTTTATTGAAAATGAAAAACAGAAAAGAAAACTATCTTAAATTTTATTATGAGTTTATACAAAACTTTTTATATTTTTAAAATTATAAAAAAATTCCGCTATTTTGGATTTGATTTGGCAGCTCATTGGATTTGATCCTGCCGAGAGCCGCTGTGGCTAGGTGGACACGATAAGAAAGAAAAAGAAAGCAACCTTTGATTGTTTTATATATTAATAAGAATGTCAAAAGTGAATGAGAAAAATGTGAAAGCTAGTTGGAGTATAGCGGAAGATGAAATGATATATTAATATTCGCCTGTCTTCCACTAGTAAAGGAGATGATGTGGAACTCCACTTTCTCTCGCAAACATTATAGTTTTTTTTGGTGGTGTCGTGCCGCCATTATTAGCAGTGCCACAAATTACACTTTCGAGCCGCCACGTCTTGCTATCCTAATGTACTCATTAATTGGACCAAGATGACGAAACCTTTGAAACATACACATGTTTGTGTCTCCCCAGGTCTTTCAAGATTTGAAGCAAACCAATTTGGCTGGCAAACAATGCTTCCTTCCCAAAACAAAAATTATGATAAAAATTAACAATTCTCCTTAAACATGAAGAAAATATGCTAGCTTCTATATATGGATTATTCATTTGGTAATAATCAATGCACTTCCAAGATAAGAGCATAAAAGCAATAGTATAGCAAAATGAATGCATCATGCATGTCATGAGGGTCATTGAGACACTTTATTATTATTATTATTATTATTATTATTATTATTATTATTATTATTATTATTATTATTATTATTATTCGCTGGGACTGGGATTCGATATTGAAATCATCAGTTTTGAAGACAATTCCAGTCATTAGTATTAGTAAATCAATTGACTCATTAGTTGACACACTTTTTTTTTAAAGAATAAAAGTTAAATATAAATTTTTCAGGTATTTATTATGAGATTCTTTAATAAAAATATAATATATAGATTTTTATAACTCAACAGCACAATATTGACTCATTCAAACTAAAAAAGTTAAATCACATATCATAATTTAATTGAACACCCTCTTAAGAAGCCCATAAAAAATCAAGTTATATTTATTTTTCTGAAATTTTTAAAATTTACATGTACACCTCAGTTTATGGCAAGGGTATATATTTGGTAATTTCACATAATTAATGTTAAAATTAACAACTAATTTATATGTTAAAAGGTTAAATGAAAAGAAAATGATTTGATCCATCGTCGGTGGACAATTTTTGGTCCACCAACAGTGTCCAAATTGTGACACATGGCAAAAATAATTTTTTAAAATTATCTTTGACACGTGTCACGATCTAAACATTACTGGTGGACAAAAAATTGTCCACCGACGGTGTACCAAATACCAACTCTAAATGAAATGGACCAGATTGGAATCCAATTACAAAAATTAATATATTAGAACAGAAATTACAATTTGATGCAAGCATCAGGTAGATAAATTAGCACACTTTTCCCTATTTTTATTTGAAAAGGATATTCAATTACCGTGTAACTGATGTTGGTGGGGGAAACTATTAATAGGATCTGGTCAAGCATTTTCACTATAATATAATTTCACTATTACAGTTTGAAGACGGATGCGAAAAATAGGAAACGATTGGCTGGTGATGAAAGTGAAAGCTGTAGTACCTGAGCATTGCATGACAAAACTGTGGGCGTTTCTAAGACTAACAAATATTCCAATATATAAGCTGACTTAGGTTTGTTTCGTTTGTGAGCTTAAACCTAATTTTCATATGACAATTTAACTAATTAACAAATTGAATGCAAAATAAATACTAAATAATGTATCTTCCACTTTCGTCAACTTTTTCTCCTTTCCTTCAATTCTTCTTCTCAATATATTTTTCCAGATCCTACAATCCGTTGACAGTATCCCATATGGCATAAAAAGCATAAACAAATGATTAAAAAAAATATAGATATTCGTGTCAGGAACAAAAAAATTGATTAAAAAAAAGGCGAAACTCAATGAGAATCAACGTCTAAACACTATCCTCCATTTTAATTATACTCTTCAATTTAATTAGTTACTTCTTCTGGCAAAATGATTCTAAAATTAAAAGTGATACGAAAAAAATAAGAAAAAGGTATATATCTGTCAATGGACAAGAAAAACAGAATAAGAAAATCTGAGGACGACGAAGAAGCTTTTTCTCTCTTTCTCCTCTTTCATTTTCTCCATGGAGAGTGTGTTATAATCTTCATATGGCTTGTTCAGCATGACTTGTGGAAGAGATTGGCTTGGCCAAGTAGGTGGGGTTACTGTCTCCAGCCATTATGACAAGAATCTTTGGCTCTGAATCCGCCGTCGTCTTGCAGGTTGGTTTCTCCCCATCACCTGAAGCTGAGGTAGAAGACGACGATTGTTTACGATAAGAGCAAGCTAGTACAAGTAATGATACTGCTATGAGAGCCAGAATCAGAGTTAGGCCTCCGAAGAGGTAGGGAATGGGAGACCTTAATCTTCGGAAACCACCATCTCCCAAGGCTGAAGAACTCGAGTTGCTTGCAGTTGCAGGCCTCATTTTCTGGGTTTTTCCTACCTTTTTTCTGTCTTCTCTTTTCTGGGTTTAGTTGTATTGTCTTGGGGATGTGATAGATGATGGAATTTATAGAGCAGTTGCGAAGTTAAAGTACAGAGATTGATGCTGAAGAAAGGGAAGAGGCTATGAAGTTACTGAAATGTCCACGTTTTTCTTTTCTTTTCTTTTTTTTCAAAAAATAAGTGGAAGTGGTAGATTTTGAAATGGTTGACTAATTGTTGATATTCTTTCTTGTGGTTATGGACGAGAATCATATACAACCAGGCATGGTTTCTGATGGAAGTTTCTTGATCCTTTAGGTTATCTTAACTCTTTTTTTCATTTCAAAATTAGGAGGGGCCCACGAAGAGAGAAATATCAACCTAATAGTATATTTGCTTTTCAGTTATATGGTATCTTCCAGCCAACTTATACATTAATCGAAATTAAGTAGATCAATAGTATACTACATGTTAGTGTTACTGTATAAAAGGTCTAATATTGTCACTATGAAAGAGCCACCAAAGGAAATTACATGATGAATTTTTACCAAGGGAAAATTCTTATATACTTTGTAAGTATCTATATATATAAAAAATGATTTGATCTATTGTTGGTGGATAATTTTTTGTCCACTAACGATGTTTAAATCGTAACACGTGACAAAAATAATATTTTTTAAAATTATATTTACTACATGTTATAATCTAAATATCGTTGGTGGACAAAAAATTATCCACCAACAATGAACCAAATATTAACTTCTATATATAATAGCCGAAATTTGAACAATTAGGTTTTTTGTGTTGAGTGCATCTAAGAGATATTATGTTTTCTCTCTCCCAAATGTCTCTTTCCCTAGCGCCATTGCGTTGTTGATTGGAAGGGAATTGCTGCAACGGCAGCCTCCCTCCCACTCTCCCCTGTTTTTGCCTTTTTAGTGTTTTTTGTTTGTTCCCTCCTTTACAGTGGAGTTCTTTTTTTTTTTTTCTTCTTGGAAATTGGCTGTTATAATGTTTTGAAGTTACGAAACTTGTCACATTCGATCACTTTTTTAGTGATTCGATCATTGTCAGTCTTTTAGTGTATAGACAAAAGTGTTGTGTTATGCTATATTTTGTAATAGTACTGATAATATTCAGTAAGTTTAGTTAGTTTTAAATACAAATATGCAATCTTTTTTTACTCTTTGATGGTCAAATGATGGACAAGCCTTGTGACCGAGGTAACTAATATGAATGGTGATGAAAATCGGTTGAAATTTACTAATTGTGACGAACTTTTTTCGACACCTTTGAACTATTCGAAATGATCAAGTTTTTCAAACTTGATATTTTACTCTTTGGCTATATTTAGTTTTTATATTTTTACTTTAAGCTAACATGTACCTATAGCGGTTAAGATAAACTCTCTATCTCTTGTATTTTATGAAAATCACTCCTTTTCTTATTTTCATAAATGAAATCAAATTACCTTTATATATATATATATATATATATATATATATATATATATATATATAGAGCCAACATTTAATTTATGAATTTAACATGCATGTGAGACTCACGTGTATACATTAAATCTTGACCTTTAGGTACATATACATGTAAATAGACTAAAATTAGTTGCATAACTTATTCTGATAACTTTCACGATTGTATTACAGTTGATTGGGTATGTCTCATTCAACTCTACAATGATTTATTCCATAATCATTTAATTATTTTGTAGTATTTTGTCTTTATTTTATATAAAATAAGCACGCAAATGCTACTACAAAGAAAATTTTCATTACCAATAAAAAAATATTTCACACACACACACACACATATATATATATATATAGGGAGAGAGAGAGAGAGAGAGAGAGAGAGAGAGAGAGAGAGAGAGAGAGAGAGAGAGAGATTTTATGTCTTCTAAATTTGCTATTGTTAATATTAGGTTGACATTTGAAAATTGAAATATCATCTTAATTTTAATAGCCTTAAATATAAAAATGTAAGAAATAAGCAAAACAGACCGTTAATAATAAAATTGCTTTATTGTTGTAATATTCACATTATTGTTTTAATTATATTATATAGCGGTTAAGTGATAATAGAATAAACTAAAAGAAAGTTGAATGTTACATTTTGAACTAAAATACAATAGAAAAATTGTAACTTAACCCATTAAAATATAATTATATTTGAATTCAAGTAATCCCCATTTGAACAATATTTAATTAGAGTTAAAATGAATAAGATATATCATAACTACATATTACAATTGTGATGGATTAAAAAAAATTTGGGTAAATAAAATTTTTTTTTTATAAATAAGATAGAAGCAAAAAAGATTCTTGCTTAGCCTGTTTTGCTACCTCAAGAGGATGATAAAGGGGGAAATGGAGATGCTAAATGTTTTTTCAGTCTCATAACCCGTGCTTTCCAATTTGCATGGTATCAAATTGGTTGCTTTTGTGAATTTGGTAAGATGAAATTATTCATGTTACACCAATGAAGCAAGCAGCAGGAAAACATGGAAGGAAGAATAAATGTTCAGTGGTTGGTTCCGTGAAAGACGGCTATGTTTGTTTTATGATAGGCCCCACTGAACGTGTTCTTACAACTCAAGCATTTTCTGATTTCTTACTTTAATTCCACATACCTTATATTCGATCATTTCCTTCTTCAAAACATAAAAATGTTTATAAACGTGAGAGGAAAGCATTTAATGGCTTCATGCCATTCAATACAAAAACATCCTTCCATGTGTATCTTTTCTTGAAAACGAAGCAATGACTCTCGATCTATTAGTGAAGAACTGTTGTGTTCAATCATACGCGACAATGGTCCAGTCAGGTCTGTAAGAGAGAGAGAGAGAGAAACAACCTATTCATGATATTTGACAGTTTGTTTTTCGGACTGGCGATATTTGACAGTCAAGTTACTTCAGTTTCATGAATTTTGTTTTGTTTTTTTTTTTTTGTTTACTCAGCCCAACTGTTAAGAACTTTGATTTGCTGATCCGACCAAAAGAGAAAGTCCAGTAAGAAATGGCATGGCTCAACCTTTTAAGGGTTTTGGGCTAGCCTACTTTTTATTTTTATTTTTTTATGTTTTGATACTTCATATAAAGTAAAAGTAGGATTAGTGACGACATTTCTAAAATATTACTGAGTTTTAATAAAAATTTAAAATAAAAAAATAAAACAAAATGAAATGAAAAGGGATTCATTAGTCACTAAAGGCCTTAAAAATTAGTAAATACGGAGAATAAAGTAAAAAAAATAGAATTTAGTGACTACATTTCAAAAATCACCTAATCTTAAAAATTTTAAAAATAAAATAAAATAAAAAGGAATTTGATGGTGATTTTTGAAATGTCGCCACCAAAGCTTCCTAACAATTAAAAAATACAAAATAAAATAAAATACGAATAGGTTTAGATGATTAAAATTGAATGTTGTTAGCTAATATTTTTAGTGGCAACAATTTGTTGCCATTAAGACTTTTAGGGACAACATTGTAATGTTGATTGAATCTCTTACTTTCAGTAATGGCTTTTTAATTTGTAACTAAAAGTCTAACTTCCATTAACAACTTCTTGCGGTTGTTGTTGAAAAGTTGATATTCAGTGATGATATTTTAATGTCATCATCAAAAATGCAATATAAAACCTCTTTAGTGATGACTAGAGAAAGTTGTCACTAAATGAATTCTTTCATTTATGACTTTGGAGGTCATTACCAAAAAAAATTCACTAAAAGGGAAATTTCTTGTAATGCAAGCACCTACCATTGCATCAGAAGTTCGAGCTATTAGTAATGTTGCAATTTTATTTCCTTATAGTTTCTAAAATTTACATTAGGCAGATAGAACTACACCCATTATGGGTGCGACAAGCAATGATATTTAAGTCCAAGTCATAAGAGAGACATTGGCTCAATATTAAAGCCAATAGAATATTAGTTCTACAACTTTACATCTAAAAAATCACAATTTTATATTTGAATAAATTACTCTCACATCTCCTGATTAATACATTTCTTACATAACTTTACTACAAAAAAATAAAATTTTGGTGATAATTTTTTTAGTGGTGACTTGTAAAACCGTCACTGAAAAAATATTTTTAATGGCGATAAATGAAAAGTCGCTACTGAAAGTATACTTTCAATAACAACTTTAAAAAATCGTCACTAAAAGTCAATGTTTCAATTTAAAAAATTGTCACAAAGTATATTTTTAGTGGCGACGACGGGGTTGCCATTGAATATAAAGTAAAAAAAAAAAAAATCAATATAAAAGCATTTCATATGAATTATCAAATTTGCGGTGAGATTACGAGTTATATTGGAATTGGGGATTATTCCGTATGCACTTCCTCTACTGCGAAGTGGGCGGTGCCACAAGGTTCTTCGTCTTCGTGACCACTCCCTTCCCTCTTCTCCATCACCGCAGCTCTTCCTTTCTTCGTCTCTCTCGCCACCACAAGTTCCTTCTTTCACCTTCCCTTCACTCCTCCCACTTCCACTACCTTACTTCCTCTTCCTCCAATGCTCCCCCTCTTCCATCTTCTCCTGCCAAACTCTCTCACGAGCTTCACAATCAAGCCGCCTCCTCTGTCAGGACTGACTACTTCGGAGACTCTTCTTTAGCTCCCCACCATTCCCACCCCTGGCCTGAGTGGTCCAGATTTATTGACCACATCTCTACTTCTGGATATTTCTACAATCGACCATTTGACGATGAGTTTATGGCGGCTGGGAATTGACACAGCTTTTTCTACATGAAGCCAGAGCGTGCTTAGCGTTTGCACGGGATAGACAGAACATTTTGCGATTGGTTCCCAATCCAATGCCCTTCTACTCTGCTTGGGCTTATTGAAATTTCGCGGGAATTCATCTTTATAGAAATAATCGTTATAGGCTGCTTTCAAGGAGAGACATTGAGGTGGTAGTTGAACATGGCACACCATTTTTGTTCCAAAATGCTGAGGATTCTGTGAGAAAGATGAGATATTTGATATCCAATAGTACAACTAGTGTAAGTACTAGGTTTCCCTTTTCGTATCAACTTATGGTTCAAGTTGACCTTCTTCTTCTTCTTCTTGACAGCTTCCCAACTTATGCACTGTAGATTCACTGTGATAGAAATTGATTATTAAGTGATATTTCATAGTCTAGTGGCCTTGGGCCAAAATCCAAGATAGTCCCCCAACCCCAACTTGCTTAACCTTTGTTGGGTTATATCCTTAAATTTGCTGGAACAAACTAAATTGTCCTTGTAGTTTCTCTCTGTTTACAGAAGGATAAAAAGAGGGGAAAGAGTATAGAGTAAATGTCAGAAGCTTTGCCCAATTTATACTTTTACTAGTTGCTAAGCCCAGTTCTGGAATTCGGGTTTCTGATTCATGGAAAGAGGAATAGATAGAGATTCTTAACAGTTATTACTTTGGGGCGTTATTTATCTGTTAAACTGTTTATATTAGGTGGTGATGGGCAAGTTTTTTAGACAAATGATAAAATGGAACCGTGTTATCAAGAGAGAAAAAGAAGGCAATAGGGATTTGGGAGGCATGTGTGCAGACGCTTTTTTGGTGCTTGTATGCAACTTGACAATTTTGAACTTAAATTCTTTCTTTAATATATTACCTCTTAAGTGTTTGGTATGCTCTGGAACTGGAATAAGTTTGTCTAATTACTGAGTGCATTTTCAATTTAAATCTTAGCTTCTTTGTCTATTTCTCACTACACCAACACTTAGTTGATTATTTTTGTATAGTAGATTTTGTATAAAATATACTAATGGAACTCATAAGCATTGTTGCTGAATAATAATAATGATACTACAATGTATATGCTAGCTGATACACTCTTTGGTTATTAGATACTCTCTGGAGCAATTATTTGATGTTGTTGCAGCTGTTGACTTCTATCATGGTTTTGTCCCTTGGGGTCAGAGGTCAGAGATACTTAAACACTATCCAGACGGGTCATTTGATGCTGAGTTAGAGATTGGATTTAAATTTCTTGTTGAAAGTTATGTTTCCCATGTTGAATTGGAAAGACCAAAGTGTATAAAGGTATTCGACTTCCTCATGTCTATGTTATGGGAGTTTAGAGGTTCTATTTTATCAATATTTACCTTTTTGTTGTGTTTGGATGATTATTATGACTTGTGCGAAAAAAAATTTGTGACTTTAAATTTCCAAAAATGAATGAGTTGATATAACTATTTAAGCCGAAGTTTGATATTACCTTTAATTTCTGCTTCCATCTCATTCAGAAACCTAGTAGTTTTGTTGTTCAGTGAAAACATCTCCTTATTCTTTTGGAAAAGTCAATGGTTTATATTGTGTTCAAAGCAAGCTAGTTCAGATATGTATTTCTTTTTGGAATGCTGAAATCTTAGAGAAAACTGCTATACGTGTGGGGATGAACACTGGCATGTCATGCAGATTTTTCACAAAGTAATTTAGCACATCTATCCCTTGTAGTTGGTCTTTTGCTTTAGGTTCTTTATTTGTCCATGGAGGTGGTTCCAACTGGTTGTTATTCTTAATATGATCCTTCCATTATTGATTTCTCTCTTCACTTCTGCTGTGTTGTACTTATATTATATATTTTGTGCCTCCAGATCATTGTATCACAGAGTACCCTGTTTGACCATTTGATAAACATATGACAATTTAATCCAGGTCCAGTTCCAGGAACTTGCAACCTTTATTTCTTGGTGGATTTTAAGTTTCAAAAAATTATATGCTGTTTGGTTGTCTGGCAGAATTTTTTCGTCCCAAATTCATACATTATTACTTTATGATAACTAGCTTACAGGACTTCCTATTAAGCTCATTTATCATCATGTTCTGTACACAACTAATTTGTAATTTAACCATTACATTTTCTTATAGTTGCATCTTCATCTTGGTACTTCTTGTGAATAGACCGAAGAAATTAGCCAAACTTCTATCTAAGAATGCAATTGACTATTTTGTTTAGCCTTTCTTGTTATGTGGCCCCATTCTTTATTCTTTTGTGCTCTTTATTCTTGTAGACTGATATTCTATCTACTATTTATCCATATCAAGTATGCATGTGTTATGACTAACAAATAATTTTTTTTTACTATGACTTTCTTCTTGTCAGATTGCATCAATGTTCTTTAAGAAGGTAGCCTCTTTTGCAGAATGCCAATCATAGTATATATGTATGGTGGAGATGTTGATGACTTGAAATCCATTGCTAAGTATGGCCAAGAATACGACAAGGAAACCCAAATATACTTAGTCTTAACCAAAGTTGCAAACTTAGTTCTTTTGATAAATTTTTATAGTTTGTGATAGAAGCACTAATGGTGTATTTTCATTGTGTTAGAATTAATTAATTTTGTTGTACATTTTAGGGTCTAACTCATTCAAAGCAATCTTTTTAGATATTAAAGTTTCTGATGGTGTATGTTTCAGGGGCCATTTTATATGTTTACTCTATTATAAAATATTATTGAATATGCTTATTGTGAAACTACATACTTTTAATTATGAATTGGACTAACTATTTTGGTTGAATGGCAAATATCATTTGTGTAGGATGGTCCAAAGTGAGAAGACTCAGGATTGAAATAAAGACAATGAAAGATCAATATTATGCTTAACTCTAAGAAATAACAAGAAAGAAAGATACTTAAAGAATTGAAAAATAAAAAGATCTGAAGGCTTGGAAGTTCGGTTGCTTTGACATAGCTAGTGAACTCAAATGTGAATATTTATTATAGGCTAAAGTTTTTTTATGTGAAACTCAAGGGTTTAGATTAGAATTCTAGATAGTTGATTATTGGATAGAAATGGTCCATTGTTAGCTATTTGCTGCTTAGAAAACTTATTCTAACCATCATTCTTTTAAAAATGCAGCAAGCATTTGACTAATAGTCAATTGCTAATGTTTGAAATTTTTTTAAAAGGTGAATAACAATTTTGTGTGTGTCTAAAGGCTAGTATTCATAGAGCCTTATATATGTTAGGAAATAAGGCTAGGTGTTATTATTGTATGCAATAGGCAGTATGATTATGCATTGTATACAGCTAAGTGGTTAGTGGTTAGCAAGCTACAATGTTAGTTAGTAACTAATAACAAAATTCCATTCTATTTAAGAGCAGCAGCCATGACACTTACATCCAACCATTGAATACAGAATACATTCCTTCATCTCTTCTCTTAGTCTTTCATTTCAATTATGTTTTTATGGAAAACTAACATGGTATCAAATTTACTCTCTCAAATGGATAAGATGGTCCAGAAGAAAGAACCAATAGCAAGTCTTGGTAGTGGTGTATGGCCATAATTTACAAAAGTTCCTTAACGATCCTGATGTAGTTCCATCATAATTCAGAACCCAAGAAGAAGTTGATCACAACATAATAAACTGAGTTTCTTGATTAGAGAAAATGTAACGCTCCTAATTTATGTTACGTAAAATAAATAATTTTTTTTTATTATTATTTTTGCAATCAGATATTTTCTAAAAAGATACATAATTCAATTCTTTGTCATGGAAACAAATACATATAGGATTTCTCATGTATACACAATATACAGACCAAGTCTATAAATATCTCTGCCTATAGCGTTTAGAGTACTCTAAAATACAAATACAGTATAATTCAAAGACCGTGAGTCTTGGAAGCAACGTAGACTCACCCAGAGAATATATCACATATCTGTCGAATTAGACTCTGATATTCTTATTTGAAAAATATGAAAATATCGTGTAGTGAGTTTGACAACTCAGTGAACAAATAATTCCTCCTATGACCTCTTAGGTCAACATATGGATGTACTTATATTTTAAAATGTGTCACATAGAAAATACAGTTCAGAAGTACATTCATATGGAACTCGTATTTCAAATATTATCAAATCAAAGGATATTCAAATATCCAAAACCATATGCACCATGGTATGATCATTAAACAAATGTTGTTATGCTCAGCTATATAAACTATAGTAAAATATTATGATTTGAAGGTAAAATCATTACTTTTAATGCACCTGCCTCACTCGGCAATCTGATCAATGCAATGAAAATATAACACATTTGCTATATGTATAGTGATCTCGACCCCAGTCACAATAAGTGATCAGGGAATGTGAGTACATCACCCTACTGCCTCCTCACATTACCACTGTCACAATGCAATGAAAATATTTATTATATGCATAGTGACCTCGACCCTAGTCACAATAAGTGATCAGGGAATGTGAGTACATCACCCTCCTTCCCCCTCACATTACCACTGTCACCTGGTTGGAGCGGTCCTTTTTTGGTTCACTCAGGCTAATAGGACGTCCCCTATTCGGTACCGTCACAAGCCATATAACCAGCCGATATTCATCAATACATATAAATACATATAAAATTATCAAGCAACTCGTCATAAGTTTTACACTTGCCATTCAATCTCATTTATAATATGACATGCATTATTTTCACAAGTATATAGCTTTACAAATCAATGTAACGTGCACATAATATACACTTTATCAAATAATGATAAATACAAGTGAAATCAGATACATCATGAGTTCAGAAATCCATTTTCAAATACTATACCATTCTTGAATCATATTTCAAATTATAAGCAGTTCAGATCATTTTAATGTATTTCAGAAACATATCAAAGTGTAAATATCTCATAAACATAATCATATACATGCTCAAATATCAAGAAGAGTATAGGGTAAGCCATAGGAAGAATCATCTACTCACAAGTAAGGGCTCCAGATTGGTCAGCCCTAAAATCCTTGTTTCTGGTCCGAATTCGGTAAAATAAACCCCAAAATCATGTCCGGAAGGTCCAAAAACCTTGAAAATGATTCCGGATTTGCTAAATTTGAACTCTAGGAGCTCGGTCAACACAGGTCAACACTATGGACTATTCACCGTCGGAAAATACTATTTATCGCCAGAAAATACTATTTACCACCACTATTTATCGCCGAAAATCATTATTCACTGCCACATAAAAAGTTACCAAATGACCGAAACGAATTCATATCTTAATGTTTATCTAGCTTTTGAATCTATCTACGGAGTCAGATTTCTAATTTGAAGTATTTAAGTAAGAGTTTTAGAATTTACCTTTTTTTGAGATTTTCTACTTCAGATCTACAGCGATTCAACGGTGAATTTAAAAAACTGATCGGTCAAAACTGAAGTATTCTTCGTCCTAAATCCAATAACACCTTCAGTTTTGAGATCGGAAGTTAATAGACACTTCAAATCTAAAAAAAAAGTTGAAAGTTACTATTTATTTACTATTTACTCACTATTCATCCGTTTATTTATTTTTTAAATAATAATAATAATTATTTAATAATTGAATAATATAATTTTCTTTTATATAAATTCCGTTTTTCATCTTAAAATATCTCAAAAATTTTTAAAAAATTACATTTTCATAAACCTTTAATTAAACTCTTAAATAATGACTTTTTTTGATAAAATTCTTAATAAAACAAATCATAAAATAAATATCTTTATATATATTAAAAGAAAGAATAGTTCTAAAAATACAACAAAAATTCATTAAAGACCAATATAATTATTTCAAGTAAAACAATAATTATTTTCATTAAAAATAGATTTACTTTTATCAATTTGGTCCAAACTAGCCATTTTCTTCTTTCAAGGAGTTGTGCCCAAGTAACCCAATTGACGTTGCAATTGAGAACTCTCAAGAAAGGTAATTCGTTGATGTCTAAATATATGCTAAAGATTAAGAAATAATAGGAGAACTACTAAGGGAAAATGAGAAAATTGAGTCTATTCTTCGAGGTTTAGGATCTAAGTATGCAACTTTTATCATTTTTGTAACATTTCAATTAGACCCTTATTATGTAGATGACATAGAATCATTGTTAATGTCCTGAGAATCAAGAACTGAAGCAAAAAAGAAAAAACTCGAAGTTGTTAGTGCTCATATGGAATAAGTGTGTTGAGTGAATTTTATACTCATAAATTAATTATCTTTAACTTAGAATTTTGTGATTTTTTGAGTAATTTATGTTAGATGTATGTGTGATTGTGTGTTTATTTTGTAGGTAGAAAAAAGATAAAGAAGTCAGAAAAATTGGAGAAAAAGGAATAAGAATTACATATTTCAGACAGCTTCGATGTTTCGTCACTAATATGAACATATATCTTTCATCCGAACTTTGATTAAGATGATTCAAGTGGTTATAGAAAAATAAGAAAGATATCTACAATTTTTATATTTTGAGTTTTGAGAGATTTAGCGTTGAGACACTGAATATTGGCGTCGCAATCCAAAGATGATAATACAATTTTTGAAAAATAAAATACTAATAAAAAAGAAGATAGACACTACAAGAAAATACGCTTTTAGCGGCGACTTTGTATAAAAGTCGTCACTAAAGACTTTTCGTGGTGACTTTTTGTCGCCACCACCTCATCACTGATAACTTCGTTGCTCAATGTTTTTAGTGGCGACTTTTAGGGTCACCACTGAAAGTTCGACTAAAGTCGTCACAAAAAACTATAAAAATCGCCACTAAAATGTTAAAAGTCGCCACTAAAAGTCAACTTTTAGTGGCGATTAAAGTCGCCACTAAATCTATTAGTCCAACCAAAAAATATGTGTATAAAAAATTTGTGTTAAGCAAGTTACTAAGACAAAAAAATATATAACTTACTCATATTTAATGATTATTTACCAAAAAATAGAATAAAGAATCAAGTCACTCAAATTCATATCAAATATTTAATAAGCTTATTTTAAAAACTTATTTCATAACTTATCAGTTTTTGGAGTGAGATCCAACACAACATATTTATATTCCCTATTTTCATGATTGAGAAACAGCGTAATTTCATAATAATAAAAAATATTATACTTTAAAAATAATTAAAAGTGATTTAGCTATGAAAATTTTGAATACTTTATAAAAATTTCAAAGTTCAAACATCAATATTATCATTGTAAGAAAAAAAATTTGATAAGACATTTGATAGAAGAAAAAAATTATACTTGGTCAATTCTACCTAAAATATACCACCACTGACTTTAGCATAAGTCAAATAAATCTTATTAAATCTATATCTTTAGTATGCCATTTATTAGAACCATGAACCCAAAAGACTGCTTGGTCAAGTTGCTGGAAATCTTCAGTGTCTGAACACATAATACAAAGTTGGAAGCAAAAGAAGCATATGATAAATTGATCCAGAGATAAAAGGTTCTATTTTATCATTTGTCTACAAACTTTGCCCATCACCACCTAATATAAACAAGTAGAAGAAAACATTATTGACTATCATATTCTTTCTAAAATGCCTTACTGAAGGAGATGAAGCGAAACAGAGGATTTTAAGTCATAATTGCTCAAAAAGATACAAAACCAAGCCAACAGAGATAAACAGCCTATACCTTATATATTCGTTTAAATGGCCCAAAAAAAAGAGAAGTGTTGGGTTGTTTAAGAAAGTTTCTGCAATGGTGCATTCCCATCAGAAATGATGGGCGAGAGATACATAATACTATTGCCAGTTGAGAAATGATTGTCCACTCCAAATCCAATGTGCCTAAAACATAGAGATTTGGTTAAATCCATGCACTTGACAATGGGGATTTTCACTGTTTCATGTGTGATTAATTATTATTCAGTGTGCATGCAAGTCTATCATCACAATCCATGGCCTATTCCTAAGAATCTTTGCTCAACTGGATCCTCAATCATTATGACAAGAAAGAAATTTAGTGCCTTTAAAAATGAGGGAACTATAGCCCATTCAACTTTTGCATGAAGAGCAGTAATTCTAATGGTATTCTCTTTTCAAAAGATTTGTGGTGCTATGGCTTTATGAAAAATTAGAATACCAATTCAGTATTGTTGGTAGATAATTTTTTGTCCACCAACTGAATTTTGTGCTTTATGAAAAATTAGAACAACAGTACCAAGACTCATTCAAAACTCCCCAATAGCCAGTAGCTCTATCTTTAGGATAACAAATGTCTAGCAATGTGTAGTAGAAGGATACTATTGTATTTATATTTGCTAATGTGATTTATTTCTATTGGATAATAATAGCATGACACTACAGAAATTTGGTGTCAATACAATATTTTAGTTAAACTACTCTAAACTCATGTAAACTTTCAGTTTAACTTACTGCCTATTATCTATCATATTTGGGTAACTATATATATTCACACTCATCTATTTTAGTTTATATATATTATAGATTACTGTATGCTTTTTCTAATAATTTTTCCAATTGTTGACTAATAAAAGCTTATAAAACATGAAACTAATAGAATGTGCACAAGATAGCAGAACCATGTATATCAGCACAAGATAACAGAATGTGCCTAGTAAGCTAGTATGCTATACAAAATGCAAGCCATAAGGAAGAAAAAGCAATTTTTCAAATGCTTGTCTCAGGGCTATATGATTCCAGGAAGAACATAAACGCACGCATAAGTATGCGCACATGTAGACACATTTATACCCGTGCCGTGAATGGATCTAGCTATGCCCCAATATGTATTCATCGCTCCCAATGGTAATCGGTTCTTCAAAGTAAAAACATCTCCAACTGCAAATAAGTACGGGCCAACAAGGTCAGCACTCAGCAATAACAATAAAGAATTTAGATCAACATCCCAAGGGAAACAAGTATAGCCAGGCTAGTCGTCTAGAAAATATGGGAACAGAGAGTTAAATGAAGGCAAAGAACAAGAAGAAATGGACGAAATGTCAGGCATTTCAAAAATGTATTGACTGCTCCAACAAATTCTCATTTGTCTGTGACCTTCAATTAAATTACAAGAACCCAAATTCAAAAAAATAAAAATAAAAACTTGACGCTTTTCTTAGTCTTCCAGGCAGCTACCCAAAGAGCTAAAACAATGTTAACTTAACATATACCATTTGAAGTGTAGCTACCAGTCATTTTAGAAGACTTGCAGACCCTCGAATTCATTGTCCTATAACCCCTTTGAAACACAGCCTCGTATATCTGCAATTCACCGCCAAACGAAAAATTCCCACAAAACCCAGCCAATAGAAAAATGTCTATAATAGCATATACAAAATCAAGGGGCGAGAGAGACAGATGTATACGTCGTTCTTGGCGTCACGGATGTGGTTTGAGGCCAGAGATCGACGAGCAATCAAGTGAACGAGCCTGACGCCATTGGAGCGAACCATTTTTGAGCTCTATGGGTTCCGAGCTCTGGAACAAGGACTTGTGGTTGTGATTGAGCGCGCTAAACCCCGAAAAAACCCTAATCAGAAGAAATGGAACTGTAGTGGAAGGTTTTAGGGCTTGCTTTCTCGCTGGTGGCTCATTTTGATGTCTCTGGTTTTTTTTTGAGTTGTGCATCTTCTTCGTGGATGTATCTGAATATTAAGGGACTATATAAAAAAAAAAATATAAATATAGATTAAATGTAGAGTAATTATTTTATCCGAATTAGATTAAAGATTTTTATTAATAATCAAATATTAATACTAAAGTTTAGTGATAAATTTTAAAAAAATTCTAACCCACAATAAAATAAATTACTAATATTAAAAAATTTAATCTTAGTAAAATTCGAAGAAGAAAAAACACACACTACTTAAGTTTAAATACATTTATTGATAAGTACTAATTAAATATTAAATTATTTTAATTATTCAAACTATAAATTTATACTAATTTTGAATAATAGTTAAATATTAAAAACATATTTAATAATTATTTTTATCTTTTTTGGTGTAGCACTAAAAAAGGGAGAGTATGACAACAACAACAACAATAACTAAATCTTTTCTCATTAGGTAGAGTCGGCTATATGGATTAAACGGCGCCACAGTGAAGGGAGAGTATGACAAAGAGAAGAAAATAGGAATAAAAAATAAGATCAAGTTTATCTTCAAATTTAGTAGGTAAAGTTTGATAAAATTATTCCTCAATTAAAATTTTAAAATTTTGAACACTCCCGCCTTCTACATATACTGAAATTATGAACACTCTAACCTTAATAATTTCGTGCTTACACAACCCTCGTATCAAAATTTTTTAAATAAGTTAATTTGATTAAAAAAATTAAAAATTATGCTTATGAGTGATAAGCCAATAATAAGTATTTGTTAATTAATATATTAAATTTACAATAATTAGTATTGTGTCTGAGTTATATATACAAAATATTTAAACAATTAAATTATTTTAATACATCTTTATATTATAAATTTAAATAAAATTTAAATAATTTCATGTTATTTTAAAATATGTCTTGAAGTTTTATTATTAAAAATTTAAATATACAAAACTTATAAAAATCATCGTCAAAATCTCGAATATTAAAAATTTATTATTAAAAATTTCAACATTTCGAAAGTTGCAATGGTGAAGAATGCATTGACAAGCGTGCCAATTGTATTTTCAAGTGCCGGATGCATAGCCTAATTGAAGACTAGACCATGTGAATATTTTGATGGCATTAATAAAGTGTTATGCATATTTCTTACACTATTGTAAATATTGGAGTAAAAATTTAAAAATATATATATTGAAACACTATAAAACTTACTAGCAACTGCTTTACAATTTTTATAAATTAAGGGTTTATATAGTTTAAGTAAAGATACAATTTTAGTTCAGCTTTTCTTTAAGCTAATTAAATAAATTTTTAAAAATTTTGTTAATGATATTAACATAACAATACTTTTAAAAAGTAAATAATTTTTTTATATAATTTCTTAAAAAAATTAAATTTTATATATATATTAAAAATAAAGATTGAGTTTTGGAAGCAACCAATAGAGTATATATGTCTATAATTTTTTTCTTACATTACTCTTACCTTTTAGTGGCGACTATAGGTCGTCACTGAATACTTTTAGTGGCGACATAGAAATCACCACTGAAAGGTGTTAACTGTTACTCTTTCAGTGGCGACTTTGATTGGGTCGCCACTAAAAGGTAATTTTCAGTGACGACCTTGTATAGTCGCCACTGTAAATATCATTTTTTAGTGGCGACTTAGAAAGTCGCCACTAAAAGTTATTTTTAGTGGCGACTTTAAGGGTCGCCACTGAAAATCAAATTTCTTGTAGTGAGAGTTTGTGTTAGATTGAAATATATTTTATTAAAAGAGTTTGAGTTGAACTAAAATACCTCTTAAAGATAGAGTTTGAGAAAGATTCAAAGATCAATTTCACCTTTAAAATGATCATTGAGCTATGAATTAGGGAGGAAAGGTGGAGCTCTGACTCTCTTTAGATGGTGGCTTCAACTCCATTTTCTTCTTATTCTTCTTCTTCTTTTATGTTTTAGTTTATTTTCTAGGGCTACGACGTAACCTAGTTATGAACCTTTGTATTTTCTATTCAATTTAATAAATGGATTATTTTTCTTAATTGAATTTCTATACTGTGTATAATGATTCTAATTGTTTGATCATCAATTAGATGATCTGTTAATTATAATGAGACCGAGAGGAGAATTATGTGTCTAGAGCAATGTATAGGAAGCATAGATTACATGTAAGATAGAGATATATTTGCATGGTCTATGCAGTCTTAATTGAGAACCATAGAATTTAATGAATATTTGCTTGTTATAATTCACATAGAGATATAGTGAGTTAGCATTCGAAAGGTATTTCTATTAGACCTCAAGAGAAACTAATAGATAATTTAGGATATTACGACTGTCAATTAAGATTATAATTTTTTAGATTAAAGAGATAGATAAATATAAATTGAATTAATTATGGTGAAATTGGAATCTCTAGTATCTTAATTTATTGATAGTTTCTAATTTATTTTTTCTTTTGCTTCTATTTTATTTTATTTTATTATTGCATTCTTAATCAATTTAATATTCAAATTATTCAATTAGGATAAAGATTAAATTAGTACAATAATTAATAACATCAATCCTCATGGGATCAACACTCTATACTCACCTATAGATATTTTATTTTTATTATTTGACAACGACTATGTATACTTGCACTTAAACGAATATCTAATTTGTGCGTATCAAAGTGCATTTGAATCATACTTCTATTCTATACCCCATCTCAATAGTCTGTCTATGTTTCATCTTAATGGCTTCATTTCATTTTTATGCATATAGGCATGTAATTCTATGTAAGATCCCATTTTGAATTAAAATGTTCTTAAGTGCTATAACCTCTCCTCCTTCATTAGTTTTGAGTTGTTTAATTGGAAATCTAAGTTGTAACTCAACTATTTGCTTGAATTTGATGAAAACATTTAGTACTTGTAACTTATTATGCAAAAAATAGATTTAGGTATATATGGAAAATCCATCCATATCTATAGCCATTTGAAGAAGCCACTAGATAAGGTCCCTTGACATCAAACTTCTACTTTTGAAAATTTTAACCAGTATAATATAAGAGGCAGTTTTTCTATTGGGGGTTTTAATCCTAATTCTAGCAAAGGGTATTTTTCTTCTAATAAAGGTCCACTTCAATTATTTCCAAGTAAAGGTAACTATGGTAGAGGAAGATTTGGTAGAATCTCTTGGTCCACAAGGCCTTAATACCAATCGTGTGGCAAGATTAGCCACTTAGCTTGGTAGTGTTTCCATTATCCTGTTAAGTTTGGTGCTACTCAAAATTTTGGATCTTACTTTCCTTATAGTCAAAATATGTCTCAAGGGTTTAGGCCTAATTTTGCTCATGCTATTATAACAACTCCAATGACTATAAGTGACACAAATTGGTATCTAGCTTTTGGTGCTTCTAGCCATATCACCACTCCCTATGCTGATAATCTATGATTAAGATTTAACTATATGGGTAATAACATAGATTTTGTAGGTAATGGATCAAGTTTATTGATCAAACACACTGGCCACTGCTATTTTCCATCACAATCCAACTCTTCTACACTTTCTCTTAGTAATATATTGTAAGTTCACTTAATTATTAAGAATTTGATTACATTTTCTCTGTTTACAAAGGATAATAAAGTCTATTTGAATTTCATCCCCAGCACTGCTTTATCAAATCCCAAGATACTCAGAAGACTCTACTACAAGGGATGGTGCAACCTAATGGATTATATGCTTTCCAAAATTTGTAGTTACAATAGCCCAAATGACCTTATATGGTGTATAGTTCTTTTGCCGATTCATCAAAGGAGTTCTTTTTGTGGCAAAATTGTTTAGGCAATTGCTTATTGTAAATTTTAAACAAAGTTTTAAAAAAATTTAATCTTCCTATAGTGAATAAAATGTCCTCTAATTTTTGTGATAATTGTTGTCTTAGGAAAGCTAAAAAGCTACCATTTCCCCATTCCTCTACTAAGTATCATACTCCTTTAGAATTGGTTTTTGCTTATGTATGGGCCTTTCTCTATTGGCTTCTTCAAATGGCTATAGATATTATGAATCTTTTATGGATGTATTTTCCAAATATACCAATATCTATTTTCTACATAGTAAGTTAAAAGTACTAAATGTTTTCATCATATTCAAGAAAATGGTTGAGTTATAGGTTGGAATTCCAACTAAAAAACTCTAAAATGATGGAGGATGAGAGTTCATAACACTTAAGAACTTTTTAATTCAAAATAGGATCCTACATAGAATTACAGGCCCCTATACATCAGAACAAAATGGAGTCATTGAGAGAAAACATAGACATATTGCTGAGATAAGGTTTACCTTGCTTGCTACTACTTTTATGCCCTTCCAGTATTGGGAAGATAGCTTCACCATTTCCTACTTCACCGTAAACAAACTTTTTAGTGCTTTTTTGCAACACAAATTTCCATTTAAAGTTCTATACAAAAATCAACTTGATTATTTCCAATTCAATGTATTTGGATGTGCTTGCTTTCCTTTACTTAGACCATTCCAAAAGCATAAGTTTCAATTCAAGTATGAAAAGTGCACTTACCTAGGCTATTAAGTCAATAACTAAGGGTTCAGATGTTGTAACCCTGATGGTAGGATATTTGTTTCTAGACATGTGTTTTTTAATGAAAAAGAATTTCTTTTCAAAGTCATTGGTGCACCTGCACCTATGCCACCTCCTAGCTATAATGAATCACTTTTTGTTAGCATACCCTTAATCTCAAACACTAGCTCACCCATCTCAAAACTAGTCCACCTATCTCTATAACATCACCTATACTAAACACTGTCCCAAACACTTTTCTATCAGCAACTTCTCTCCATCCAATAAAAACTAAGTCTAAAATAACTGCTGCAAACTCATATATACCCTCCAACTTGTCTAACTACCATCCAATGGAAACAAGGTCCAAATCAAGTACTCTCAACCCTCAAGCACTATTTACAACTACTGTACCTAAATTAGTCAAAGAAGCCTTATCAAGTCCACATTAAGCAGTAGCAATGTAGGAAGAGTATGTTGCCTTGATAAATAAAAAATAAAAAATGGCCTTTGGTAGATCTACCTCTAGGAAAAAAAAGGCTGGCAGCAAATAGGTGTTTAGAGTAAAATATAACCCTGATGGAAACATTCAAAAATATAAAGCTCATCTAGTTGCTAAGGGATTCCATCCAATACTTGGGTTAGACTTCATTAAAACATTTTCTTTTGTGATAAAATTAGTCACTGTCAAAGTTGTGGTTCCTTTGGCTCCATCAAGGGGCTAGGAAATACACCAATTTGATGTTAATAATGCCTTTTGAAATGGCAGTCTCCAAGGAGAGGTCTACATGACTATGACTCAACCACAAAGCTTTGAGTGCCCTCAAAAGCAGCATGTTTGCATACATCATAACACTTTATATGGCCTTAAGCAAGCTCGTTGAGCATGGTTTGAGAAATTAGCCTCCACTCTGTTTCTTTTTGGCTTTACTACTTCAAAGTGTGATAGCTCCTTATTTTTCAAACTCTTAGTTCACTCTACCTTGATGGTGTTAGCATATGTGGATGACATCATCGTCATAAGGGATTCACCTTTTGAAATCACTAGTCTTATTCAAAAACTTAATTCCACTTTTCCACTCAAAGACTTTGAAAAACTGAGCTACTTCCTTGGGTATGAGGTCAAAAGACTTTCAAATAGAGCTCTACACTTATCTCAAGGGAAATACAAAAGCAATATACTTACCAAAGATAGAATGCATGATGCTAAATATTGTCCTATTCTTATGGTTGCAAGGGTCAAACTTACCTCTATTGGTTCTAATTTGTTGTATGAAGCCCCCTTATATAGATATATAGTTGAACCACTTCAATAGCTAACCAATAAACTTCCAGAAATTGGACTTTTTATGAACAAAGTGTGTCAATACATGCATCAACCTATGATTGAGAATTGGAAAGCAATCAAAAGAATGCTAAGGTACCTTGCTGGCACTATCTCTCATGGTCTCACATTTACGCTTGTCTCTCCAGATGTTGTTGGGTTTTCTTATGCTACTTAAGGCTCATATTTAGATGATAGATGTAGTACTTCTAGAGTGTGTGTTTTTGTTGGTCAAAACATCATCTCTTGGTCATCTAAGAAGCCACATAATGTTGCTAGATCAACTATAAAAGCATAATACAAAAGTCTAGCCAGCTTGGTTGCATAATTGACATGGCTGAGATCTCTCTTTAATGAATTGAAGATAACTATTAAAAAGCCTTTTCTGGTGTTCTATGATAACCTTAGTATAGTTCTACTATCAGTCAATCTAATCTTACACACAAGGACAAAGCACATAAAACTAAACTTTTTCTTTGTTAGAGAAAAAGTGATCATAAAAGTAGAGATTTGCCACATTCCATTTGAAGTAGAACCAACTAATATTCTCACAAAGCCTTTCCCAATTTCACAATTTGAATTGCTTAAATTCAAACTTAGAGTAGTAGATCTCTTCCTCTAAGTTTTAAGGGGGATGTTAGGAGATAAGGTTAGCTGTTATTATTGTATGCAATAGGCAGTATGATTACACCTTATATGTAGCTGAGTTGTTAGTGGTTAGTAGGATGCAATGTTAGTTAGTAACTAATACCATAATGCTCTTCTATATAAGAGCAACAACTATACATTACAAGAAAAAATGCATATAACTACGATTTTCTAGTGGCTTTAGTGACGGTTTTAACCATTGCTAAAACCCTTAACGACGGTTCATAAAACCGTCATCTAACCATAGGTATTACGACGGTGTCAGCCAATAGTAGGAATGACGTCGATAGGTTCAATCATAACAACAGTTATTTGACCATCGTTAATTACTTTATGACACGATGATGATTTCAAAATTGTCGTCATGATATAGAATAACAACTGTTATAAAACCGTCATAATTTTTGGATAACGATAGTTTTTGGACCGTCGTTATGTCAATTCTTAATGATGGTTTTATAACCATAAAACCGTCATTAAGAGTGTGTTTTAATGACAGTCTTGAAAACCATCGTGAAGTCTTTAATTTTTTTAAAAAATTTTAAATTCCATTTATTTTACATTCTTCAAAATTTTGTAATCCTTCTTTAGTTGACTAACTAATTTAAAATATTTTTTTGATAATTTTAGTAAATTAATTTGTAATATTCAATTTGTTTAAAATTTTATCGATATTTTAAATTTTAAAAATATTCAAATGAATTAAAATCAAATATATTAACAAATAAATTTTGTAATAAAAATTATTATTCATTGAAAAATTAAAATTACAATGTACATCCTAGAAAATTTTTATAAAAATATACAATAGACAATAAAATTATGTTCACTGGCCTTGAGAGTGTTGATCAAGAGGTTGGTGTTCACTAGGACGATCACTGGAGATCTAAAAAATAATTACATTTTGTAAGTATTTTGATATTAAATAAAATTATATTAAAAATTGTTTACATAATTCAATTGGTATATGTTGCAAAATTACTCTAAGAACTGGGTTGTGGGGAGTACAATCTCAGGTGGCATATGACCTTGGAAATTCTGAAGCAAGAAAGCCATAACTGCCTCCATCTATCGTTGTCGTGCTGCTATGTCAGCATCACGTGCTGTTCACTCAGCCTCTCATTGTTATTGCTCAATGTCCCACTCCTCTATGGCCGCTTTAAGGCGTGTTACCTTGGAATACAACTCATCATAAAAGTACTCAAAGCGTAAGCTCAACTCAGCCGAGCCACGATCAAAAACTTGACTCGGGTAAACATCCAACCCAACTCCTCAAACGCGACCCGAGTGCTCCTTAGTTCCCAGAGCTCTTGCTAATGAATCAATAGTTGAGATCTCTTAGGAAGAGCTGTCCTTCTGTTGGAACAAGGTAATTTTTTCCTACAAAATTGAAGAACAAACAATAAATTATGTTAAAAATTAACATACATCCAAATAAAATCATAACACTAACACTTTAGTTTAATTAAATATAAATACTTACATCGACTACTCGAGTTTTATTGTTGATGTATGATCTATTAGCCCTTTTATGAACTGCCGTCCATACATCATCACGGGTCACCGAGCACCCAACCTCAGCCTCCTAAAAATTTGAAGAATTAATAAAGTGTTTATTATATAATTTAGTGTATTATTAAAATTCAAATAGAATGTTGAGAAATAGAAACTTACCATCTCAGCCTTCTTACGTGCAAGACTCTTCAATCCAGTGGTATGTGTTATTGTCTAGCGTCTTCTCTTTCGTCTGTTCTTGGCAGCCACATCCTAGTCAATCACATAAACAAATTAGTTAATCACATTGTATAAAAATTACAATGTATGAACATATCAATATAGTTAATTACCCTGGACTTTGCCTCAAGGCAATA
Source organism: Gleditsia sinensis (assembly GCA_037074535.1). NCBI lineage: Eukaryota > Viridiplantae > Streptophyta > Magnoliopsida > Fabales > Fabaceae > Gleditsia > Gleditsia sinensis. The sequence goes on from CM073474.1 coordinate 6,777,125, forward strand.
GTCAAAGAAAGTCGCCCACTGATCGTGTTGGATGCCAACTGGTACGTCATTCTACAATTTTTCCCTAGTCTTAGTCCCATCGTACTTCAGCTTAAACACATGTAACGTGCAGCTCTCCACTTTTCCCCAAGTGACTACAATACTAATTTCTTGTGGAAGCCAAACACAATAAACTTAGTCTACAAACAAAAGAACAAATGTTAATGAAACTTAAAAAAAAGCCGTTATGATTAATTAATATTAAGTGTTTGTATCTATGCGGTATTTATGAAGACATTCATTTTGTAATCTTCTGGAATAGATCTCCAGTCTCTGTAGGAGATTGGGAAGAAGCGAAAGTTATCTCCTATGGTGCCAAAGGAAACACCTAGTAACCACCGTTATCTTTGATGGGCTGGTGGGTGTCGTTGAACTGGACAACGATCTTATGCCCACAGGTTAGTGCCCAGACGTTGTTAACCATAAATTGGGAAGGCGTCACCTGCCTGGTCCCATCTGGTATAGATAAAATTAGAAGGTTATGTCAGTAAGAGAAAGTTATTATAAACAAAATAGTTTTATGATACTTATCAGTGACATCACCTATCCAACTCCTCTTACGTCAACACTCCTGTTAAGCAGGCTGATGCTATTCCTCCATGTCAGTGAACAGATTGTCAATGTTAATGTCGAAGTCGTCTTCCGTTGCTTAAGTGTCGAGAAGTGGGAGTGTGGATAGGACAAGCTTGGACTTCAATGCCCGAGCGTCAAAAGGGGGATATGGATACAAGACTTATCTATGTCCAAAACCATTATAAAGTTAAATAATTAAATATTATGTCTATCAATTAATACGTTAATGAACTAACTAATTCATTTTTTAGCTGTTCTCCGAAGATTAACTAATATAGCGAAAATATTTTTCCTTACTTTTATTTTATTTAATATATTAATAACTTTTGATATTTATATTTTTTTATTTGTAATTTATGGTCCACAACACACAACCTTTCCATTAATGACTATTTATGTAACTCAAACTCCGCAATTAATTTATTATGTTTCATCTATTAATTATTAATGTTCATTTATTTATTTATTTATTTATTTATTAATATTTCATCTAAATAATCATATAACCTATATGAGAACTACTCTAAATAATTGCTCATTCTATAAAATTTCTCTTAAAAAATTTTGACATGTAATTTCAACTATCTAATTTGCATAATTACGCTTAATTTAAACTAAGTAAAAATAACTCAATTTTTTTTTCAATTCTACAAGTTATCATTGACAAGTTTGTTCCATTCTATAAAATTACTCTTACTCATTTATGATACATGTATAAAATTATTCAAATTTATGCATATCATGTCATTCCATCCACTTGGCTTCCTCTATTAATATTTTACATACAGTTATTAATTATATTTACTAATGTAATAATTATTTTGGTTTCTTCTAAATTAATTGTAACTATGACAAATACACTAAATAGCTCTTGTCCCAAATTGTTTTCAATAATATTTTTCACATAATTATACGTTCTTATACTTCTATTTTAATTTTTTATAACAATTTCGAATACTAATTATTTATGTAACTCAATTTTATTTTATACTCCACAATTAATTTACCCCATTCTATCTATTAATTATTAATATTTATTATTTAATTTACTAGCTATGTTGTAGCTTCTGAATAATCATATCATATGTACAAGAACTACTCGAAATAATTGTCCCTAAATAACTCTTACCCCATAATTAGGTCTTTTTCATTGTTTTCTAGTAATAAATGTATATTACCAATTGTTTACTTGTAATATTATTATAACAATTGTTTACTCCTAATTTTACTATATAAATATAATACATTCAACACATATAATAGAATTAAACAACTTAACAAAATATATATAGTATAGATTATCAACAATTTCTAATAAAATATTCTCATCTAACTCATAAACTCATTCAAACATGTATTATATAAAAAATATTGACAAAAGTAAAATTATTAGAATACATACCTTCAGCAAGACAAAAAAGCTACAAACTGCAAATGTCGGTTAACGAGTGTAGGTTCTTCACAAAGAGAAAAGAGGAATTGTTTGAACACGTAGTGAAAGTAAAAAGGGAAAACCAGATTTATAAAATTTTCCATGGTTTAAAGACGATTATAAAACCATCGTAAAACCAAGTTTTAATGACGATTACTATGTAATCTGTCATGCAAATGGCGTGTGGAATAACGACGGTTAATGTAAACTGTCGTTTAGTTCTCCACTCTCAATGAAAAATCAAATTTTTTTCGACGGTTTCCATTAATTCGTTGTTAAGTCACAACGGTTACTGACAAACTATCATTAAACCTAATTAACATCTATCCATTGGTAAATAAATACGGTTCATGTAAACTGTTGTTACTTAACAACGGTTCATATGAACCATCTTTATGTAACAATGGCTTTTGAGAAACCTTTGTTAAAATCATTGGTGTAACAACGGTTTGAAAATTTTTGTTATACCCGGCTTTAGTAACGGCTTTATTTGACCGTCGTTAAAACCCGCCTTCGTTGTAGTGATAACACTTACATTCAACCATTGAATACATAGTACATTCCTTCATCTCTTCTCTCTTTCTATCTTCTCTCTTCTTCTATTTCAAGTTTGCCTGTTATGGAAAACTAACAATATATAAGACTTTTCAAACACATTTTTATGAAAAATTAAGTGCTATAATGTGATTTCCAACTTGTTCTAAGGTCTTACAAAGAGAAACACACAATTCTTGAGACCAACTTGTTTAAGCTCTTTTATTTGAGTTGGTAAAGCTCTAATGAGTGAGTTTTATACACATAAATTAAATATTTTCATCTTATCTTTTTGTCATAATTAAGCATAAATCTCCCTTACTTGTCTTTAGTTTGTGTATTTCTTACAGATTGAGAGAAGAGTAGAAAATGGATTTAATTGGAGGAATCAGAGCTAAATTGTGGTTCTTTGGGAATGATGTCTATAAATCAAGCAGATAAAACAAATTCATTAAGGATGGCTGAGTAAGGAGCATTATCATATTGACTCTTGAGATGCATCCTAATGGAGATATGCACAAATTTATTCTTAATTTATAATCACATTTCCAAAAGAACTAAAATATAAAGATTCACGGCAAAGCACCCAATATTGAAAATATGTTTGTTGTTTGTAGTCCAGCCCAACCTTACTGCAGTACTTGGGCCATATCTCCAAATATACATATTCAATATGTATGCACTTTGGTAGGTATGTAGCTGACACAATTGGATATAACTTTTATGTTCAAGTGGTCAGAAAATTCAGACATTAAAAGGGCCAAAAGTGGGATAGAACAGAATCTGTCTCCTGCTGCAGTCCAGCCTGACTTTGCTCTATTATTTTGACCATAAGTCACAAATTACATATCCAATTTATCCCAAATTTGTCTTGATGGAAATATAATAAAATTTTCTACAACTTTCGTGTTGATGGAGTCAGCAAATTCGGCAAATTTCAAGACGATATTCAAGGTTCAATTTCGGTGCACATGATGGAATCCAAATTGTCAACTTTTTACAACTTCCTACCTAACAATTTTGACAATTACCACACCTACCACACTTAATTGTTTCTATAAATAGAGGGTTTGAGGGGTGAGTTAGGGAGCTTTTGGAGAGAGCTTGGGAAAATTTTGTTGGAATTCTACATACTTGTAATGTTATTCTCTCTTTAGGAATTTTGTTTTTTTCATTTTCTTTCATAATATTATCATGTTTCTTTATCTTTCATTTTTCTTTCTTGCCTTAATTATGGAGAACTAATCTCCTAATACTAAGGTGAAAGGTTGAAACTCTTAGTATGAGAATAATAATTCATGTAACTCTTAATTTTAATGTTTATATTTGATGTTGTATTTACATCCTTCTTTTCTTATGTTATGTTTTACTGGCTGGTTGAGCCACCTATTTCTTCTTCTTGTTTAATGGCTGGCTTTGCCATCTACTTCTTATTTTTATTGTTCATGGTTGGCTTTGCCACCTACTTTATTTTATTTTATTTTGTTATGTTAATTAATTTTCTACCTTTCATTTTTTGCATAAGTTAATCTTGTAAAATGTGAATTTTGATATATTGTAGACAATCTTTGGCACAATAAATGCTTAAATCAATCTTGATTTATTGTAGAAAATATAATGATTGGCACAATTTATACTTGAATCCATTTACAAGTTATCTTTTGCATCTTTTTATTTTAAATCTTGTAAAGTGTGAACCTTGATACATTGTAGACAATTTTTGGCACAATAAATACTTGAATCAGTCTTGATTTATTGTAGACAATATGGTGATTGGTATAATGTACGCTTGAATCCATTTTACAAGAGTGTTTTATATATTAGTAATACAATAAAAAGGAGGTAAATATAATTCATGTATAAATAAAGGTGAGTTTAAATTAACATATCTTCCGATTGGAAACTTATTCATGTAAGGATTCTAATAGAGTAATAAAAGAGTTACATTTATCTTTATTCGATATACCAAGAGTGGATCCCCTAACCTTAGCATGCTTCCTTACTTTGAATATATCTTCATTTAAATTCAGTATATTAGTTCTTTGCGTATTTTGTTCAATATTTCTCTCACAAAACAAGACATTGGGAACTAGGTTAGAAGTATTTATTTCGGATCTAAATTAGAATTTTCTCTCAATTGGCAATCTCTGTGGAATCGACCTTGCATACCACTAAATCTATACTCCAATAGATTCGTGCACTTGCGAGTTTTAATTAAAACAACAAGTTTTTGGCGCCGTTGTCGAGGATTGCGACGGAAAAGCTATTTGGATCCAGGTAAGTATTTTTCTTCCACTAGTTATAGTTAGAACATTTGTTTATTCTGTGTATAGAAATTTTTCTTAAAAATTGGTGTAGTTTGGGTGTATAAAATTGGTGGATTCTGCCAACAAGGCTAAAAGTGCCTAAGGAGTATGGGTTTTAAGTGAAACCATTGTGATTCCTCCATATTTTTCTGGGAAGTCTACCGATTAAATACTACCCATTATTACTAACACTTTGAAAAAAAAGAGTTTGTATAATTTTGTGATTTTTTTTGTGGTATTTGCATTTTGTTGCCATTGTGTAGTTAGATTCTTTTTCATAATTAGGAAGCAATTTTTTTTAGTTTATGCGTGCTCTGAAACGTGATAAAGATAAGCGGTTGGTTAAGAAAAGTTTAGGGTCAACTATTGATTATACAATAGAGACATTAGATTCTGCTGGATCACCATTAAAAATGGAAGAACAAGTTGTGCATAATAAAACTCTTGTGGAGTACTTCTCACCTATCATAGCCAACTTTTACCACAATCTACTGCAACTCATTTTGAACTCAAACCAGTCATACTCCAACTTTTACCATCATTTTATGGTATAGAAAGAGAAGATACATGCATATTAAAGAGTTTCTTGAAATCTGCTCAACTTTTCGCTTCCAAAATTTCAATGATGAATAAATTAGGCTTAGAATGTTTTCATTTTCATTGAAAGATAAAGCTAAAGTTTGGTTGAACTCCCTTCCTACAGGAACTATAACTAGTTGGAATCAATTGGTAAATAAGTTTCTAGAAATTTTTTTCCCATGTCTAAAACTGATGCCCTTAGAAGAGAAATTTTTGATTTTTGTCAAAAAGAGGGTGAATAATTTTTTGAATGTTGGGAAAGATTTAATGATCTTCTTTTGAAATGTCCTCATCATGGTTTTGAAACTTGGAGATTGATGAAATATTTCTATGATGGTTTAACTTCATCAAACCGTCAAATGATCCAAAGCATGCATAGTGGGAGATTTTTACAATTGAATGAGGGGGAAACTTGGAAATCCTTATGATCTTTATCTGAAAATTCTCAACATTAGAACTGCATAGATCCCAGGGATAAGAAGTCTCAAACACAGAAAAGGGAGGACTTTATGAAGTGAGTGATGACACAGATGTGAGAATTACCTTAGCTAGTCTGACTAGAAAGGTAAAAACTTTAACTTTAAGCCATACTTTAAACCCTTCTACCAATACTAGGATAGAGGCATGTGCCTTATATTCTAGTACATCTCACATTGCACAATCTTGTCCATCCATACCAGCTTACCAAGAGGAATTCTCTGAGCAAGCTAATTCTCTTCAATCTTATGGGAAGTCATCAGACAGTCCATTTGCACCTACATACAATCCAAATTGGAGGAATCATCCAAATTTTTCATGGAGGCAAAATCAACCTGCAATGAATCAAGTTGGGCAACAATTTGGCCCTTCCAATTCATACCCTCAAGTTCCTCAACATGCTCCTCCTTTCGAGGTACCTCAACAAAGAAAACCTTCTTTGGAAGATACTCTACAACAGTTCATGCAATTGACCCAACAAGTCTTGCAATCTCATACTCAAGCTATTTCAAAGTTTGAAACACAATTGGGTCAAATAGCCAATATTGTAGGAGAAAGAGAAAAAGGAAAATTTTCCAGTCAACCTGTTCCTAATCCTAAGGGTCAATTTGAAGTAGGATCATCAACAAATCCTAATGAAGAAGTAAAGTTTGTAACAACCCTTAGATCTGAAAAAGTCATTGATAATCTTGTTCACATGCCAAAAAATGAGGAACAGAGTCAACATAAATCCCAAACTAATGACTCAAGTGAAAAGAAAAGTGAAAAGATTTCTTATGCCCCCAAAGCTCCTTTCCCTCAAAGACTTGCGACAAACAAGAAAAGTACTTAATATAGTGACATTTTAGAGGTGTTTAAGCAAGTAAGCATTAACATCCCTTTTCTTGACACCATCAAACAAGTACTTGCTTATTCAAAATTCCTAAAAGATCTTTGCACGGTGAAAAGGAAAACCAATGTTCCAAAAAAGGCATTTTTGACTGAACAAGTAAGCTCTATAATTCACCAAAAAAACTCCTATCAAGTACAAAGATCCTGGTTGTCCTACAATTTCTTGTGTGATAGGTGACCATGTGATTAATCGAGCCTTACTTGATCTAGGAGCAAATGTGAATATGCCGCCTTACTTTGTGCATGAGAAACTTGGGTTAGTAAAATTGAAACCTACACCAGTGACCCTTCAGTTAGCTGATAGGGCCACAAAAATTTCTAAATGTGTCATAGAGGATGTGCTTATAAAAGTTGATAAATTCTACATTCCTGTAGATTTCATTGTTCTTGACACTGAACCTGTTGAGAATACAGAGACACAAATTCTAGTCATTTTGGGTAGACCATTTCTGGCAACATCCAATGTAATCATTAATTGTCGAAATGGAATTTTGAATTTATCTTTTGGAAATATGACTGTAGAATTAAATGTTTTTAATATCTCTCATTAATCTATGGACATAGATGATTTAGGTGAGGTTAACCTGATTGAAAGTGCCATTTATGATTCATTTTTAGACTTCTTTAGTAATGATCATCTAGAAAAATATTTGATTCATTTCGATAAGGATAAAGATGAGGATTATCTGGTTCGTGAAGTAGACTCTTTGTTAGAGACAACTCCACTAATGGATACTGATAAATGAAAAGCTAAAAAAGAAAAAGTCTCACCTTTTGAGTCAGTTCCACTGTCATCTGCTGTTTATACTGTTTACCCACATGGTGCAGTAAAGATTAAAAATCCCAAGAACGGTGATGTGTTTAAAGTAAATGGTCAAAGATTGGAAGCATTTTTGGAATTACCAAATCCGGAGATAGAGGAGACACCTTTGCGTGATTCTGTCTACAATGATTAATTTGCTTTTGTTGTTAAAAGTTACCATGCAAGTTATCTAGGTAAGATCGGTCTTTATTTAACTTGCATTAATTGGTTTCCTTAGTGTTATTTTTTTTTGAATTTCTATTGTTTCCTTGCTTTTGTTGCTTTTTCTCTTTCTAAAAAAAAGGTTTCTTTTTGAGTCGATAATGGAGGACATTCTCACACAATTGAAAAATCATTTTCCTTCTCTTCCACCTAATGCATTGACAAAAATTTACAAAGCACGAGTTGCAAGATTAAGGGTGTTGATGAACATGAGGATGCCTACTGATATTCGTTGGCTAATTAAAGCTAAGGTACGGTTATCAGGTGAGTCTACAAATGATTTCATCTCTTACATGCCTGGTTTAGGAAAAAGCAGTTTTGCTAAAAAGCGCAGAGCTAAATAAATAGGTGTTTGTTACAAATGTGGACGTGAAACTTGTAACAAACGTTGCCGTTCTTTGGGTTGGGTGTCTGTAAATTGGGAAGAAAAAATTAAGTTCATTAAGGATGGCTTGAGTAAGGAGTCATTGGATGATGACTTGCATCCAACGTTTCTTGAGACACATTCTAGTGGATCTGTGCATATCGGTATTGTCGATTTATGGCCCCATTTCAAAAAAGAACATAAATGGTACAGTCTTGGGAATCTGACGTTAAAAGACCCTGTTTGCCAATTTATAAGAAAATTGGATGGGAAGCATATCCTCGACCCATAGAGGGCGTTTAAGTGGTTACTGGACGTAAAACCAGAGGAAGATGTGAGCCACAATCACAACTACTGTACATATGCATGCGTGCTGTCACTTTTGAATTTTTCACCTTTAATTTAACTGACATTTTTCAGCCTATTCTTATAGCTATTGAAATTATGCCCCCGGTCTATTCACATAGCTATTACAAGTATGCCCTTATTTGAGTCTTATAAATGTGCACCTCATTATCTTCATCTTCATAATCAAAGTTAAGGTGAGTGCAGATATGGAAGGAACCACAGTTCATCACTTTCGAAATATTTATGTCTTTTGTGGTTCCAGTCATGAAAAAAATGGAGAGTATGTAAAAGCAGCATAAACTTTGGGTATGGTACTAGCCAGGAGAAAGATTCATTTAGTTTATGGTGGAGGTTGTTGAGGGTTAATGGGGAGTGTGTCTGGATCTGCATATCTAGGAGGATGCTAAGTTCTTGGTATTATTCCTACAGCTCTAGCTGTATCAAACATCGTAGAAAAAATAATTGGGGAAGAATGTAGGGTATCCTCTATGCATGAACGAATTGCTAAAATGATGTGCAACGCTGACGCCTTCATTGCCTTACCTGGTGGTTTTGATACTCTAGAGGAAATTTTCCAAGTCGTCTCTTGGGCACAACTAAACATGCACCATAAACCCATAGGTTTGTTGAATGTTAACAATTTCTTTGATGGTTTGTTGTCTTTTCTTGATCATGCTGTAGAACAAAGGATTATCTCGCACTCAGCACGTCAGATTCTCATCTCAGCCTCAAATGCTGACGAGTTGATTGATGCATTACAAGTATTTGTTCATGTACCTGATCCAGTTATAGCTCAAATAGATTGGACAACAGAAAATCGCAGAAAGCGTAAACTGGACTTGGATCTTCATTTGTAACACCTTTTACTTGCTTGAATCAATTTTTATTTTCTGTTTAGTTTGCTGCAGGTTCATCTTTTCTTAGATCTCCTTCCAGGTAATATCTCTTTTAATCTTTATTGTTTATTTTGTGTTTCTTCATCTAGAAAAAGAAAACAAAAAAAAAATTGAGTGATGTTTTGGGATTAGGCAAAGCTAGCACCAATAATGAAAATGATTTAAAATGCTTGTAACCTTTGAAAAATTGATGAGTTCTGAGTGTTATGTGTGAACTTGAATTCTAATGTAACTTATGTTTTATTTGAGAATCCTAATATCTTGTACACTTAATCTTTTACATTTGACTGATTGTTTATTCAGAAAAGATTTATGTGATTTAGATATGTTAATTGATCTCATAAGACTCTAGAACTTATTTAATTGTCACTTGAGGCGAAATCCTAGACTACTCTCCATTTAAGAAATGAATTAGGCATGGTTGGAATCGTTTAAACCTTTCAAACCAACCTATACATGATGATATCCCTAGCAACCTATTTTGAGCCTATATTCATCCTTTCTTGAACACCTATATTATTATCTAACCTTTAAATAAAAATATTTCTAACTCTTACCTTTCACTCACAGGAATGATCATTTAAAAAGCTATGGTTCAGGGGTGAATGGTAGAAGTTTAAAAAAGAAAAAAAAGAAAAAAAAAAGAGAAAAAAAGAAGAAAAAAAGAAAGTTAATACTCCCTAAATAAATAAGATTGGGGGTGTTTATCTTTAAAAAAAAATAGTATGAGCAAATAAATGTAAGGATGATGAAAAGGTTGGAGATATAATTCACAGTATAATATCAAAAGTATTTGGGAGGCTTTAAATGATCATGTATGTTGAAGTGTGAATTGAGCTTTCATTCATATCATTTTATTCACCTTTAACCTATGCCATACATTACAAGTCTAATGAAAGTCCTAATGATCTTAAATGTTATGATTAGTCTACATTAGTGGAGAGTGACATGAAAAATAAGCTTATAGAGTCTCAAATACATATATCTAGAAATCTGTTTTAAATATTTGATTACATAAATTTATTTGAATGTGAAAAGTCTAATGTCATAAGACTACTACACACACACACTTGGGATTCAAGAGTAAACCATATGTTGCATTTGAATAAAAGTTCTACATAACCTTGAAATTTTGATATTTTCCTTGGTTGCACATTTTAGATCCGTGGGAATGCTTAGTAAGCCAAAAACAAGTCATCACTCACTCATATTTTAAATTTTGAAGTTTGTGTGTTTTGCTTGAGGACAAGCAAAAGATTAAGTTTAGGGGTATTTGATGAGTGAGTTTTATACTCATAAATTAATTATTTTCATCTTATCTTTTTGCCATAATGAAGAATAAATCTCCCTTACTTGTCTTTAGTTTGTGTATTTCTTATAGATGGAGAGAAGAGTAGAAAATGGACTTAATTGGAGGAATCAGAGCTAAATTGTGATTTTTTGGGAATGATGTCTATAAATCAAGCAGATAAAACAAATTCATTAAGGATGGCTGAGTAAGGAGTATTATCATATTGACTCTTGAGACGCATCCTAATGGAGATATGCACAAATTTATTCTTGATTTATGATCACATTTCCAAAAGAACTAAAACATAAAGATTCACGGCAAAGTACCCAATGTTGAGAATATGTTTGCTGTTTGTAGTCTAGCCCAACTTTGCTGCAGTACTTGGGCCATATCTCCAAAAATCCATATCCAATATGTATGAAATATGGTAAGTGTGTAGCTCACACAATTGGATACAACTTTTATGTTCAAGTGGTCAGAAAATTCAGACATTAAAAGGGCCAAAAGTGGGATAGAACAGAATCTGTCTCCTGCTGCAGTCCAGCCTGACTTTGCTCTATTATTTTGACCATAAGTCACAAATTACATATCCAATTTATCCCAAATTTGTCTTGACGGAAATATAATAAAATTTTCTACAACTTTCGTGTTGATGGAGTCAGCAAATTCGGCAAATTTCAAGACGATATTCAAGGTTCAATTTCGGTGCACATGATGGAATCCAAATTGTCAACTTTTTACAACTTCCTACCTAACAATTTTGAAAATTACCACACCTAATTGTTTCTATAAATAGAGGGCTTGAGGGGTGAGTTAGGGAGCTTTTGGAGAGAGTTTGGAAAAGTTTTGTTGGAATTCTACATACTTGTAATGTTATTCTCTCTTTAGGCATTTTGTATTTTTCATTTTCTTTCATAATATTATCATGTTTCTTCATCTTTCATTTTTCTTTCTTGCCTTCATTATGGAGAACTAATCTCTTAATGCTAAGGTGAAAGATTGAAACTCTTGGTATGAGAATAATAATTCATTTCACTCTTAATTTTAATGTTTATATTTGATGTTGTATTTACCTCCTTCTTTTCTTATATTATGTTTTACTGGCTGACTGAACCACCTATTTCTTCTTCTTGTTTAATGGCTAGCTTTGCCGTCTACTTCTTATTTTTATTGTTCATGGTTGGCTTTGCCACCTACTTTATTTTATTTTATTTTGTTATGTTAATTAATTTTCTACCTTTCATTTTCTGCATAAGTTAATCTTGTAAAATGTGAATTTTGATATATTGTAGACAATCTTTGGCACAATAAATGCTTGAATCAATCTTGATTTATTGTAGACAATATAATGATTGGCACAATTTATGCTTGAATCCATTTACAAGTTATCTTTTGCATCTTTGTATTTTAAATCTTGTAAAGTGTGAACCTTGATACATTGTAGACAATTTTTGACACAATAAATACTTGAATCAGTCTTGATTTATTGTAGACAATATGGTGATTGGCATAATGTATGCTTGAATCCATTTTACAATAGTGTTTTATATATTAGTAATACAATAAAAAAGATGTAAATATAATTCATGTATAAACAAAGGTGAGTTTAAATTAACATATCTTCCGATTGAAAACTTATTCATGTAAGGATTTTAATTGAGTAATAAAAGAGTTACATTTATCTTTATTCGATATACCAAGAGTGGATCCCCTAACCTTAGCATGCTTCCTTACTTTGAATACATCTTCATTTAAATTCAGTATATTAGTTCTTTGCGTATTTTGTTCAATATTTCTCTCACAAAACAAGACATTGGGAACTAGGTTAGAAGTATTTATTTCGGATCTAAATTAGAATTTTCTCTCAATTGGCAATCTCTGTGGGATCGACCTTGCATACCACTAAATCTATACTCCAATAGATTCGTGCACTTACGAGTTTTAATTAAAACAACAACAAGCTCCATCTTGTAAATCTACTTTTGAGAGAGTTCATTTGAGAAATATTCTTCTTCTACAATCATAATAAAGAAAGGGAAGAGTGTCCCTTGAAGTGACTTGCCTCTAGGAAGAGCGGTGTGCTTTATTCTAGAGAGAGTGACAACTTTAGGAGATAGGGTAGAACTCATTCATTTTTTCAAGGTCCTCCATTTTAAGAATAAGCATCAAAAGAGCTTGGTTTACCTCTACTGTAGTCTTAGGATGAAAAAAGGATTTTTTTTTCACCAAATTACCAACCGAGGCTCCAATAATCTTCCATTGGCTTTGGAAGTAGACTGCTTACGAGCCATCTAGATCTAGTGCTTTAAGAACATCAATGCTAAACAAAACATTTTAAAGCTCCCTATCATCAAACAGGCATTGTAAGTCTCTAGGAATATTTTCATAAAGGCTCAAAAAACAATATGTTGGTAGCAAGTTTCTGTTCACCCCTTGATCCTTGCTTAAAAGGCTAGAAAAAAAAGACTTAATAGCTATGTTTTTAAGATTGTTCTGATCAAAGACCCATCTTCATCAATTAACTTTATTGTTTGGTTAGGCATTTTATATTATTTACAATCATAATAATAGCTTTGAAAAGTATATATTACTCTTAAAACCCACAAAAAAGTATTATTAAAAAAATAATTTAGCAAGTACAATTTTTTAAAATTTTAAGCTAAATTATGTGTACATTTTTTCAGCTTAAAATCTTGTGCAATATATTTTTCTATGTTATAAAAACTTAGCAATCAGCACCAAAAAAATCATTGTTGTAAGAACTCGACTAGTTGATTCAATCGAAAAATCAAAGAATTGGGATGGTCACCGATCCGATCACATAGCACAAACTGATGCTATTAGTGGATAAAGAACCATTCAAAACCAAGCTCTTAGGTTAAAGTTGCTATGCCTTTTCCACTAAGCCATGCCACTATCTCTAGTTTGATATTGTAAACTATAATATATGTAAACTAGATAATATAATATATCATTATATATTTAAAGAAAATGAGTTATCTATCAATAATTATTTCTTAAAATCTAATTAATAATTTTTTTTAATTAAAATTCTTATAAATGCATTCTAAAAAATTATTTTATATATATATATATATATATATATATATATATATATATATATCTTATGTTACTACACTACTTTCTGGTAGTACAAAGCTAATTGAAGATTCTGGAAGAGCTATAATTATATTACTAGAATGAACAAAATTTATCATAAACAATGCTTTATTTTCTTCTAAATCTCAAAAAAATTTGTTGAGTTTCAAATATATTTGTTGTAACGGATATTACATAGAGAATGTATGTGAAAAAAATAATGAATACATTCATATTACAAGCATTGTTTTAGGTAAGAAAAGTGTATTAGAAATATTACCTATTTTTTTCTTCTGGATTGTACTATACAAAAATTAGTGCACTTGAGATACGTTCTACAATAAGCCAAAAGTTTATTGATTCAAAAACTTTCACTATTTGACATGACCGGTTGGGACATCGTAGATCAATAATGATGCAAAAAATTATTGAAAATTCACATGGGTACCTATTGAAAAAAACTAAAGATTTTTCAATTTAAGGAATTCTCATGTGTTGCTTGTTCTCAAGGTAAATTGATTATTAAGCCATTACTAACTAAAGTTAGAACTAAATCTCCAACATTTTTGGAACGTATATATGGTGATATATGTGGATCTATTCATCCTATATATAGGCCATTTAGATAGTTTATGGTATTAATACATGCATCTAGTAGATGGTCTCACGTGTGCTTGCTATCAACTTGCAATCTAGCATTTGCAAGATTACTTGTTCAAATTATTCTATTAAGAGCACAATTTTTAGATTATATAATTAAATCCATTCGCCTTGATAATGCTGGTGAATTTTTTTTACAAGCTTTTAATAACTATTGTATGTCAATTGGCATAAATGTTGAATATCCTATAGCTCATGTTCATACTCAAAATAGGTTAGCTGGATCATTTATTAAGCAACTTCAATTAATAGCTAGACCTTTGCTTATGTGAACAAAGCTTCTTGTCTCTGTTTGGGGACATACAATTTTATATGCAGCAGCTCTAGTATGTATCAAACCAATAAGTTATCATAAATATTCTTCTTTACAATTGGCTTATGGTCATGATCCAAATATTTTCCATCTTTTAATTTTTTGGGTTTACGATATATGTTTCAATAACCTTACCACAACGCATTAAGATTGGTCCTCAAAGGAGATTGGAAATATATGTTGGATATAATTCTCCTTTCATTATAAGATAAATTGAGTCAATGACAAAAGACATATTTACAACATGTTTTATGGATTGTCATTTTGATGAACTAGTCTTCCCAATATTAAGGGGAGAAAATAAAAAATAGCTAGTCAAAGAAATTATATGGAATATTTTGTCATATTTTGATCCTTGCACAAAACAATACGAACTTAAAGTTCAAAAGATAATTTATTTATAAAGTATAGCAAATCAACTGCCAAATGTACTTACTGACCTAAAAAAAAGACCAAGTCACATATACTAGCCGTAAATACTTCTGTACGAATTGATGTCCTTAAAGAACAATCCGCTAGAAAAATTGCTAACGAGTCTAAAACACATTAAATGTATAGTAGACCAATCAGTTCAAAAGATAAAAATCCGAACAAAAGAAAAGAAACATTTATTCAATATCAGCCCATTAAAAAATAAATGCTCTTGAAGAGACTAAAAACAAAAAAAAAGTACTTCTCGAAGAAGTTCAGATACCTGAAATTGATGAAAATGAAGAGATCTCAATCAATTATGTATCTACGGGGAAACGATTAAATAAAAAATAGTTGTCGACAACACTTTTTTGTATATAGTAGCACTTAATTTTTTGAATGATAATAAGGATTATGAATCTACATATGTCGATGAGTGTCGACGTAGATGGGATTGGCCAAAATGGAAAGACACAATTCAAGCATAATTAAATTCACTGAAAAAATGTGAGGTTTTTGGACCTATAGTTCAAACACTTGAATGTGTAATACCTGTTAGGTACAAATGGGTATTTGTACGTAAGAGAAATGAGAAAAATAAAATTGTAAGGTATAAAGCACGACTTGTTGCACAATGCTTTTCATAAAGACTTGGAATTGATTATAAGTTCACATATTCTCCTGTGGTAAATACAATTACATTTCGTTGTCTCATTAGTCTAGTAGTACATTAAAAACTTAATATGCATCTTATGGATACAATCTATTTATATGACTCACTTGATAGTGACATACATATATATGAAAATTCTAGCAGGATTTAAGATGCTTGAGACATATAATTTGAAATCTCAGGAACTTTATTCAATTAAATTACAAAGATATTTATGGATTAAAACAGTTTAGACGAATGTGGCATAACCGTCTTAGTGAATATTTGTTAAAGGATAGTTATAAGAATGACTATATATGTCCATGTGTTTATATAAAGAAAGCAAATTAAAGATTTGATATTATTATGTCATATGTTGTTGTTTTACATATTATTGGAACTCCTAAAGAGATTACAAAGGCAGTAGAGTGTTTGAAGAAAGAGTTTGAAATAAAAGACTTTGGAAAAACAAAATTTTATCTTGACTTACAATTTGAACATTTAAGAAATGAAATTTTTATTCATCAATCAACTTATATAGAAAAAATCCTTAAAAAATTTTACATGGACAAAGTACATCAATTAAGTATCCCAATGGTTGTTTGCTTACTTGATGTGAAACAAGATGTTTTCTGACCTCGAGATGATATTGAAGAAGTTCTTAGTCTTGAAGTACTATATCTTATTGCAATTGGTGCATTTATGTACCTTACCAATAATACAAGGCCTGATATAGCTTTTTTTGTTAACCTGTTAATTAGATTTATCTCTTTTCCAACGCGAAGACATTGGAATGAAATTAAACATGTCTTTTGATATCTCTGAGGTACTATTGATATGGGATTACTATATGCAAATGGATCTAGAACAAAACTCATTGGTTATACAAATGCTAGATATTTATCTGATCCACACAAGGCCTGATTTCAAATAGACTATTTATTTACATATGGTGATACAGCTATATCATGGTATTCTATAAAACAAACACTTGATGCTACTTCTTCAAATCATGCAGACATTATAGCAATTCATGAAGCCACTCATGAATGTATTTGGTTGAGATCCATAACTCAACAAATTTGAGAAACATGTGGACTATCTTCTAGAAAGGGGACTCTAACTATACTATATGAAGATAATACTATATGTTGATGAGTGAGTTTTATATTCATAAATTAATTATCTTTAATTTAGAATTTTTGCGATTTTTTGAGTAATTTATGTAATATTTATGTGTGATTGTATGTTTATTTTGTAGATAAAAGAAGATGAAGAATTGAGAGACAATTGGAGAAAAAAAATATCAAGGACTGTAGATTTTTGACAGCTTTGACGTTGTTTCATTAATTTGGACATAACTTCCTCATACGAGTTTCGATTGAGGAGATTCAAGTGACTATGGAAAGGTAAGAAAAATATCTACAACTATTATTTTATAAGTATTATGTGATTCAGCGTCGCAATGCCAGCCTATGGAGATGCATAGTGTCACAACCCCAACATCATAAGGTCGTGAAGCCAAAAAAAGAAGAAAAAAGAAAAAAACAATCTCCCAATTTCAAATTTAAATTGTAGCAATCCAATGGGCCCAAAACGCTCTTTAAAAATAGAACCTAGGCTACGAAATTACATACGGGTGGAGAGACATAAGAGAGCGAAGAAGATCCTAGCTTAGAAGACGAAGATCAGAGTTTCAATTCAATTATCAATTATCTTTCATCTCTTTCTGTTATTCTTAAATGTTTTCTTTTTATTTTGAGATAATTTTGTATCTTAGCATAAACTAATTTTCTTTTCTAGGGCTACGATGTAGCCTAATTTTGAAGCCTTATATTTTTTATTCAATTTAATGCATAAGTTGTTTTTTAATTGAGTTTCTACACTGTGTAAAATGCGTCTAATTAACTGGCCACTAATTAGATGATCCGTTAATCATAATGAAACCAAAAGGAGATTTATGTGTCTAGAGCAGTGTGTAGGAATCATAGATTGCATGTAAGATAGAGATATACTTACATGATTTGTGCAGTCTTAATTGAGAGCCATAAAACTTAATGAATATTTACTTGTTATAATTCACATGGAGATATAGTGAGTTAGCATTCGAAATATGTTTCTATTAGACCTCGAGAGAGGTTAGTGAATTGTTTAGGGTATGTCAACTGTCAATTAAATTATAATTTCTAGGTTAAAAAGATTGAGAAAACAAGGGAGATTAATTAAGGTGAATTTGGAAACTCTAGAGCTTGTTTCATTAAATTTCTCTTCATAATATTCATTTTCTGTTATATTTCTTATTTTTAATTTTATTTTCATATTTTTTTTCATAAAATCAAGAATTCAAATATTCAGTTAGAGTAGGAATTAAAATAAGAATAGTTACTAATAATCTCAATCCTCATGGGAACGATACTCATACTCTGAAATTTTATTAATTGACAATGACAGTGTATGCTTACACTCAAACGAACATATAATTCGTGCGTATCACATGTATAGCTCAGTTGAAGGAAGGATATATTAAAGAAGATAAAAAAAATCTCACCAAAGTTCTTTTTCACTTATGAACTTAAAAAAAAGTGATATTGACATACAATAAATTCGTTTAAGTAATAATTTGACAGATTTATTCACCAAAGCCTTACTTCAACATTTGAAAGACTAGTATATAAAATTGGAATGCATATACTTCGAGATTTTTAATGATATTGTGAATAGGGGGAGTATACAAGGAATGATGTACTCTTTTTTTCTTTATTAAGATTTTTTTTTACAGAGTTTTTCTCTAGTAAGGTTTTAATGAGGCATATACGTTGTAAAATGGACATCCAATGTGGAGTGTTATAAATTCATCTATTATTGTGGATGTCCATTTAGATCCTCAACTTCTAAAACAATTAATGTTATAAATTAATTCATTATTATGAATGTCCTATTATTTTTTCAACTTCTAAAGTCATTGAATCTCATTTATTTTTCTTGACTTTTGGGTTATCTATCTTTATGATTGTATGCCTATAAATAGAGGCTTCTATGAAGTAATTGAATAAAAAAAATCTTCTCTATATGTTATTCCTTTCTAAGTGTTTTTACATTTTACTTCCTTCTTGTGTAAAATTTCATTTACAATAAATTTTTAGTTCTTTATTTTCTCTTTTTCTCTAAGTGTAATTTATACACCATAAACCTCATTCTCTCTAGATATTTTTGAATGCCCAAAAAACATTTTTTCCACAATATATTATGAGGCTTAAAATTTTTTTTGGAGGGGTTAAAACTTAGAAGCACTGCCACGGCGGGAAGATTTTGTAATATTTTGTAATTTTTAAATAATCAAGTTTTGTGATAAAAAAATATTTTATTTTATTTTAAATGATTATGTTTTGCTAAAAGTAAATATATTTTTAATTAAAATTATTTTTGTTTTTCTTAAAATAATTATATTGGCCTCTAATAAATTTTTGTTTTATTTTTAGAAATATTCTTCCTTTTATTATGTATAAAGATATTATTTTGTGATTTGTTTTACTAAAATTTTTATCAAGAAAAATCACGATTTAAGAGTGCAACTAAAGTTATATAATAAAACAAATTTAATATTTAATTATTAAATAATAATAAGTAAAAAAAAAGCGGGAGGGGGAGATGCGGAAGAAGAGAAAACTCTGTAAACCGAATGAATAGCATGAATAGTATAAATAGTAATCTCCATGTTTTTTCTCTAGATCTAGAGTGTCTACATGCTTCTAATCCCAAAACTAAGGGTATCACTGGATTCAGGATGAAGAGTACTACGATATTAGTCGAATAATTTTTTAAATCAACCGTTAAATCGCCGTAGATCGAAAGTATAAAATCTTAGAAAAAAGAAAACTATGAAATTTCTATTTAGAGACCTCAAATTGAAAATCTAACACCGTAGATGGATTCAGAAGTTAGATAAACTTAAAATAAGAAATTTTTCGACTATCTAACAACTTTTTATGCGTCGTGAACAGTAAATTCGGCCAATCTGAATAGTAATTTTCGACGGTGAATAGTATTTTCTGAAAAGTGAATAGTATCCAACAGTTGATCAGTATTGACCAAGCTCCTGAATGCCAAATTTCACGATTCTAGAGTTATTTTCTAAGTTTTTGAACCATTCGGACACGTTTTTTAGGTCTATTTAATTAAATGTGGATTGAAAAAAATACATTTTAAGGCTGTCCAACTTGGAGCCTTACCCTGTAAATAGATAATTCTTTCTATGACTTACCCTATGCTCTTCTTGAATTTTAAATGTATAATTGATTATATTTACAAATTATTTATATTTTTATATGTCTTTGAAATTGATTAAATTATCTGAATGATTTACAATCTGGTATATAGTTCGAGTATGGTTTTGAAAATAGATTTTTGAATTCATTGAATATGTGATTTTAAATGTATTTCTCATCATATGGTATAGGAAATATATTGTGCATGTCGTATTGATTTATAAAGCTATATGATTACCTTGAAAAAGGGCATGTATATGTGATAAACTCTGATTGAAAAATTTACGACAGATGAACTATATTGAGATTGAAAATCTATATTATACTAAAAACTCTGTATTGGATGATATTGTATATGTGTAAATGATAATTTTTGTGCAAGAATCTTATTGGAAACACTATTTGCTAACAATAGGTGATGTTAGCCCTAGTGCACCTTAATACCTCAGCTAGCAGAGGTGGTGTTAGCCTTGTGTGACAGTCAACACACGGGATATGATATGTGATGGAGAACGAGATGCCTCCTATTTGGACGAGATGCTGACTATATGATATGTGACTTGCCTCCCTTACTCTGTGCTTGGAAAATACCCATATTAGAGTCCCTTCATGTGTCATCTTGAATGGTGGTAGGGCAAACCTCAGCAGGATGCTGAATTTAGGCAAATCCTACACCACCAAAGTACAGAAGGGCCTGAACTCTAATATGGTGGTTCTGATATGAGATCTTCCTAATATATTCATGTGAAATATTTTGATGCATAGTAACATTTGTTTAATGATCATACAGTACAGTATATGGTTTTGAATATCTAAATATCCTTTGATTTGAGAATATTTGAAATATGGGTCCTATATGGATGCACTTCCGAATTAATATTTTTTACGTGATAAATTTTAAAATATAAGTACATCCATATGTTGACCTAAGAGGTCATAGAAGGTATTATCTGCTCACTGAATTATCAAACTCACTATACAATATTTATAAATTTTTTTCAGATGAAAATATAGAGTTTAGTCATTTCCCTTCAGATAGTTGACCAGCTAGACACTATAATCTCTGGGTGAGCCTACTTTGTTTCCAAGGCTCGTAAATTTTGATTATATTGTACTTGTACTCTAGAGTATGCTCTGAATGCCACAGGCAGGATCCCGGCTTCTGCTGTACTTTGATGTTTATAGACTTGATCTGTATATTGTGTATACATAGGAATACCTATTTGTAAAGGAGTGTAATATACATGTTATGAAAAATATATGATCATAAAGTATGTGTTTCACATACTCTAAAATTAGAGACGTGATAGTTTGTATCAAAGCATTAGGTTTCCCTATGGCTATATGAGCAAAAAACTCTTTAGTAGGACCTTTAGTATGGAAATGAGCCAGACATATTTATACTTCAGGTGTTGCTATGGGATTCTATAGGGTTTCAATTTTCTTTCTATTCAAAGTTGCTAAATTTTCTAGTATAAGATTGAATGAATTTTGTGACATCTTAAAAAGGTATCTATGGGTCAATTTCTGCCTGAAAGTGGTAGGGATAGACGTGCCGAAGAATTTAAAGAATTGAAATAGATGCCTAATATAACCGTTTCTAAATGTGACATCCGTTTTACCCGGTTGTCTATATATGGTAGACTTTGATGTGATACTAAGAATGAATTGGTTGGTATCTTGTCATACTATTTTGGAATGTCAATTTAAGGTAATTAAATTTAATATTCCTGGAGAATTTTTGTTCTTGATACAAGGAGACTATAGTGAGGTATCCAATAATCTAATCTATGCTTTAGCAGCCCATAATTTATTACAAAATGGTGCCAAAGATATTTGGCAGTGGTCAAAGATATAGATATGAAATACATTAATATAAATCAAGTTCTAGTGGTTAAAAAATTTTCTGATGTGTTCCCTGAGAAATTTTTAGGATTACCCCAAAATGATAAATAGAATTTGATATTGATTTATTTCCTGAAACCTAACTAATGTCTATATTTCTATATAGAATGGCATGGCATCTATTGAACTTAAGGAACTGAAAAATAATTAGTTACAAGACGTGTTAGACAAGGGATTTAAATGCCCTAGTACTTTTTCTTGAAGTATTCTAGTTCTATCTGTGAAAAGAAAAAAATGGATCGTTGCGATTGTGCATAGATTATAATCAGTTAAATAAAGCGACAATGTGGAACAAATACCCATTACCTCATATAGATTATCTGTTTGACTAGCTATAAAGTGCTCAACATTTTTTTAAAAAAATTTGATTGAAATTTGAGTATCATTAATTAAGGAAAAGAGAGGAGAATAATCTGAAAATAGCTTTCAGGACTTGGTATGAGCACTATGAGTTCTTAGTGATGTCATTGGATTTGAAAAATGCCCTAATTACATTTATGGACTTGATGAATAGTAATTAATCCATTCTTGGATCAATTTATTTTGCATTTATTAACGATATATTAATATGTCTCGACAGTTCAGAGGATCATAAGCAACAATTGAGGACAATTTTACAAATTCTAAGGGAGTATGGTTGGCAAGGATGGTATACAAGTAAACCCTAAGAAAGTAAAAATGGTACAACAATGGCTACGTTCTACTACAGTTAAAGATAAAAATCCAAGTCCAATTTGTGGTTTATGCGGTTGTCTGTTGTCTAATCTATTTAAGCCATAGTTAGATTAGGTACATAAACAAATGCTAGTAAAGTATCAATCAACTCCTCAGCATTTAAAGTTGAAACTAGAATTCGTCGTACTAAATGTGAGACAAACCTTTTGTTCCACAGTTTGATCAAGAAAATACAACAAACCATCAAAGAAGTGATTAACATTTAACAAACATATTAGTTTGTGATGCATATTCAATTGTGCCCAAGTGACTATTTGAAAAATCTCCTCTAAAGTACCAAAACCACCTGGTAAGGCAATGAAGGTATCAGCATTGCTCATCATTCTAGTCATACGCTCATACATGGAAACTACTCTAAATTCTTCTCCAATTGTATTTCCTATGATGTTGGATGCAGTTAGAGCTGTAAGAATAATACCTAGAACTTGACATCCTCCTATATGTGCAGTTGTAGACAAGCACCCTATTAACCCATGGTTACCTCCACCATGGACTAAATGAATTTTTCTCCTAGCAAGCATCATACCTAGGTTTTGTGCTGCTTTCACATACTCTCTATCTTTTCTAAGATTGGAACTACAAAAGATACAAATATTTCGAAACTGACGGAATGAGATTCCCTCTATAATTGCACTCACCCTAACTTTGAATATGAAGGTAAAGATATTAACGTGTGCATTTATAGAACTCAGAGAAAGGCATACTTATAATAGCTATGCGAATAAACCGGCCATTATTAGAATAACTATGTGAGTGATTGGTGGATATCAGCTAAATTCAAGGTGAAAATTTTCAAAAATGACGGCACGCATGCATATGTACAGTAGTTGTGATTGTGACCCATATTAAGCATATAAAGAGAATAAGAGTAAGGTATCACTAGAAATTTTCTTTTCTTTGTTGTCCTTGATGAAGCATTGATGTCTTGATTCTTGTAGGGAAGTTGTAGGTGATAGGCGTAATTATAAAAAAAAAAGTGAAAATACAAACAAGTTAATTGTTGAAGAGGGAGAATCAAATGATTTATTTTGTTTTTCCAATGTTCTTGTCAGTTGACTATTAGTATTATTAAGTCGACTAACTATTTTGAGAATTTTTAATTTGGACTGATTTATTTAATAGTTGATTGATTACATATATTTTGAAGCAATCAACTACATCCTACCAATTAACTACGTGCTCTTTATTTTTCACAAATTTTTATAATTCATAAATATTTTCTTTTCCATGTGTTATTTTTCCACTGAATACCAGCAGCTTTAAAGTAGATTTTGACACATATATTCAAAATTTGCAGCCACCGATTTTTGCTGAAATAGCAACTAGGTTTTGTTTACAGATTTTCAAGAATTACGGCCACCAATTTTAATTTTCTTTCAATGCTTTGTTCAAACTTCTGACTTTCTATTTTGGAACCATGCTTTATTATGCATTTCTCTTTTTCTGCTGTGTCATTTTTTCATTAATGTTTGGCATTAAATGTTAGGTTCTTTTCCTTATTACAAGGAGGGTTAATTTTTTTTTTTAAACTCAATTATTATAGTGTTCAAGTGGTTAGTAGGTTAAAGTAATGAAAAGTTTGAAAAAAATAGACAGATGATGGCCTTATGGTGCTTTGACGAATGTAATCAAGAGAATTAGTAGTGTTAAAGTTCTTATAAAATATTGAAAGTAGGATTTAAATTAATCTTTGGACTCTTAATTTGAAAATATGGAGAATATTTTGAGAACCATGTCCGAAAATAATGTAAGTAATTAAGATATTTGTGTTAAGGGTTTATACCATGCTAAATTGAGTTTAGTATCTAGGATGTATTTAGGATGTGAATTATGTTGAGAAAGAAGATTTTAGAGGAAACCATAGATTTTGAATATTGATGGGATATACTAAGATTTAAAAGAATAGTAATAGTATAATGGTAAAAAAAAAAGATACAAGTGATATATTTTTAGTTGTTTGGTGAGTCAACAAGTAAGAATTGAATATATTATTTTAGAAAATCTATTCAAGAAGCCTTAGGATCTTAGTTAGATTATAGCATAGCTGATAATAAATCTAAATGATGTGTTTATGCATTAGAAGTTATGATTCATGTATCTTTATATAATTTTGGTGAAAGTTAAGATAAATTATTTGTCCTTAGTTGAACTTACTCATATAAGTAGTTAATAGACCAGTATACAAATGACACCATTTGAAGTTTTATATGAAACATAGTAGGTCTCTTAATAGGTGGGTGAGTTGAGTAAAGTTAAACTTTTGAAATCTAATTTGAAATAACATGCAATAAATAGAATATGATTAACCTAAATTGATGATGCTAGTTTGGAAAATATGCTTTAAGCATATGTTTTCAAGTTTAGTGGGAGATCCCTTAGTAGAATTTGCCTATAATAAAGTGTTATTGGATGACTTAAAGTCTTATGTAAGAGATATTATAAACTTTATGTTAGATGATTCAGTGGAGTCAATCTTATGGTAAGATGTCGTTGATAAAGTGAAATTGATTAGAAAAAAAATATAAGCAACTCAAAACATGCCAAAAGTCTATAAGGACCTGAATGTTGAACACTAGAACTTATCAGTTAATGATCAAATTTTCTTAAAGGACTCACCCATGAAAAAGGTAATGAGGTTTGGAAAGAAGAAAAAAGTTAAGATTTAGTATATAGGCTCTTTTAAAATCGTGGACAAAGTATGTATAGTATATATCGCCTAATTTTGTTATCAGGATTAAGTGATGTTTGTACAATCTTTCTTACATCAATGTTAAGGAAGTACCTATCAGATTCTCCTCATACTATTTAATTTCAAGAAATTCAATTGGACAAGAATTTGATTTAATTATGAGTAAAAATTGATGTCTATTGTTGATCGACAAGTGAAAAATTTATGGTTGAAAGAAATTCCTATAGTTAAAATTATATGACAAAATCATACAAGTGAAGAGATTTCTTAGAAAGTAAAGATGATATACAGAAAAGAGATATCCCCAATTTCTTGAGTAATAAGGTTAATAACTGTAATTTATACCTTGACTTCATTCCTTACTTATGAAAGAATTGTTTAAAATTCGGGGACTGAATTTCTTAAGGGGGAAAAAATGTAATATTTCGTAATTTTTAAACAATAATTTTTTACAATAAAAAATATATATTTTTATTTTAAATAATTATGATTTGCTTAAAATAATTATATTGGCCTCAAATAATTTTTTTTTAAATATTCTTTCTTTTATTATGTATAAAGATATTTATTTTGTAATTTGTTTTATTAAAATTTTTATCAAGAAAAGTCACGATTTAAGAGTGCAACTAAAGTTTTACAATAAGGTAAATTTTTAAAAAAATTTGAGATATTTTAGGATGAAAATAATATTATTATATATATAATAAAAAAATTAATATTTAATTATTAAATAATAATAAGTAAAAAAAAAAAGAAATAAAAAGCGGGAGGGGAAGATGTGGAAGAAAAGAAAACTCTGTAAATTGAATGAATAGTATGAATAGTAATTTCTATATTTTCTCTCTAGATCTAGAGTGTTTACAGGCTTCTGATTTCAAAACTAAGGGTACCACTGAATTTAGGACGAAGAGTACTACGATATTGGCCGAATAATTTTTCAAATTAGCCACTGAATAGCCACAAATCAAAAGTAGAAAATCTTAGAAAAAATATAAACTCTGAAATTTCTATTTAGAGACCTCAAATTAAAAATCTAACACCATAGATAGATTCAGGAGTTAGATAAACCTTAAGATAGGAAACTTTTCGGCCATCTGACAACTTTTTATGCGTCGTGAACAGTAAAGTTGGCTGGTATAAATAGTGATTTTTGGTGGTGAATAGTATTTTTCGACTGTAAATAATATCCAACAATTTATCAGTGTTGACCAACCTCCTGGAGGCTAAATTTTGTAATTTTGAAGTCATTTCCTAGATTTTTTGACCTTCCGCACACGTTTTTAGGTCTATTTAGTCGAATGTGAATTGGAAAAATATATTTTAGGGCAATCCAATCTTGAGCCTTACCTTATGAATAGATAATTCTTTTTATGACTTACCCTATGCTCTTCTTGGATTTTAAATGTATAATTGATTATGTTTACAAGTTATTTATACTTTTATATGTTTTTGAAATGGATTAAATTATCTGAATGATTTACAATATGGTATATAGTTCAAGAAGAGTATGGTTTTGAAAATGAATTTTTGAATTCATTGAATATGTGATTTTAAATGTATTTCTCATCATATGGTAAAGAAAATATATTGTGCACGTCGCATTGATTTATAAAGCTATATGATTGCCTTAAAAAAAGGCATATATATGTGATAAACACTGATTGAAAAATTTATGACAGATGAACTATATTATACTGAAAACTTTGTATTAAATAATATAGTATATGTGTAAATAATAATTTCACTAGAAGAATCCTATTGGAAACACTGTTTGCTAACAGCAAGTGATGTTAGCCCTGGTGCATTTTGATAGTTCAGCTAGCAAGGGTGGTGCTAACTTCGTGTGACGCCAACACATGGGTAATGATATGTGATGGAGAGCGGAATGCCTCATATCTGGGCGAGATACTAACTATATGATATGTGACTTACCTCCCTTGTTGTGTGCTTGGAAAATACCCATATTAGAGTCCCTTCGCGTGTCCTCTTGAATGGTGGTAGCGCAAATCTTAGCAGGATGCTGAGTTTAGGCAAATCTTACACCACTAAAGTACGAAAAGCCTGAACTCTGATATGGTGGTTCTGATATGGGATCCTCCTAATATTTTCATGTGAAATATTTTGATGCATAACAACATTTGTTTAATGATCATACAGTACAGTATATGGTTTTGAATATCTGAATATCCTTTGATTTGAAAATATTTGAAATGCGGGTCCCATATGGATGCACTTCCAAATTAATATTTTCTACGTGATAAATTTTAAAATATGAGTACATCCATATGTTGATCTAAGAGGTCATAGAAAGTATTATATGCTCACTGAGTTGTCAAACTTACTACACAATATTTTTACTCTTTTTTTTCAGATAAAAATATAGAGTTTGGTCTTTTCCCTTCAAATAGTTGACCAACTAGACGACATAATCTCTAGGTGAGCCTACTTTATTTCTAAAACTCGTAGATTTTGATTATATTGTACTTGTACTCTAGAGTATGCTCTGAACGCTACAAGCAATCCCTACTTCTGCTGTACTTTGATGTTTATAGACTTAATTTGTATATTATGTATACATAGAAATACCTATTTGTAAATGAGTGTGATATACATGTTATGAAAAATATATGATCGTAAAATATGTATTTCACGTGCCTTAAAATTAGGGACGTGATAGATTTATTCATCCAAGTATTATGGAATCATCATTAATTAGCAGCTTTGTCATCTAAAATCCCTTTAAGATGGTGTTTGATACAAAGTAATTTTAGTTTTTCAAACACTTGGAAAATTATTTTTAAGATGTTAGACTATAATAAATATGAAAATTTTAAAATCCATATGTTA
Organism: Gleditsia sinensis; assembly: GCA_037074535.1. Classification (NCBI taxonomy): domain Eukaryota; kingdom Viridiplantae; phylum Streptophyta; class Magnoliopsida; order Fabales; family Fabaceae; genus Gleditsia; species Gleditsia sinensis. The sequence goes on from CM073474.1 coordinate 6,805,455, forward strand.
TATATTATCTAAATAATACACAAAATTTGATTTTTTATTCATTTCATGCTCAAATATTTTATATATAGATTTTTAGGTACATGAAAAATTAAGATACCCATGTACCAAATGCCAACTAACATTTTTTCTTCTACGCAAAGATATTGATATTTGAATTTATAGTCTTGTACAAACTACTCAATGCTATATCATATCTATGAGGGTTTATTTATTTATTTATTGAATAAAGTTTAGGTTGTTACCTCATTCTAAGGCTAAGACATATAACACTAAGGACTTTTTTTAGTTCTATGCTAAATCATGGTTGCCAAATTCTGGTGGTATGGGGGTTATTGCAACTGTGGATCTGTAGTTATATCTTACCGTTAATTGCTCTTTTAATCTTTAAAATATGCATATTTTTTAATAATTGGTGTTTCAAAATTGTATTCTTTTCATTTTGATTCTATAAAGATTATCTCCTCTTAAAATACGTCTTCGCATTAACTCTAATAACAACCATTTAACAAAGTTATTTATCTAGCATAACTAAGAACTTGCATAGTTTAAAAAAGAATATGGTTTAGGTAACTTTTTTATTTGACAAGCTAAGTGAATTTATTAAATATATATTAAGGGGATTAATATAAAAATATTTTTGAAGAAAGGATTGTTTTATGAGGTCTCAAATAATAATAAAAAAGGGGCTTAAATACATTTTTTGTTGTTCTATTTTAATAAATTGTTCAATTTAGTTCCGCTTACCACTTTGGTTCCTCACCTTTTTTGTAACATTGCACTCAAATCCCCCTGTAAAATTATTTGTCTATGTGTAAACCAGTTTTTATAATATGGTCATTAAAATTTCACATAGACTACTTTTTAATGCCATTTTTTTATTGATAGCAATCAAAATACTTGGTAATTAGAAAGTCTATATTTAATATTTTATGATCGTATCCTCAAAAACTATTTATAAATTGCCAAACTTTTTATGGAAATACTTCATTTTAATATCCCAAAGAACATGAAGGTCAAATTAGTGCATTTTCAAACCTAAATATCTTACAAATAGATTTTAAAGTGTTCAAGAAATTAGAATGCCCATTTACCAAACATAATTTTAGGGATTTAGATATTATTCCTAGTCCTTGCAGCATAAATTATAGGAGGCCAATTTAAACAGTTCCAATTTTTGGTTTTAATAGAATGATTAGCTTTATGAATTATGGCAGCAAATTGCTCACTTCTTAATTGTGTCACGAAATCAAACCCTAGGAGCGTTACGTTGCCGATACTTTCCTCCTTCTCTTCCACTACTTTACGTTAACTAACCAGAACATATCTTTGGCAGATATCATTTTAAATTCATCCCATCAAAACTCTGTTTGTCTCTGTTTTACTTTTCCTTAAAACCCATCCGTAGACGCAGCTGCACAGGTAAAATACAAGTATCATATTTTCTACGGATACAGATATGATATACCATAATATTTTCAAAACATAAAGTATGAGTACAGTAATGTATGGTATAGAAACAAAGAATATATTATAATATAAAACAATTTTTATAACAATAAAATTAATAATAAATTTTCTATTATATATATAATCAACTAAAATAATAATATAAGTTTTTTAATATAATGTCAAAGTATATATACTTTTATTAAAAGTAAATCAGAGTAATATATAATATTAAAGTTATGCATTCATTTCAATATATATTATTTTGTAATTATTTTTGTGCTTGTAAGATTTAATTTTAAATTTTTAAAATCGAGGGTTAAAATTTTATAATTATACCTATAATTTATTGTCCGAAGCACACTTTTTAGGAGAAATTCTATATGTACATAGTTGCCAATTTCATGTGGAGTACGTAGCTATAGCCATGCATTACATGTCTTTTTTATAGACGGGCTATATGTACTACAGTTTTTTTTTTTTTTAACAAATCAACATATCATTATATTTAATAAATATGTACAAAAGGCTGAAACTTATCGAAATTATAGCAAAGTACAATAAAAAAATAAAATATAAATCAAACTTACACTTTTAAAAAACGTAAAAATTTTAAATCAAGAGACAATACACCTCATAACTACTATTAATAAAATATTATAAAAAAATTATAACAATTTTAATTAAATTACAACATGTTAGACATTTAATAGAAAGACAAAAAAAATTATTTAAAGAGAGATAACACATCTCTTAATCTTTTTTAAAAATTAAAATTTTTACATTTAATTCTTCTTTTAATCTTAAAAAGTTATAGATATAAACAGTAAGTTATAGATCTTTCTAAAAACTTGACTAGTAGTGAATTTCTTCTAACAAAAAAGAAAAAAAAAATTTCTAAAACAATTTTTTTTAAAAAAAAGAAAAAATTTCTCTAATGGAAGAAGAAATTTTCTTTAAACAAAGAGAAAAAAAAATTAAAAAAATTTATTTAAAAACTTCATTTTTAAAAAAAAAAATATATATATATATATATATATATATATATATATATATATATATATATATATATATATATATATATATATATATATATATATATATATATATATATATATATATATATATATATCCCCAAACTTCTTGTGGCAGGGATGCGGTATTAATAGGGCAACAGCCCCTTTTAATCCTTTCCTTCTTTTTTTTTGGACAAGCCTTTTAATCCTTTCCTGCTTCTCCGTCTTACCCACTCCTTCGTACATTGGGCCTACATCTTGGGTTCCTTACTGGGCTTCTCGATATTAACTTGCAAGTTTGCATCAGCCTTTTTTTATTGAATATTACAGTTTAATGAGGTTAGTCCAAAAAAAAAAAGTTACAGTTTAATGAGAAGAATATTAATTAAGTGAAGCGATCGTTTCTGCACTACCATGACTGTTACATAAGATATAAATTTTTGCCGGCAGCTGATAAATGAGCATGCAGGAATTGAAACACTTTAAGGTGATCTTTGATGTGGAGATTTTTAATTCACTATATCAATTTAATTATTTAAGCCTTAACATAGGTATTAATTACCTAAGTAATGAATGAAACATGTGTTTGATATGGATATAAAAATATAATTAAATTTCTCTAATTCTTTTAATTAAATTTATGTTAAAAAGATATGTACATTTTCGAAAATCACAAATTTAATTGATATCAATAAATTTTGTAAATGATGATTATTCGATAAGAACATTTAGAAAAATTAAATCCCATAAGTATAATTGAGATTAAATTGCCCACATTTTTTTGGATAATTAAATGCTCAGAAAAATTAAAATTCTTTAAAAACTTTACAAGAAAACTTATACCAAACATGGTAATCATATTTTCCTAGGTGAAGTTTATTGAAAAATATAAAACAATTCTTACACCTAATAGCTCCTTTGTGGAAAAATAAAAGGGGTAAAAAAAATTAATTTTTTTTTTAGATTTTTTAATTATTTTAAAATAATAACTTTTTTATTGTTTAAAAAGCAATAAATTTGCAATAAATAAGAAATAAATTGGGCTTGTTTGATTCTATTTTTTTTAAAAAAATTATGTTTAAAATTTGTTCTGTAGAATAAAAAAAAATCATTTGATAATCTATTTTAAAAAGATGTTTTTTTTTTTGTATTATGAAAACAAAAATAAAAAATAAAAAATAAAAACAATTTTTTTTGTTTTTGTTTTTCTGTTTTAAAAATAATTTATTTTAAAAATTTATTTTTAAAACAACAATAGAAAACAGTTATCAAACAATTTTTTTTATTTTGAAAACAAAAAACAAACAAATTTTTTATTTTTAGGATTAAGATTTATGTTTTAAGTATTTCATTAGGATTATAATTTATTATTTTAGTTGCCTATATATATGATTTTGAGAAAAATAAAGCTGTTACATTTTGTTATGATAAATTAATGTATTGCCATCTACTCTGTTCTTTCCATTATTTCTCCTCTATTTTAGTGGTATCAAAACTCTTGTTTTGACAGATCTGTAAAAATATTTTTGCTTTAATGGAGAGTGATTCAATTTTTTCTTAAATGACACAACCAGTCTTCAATCGAAAAAACTAGCAAGCCTAAAATGTCAGGATGAATATTTATCTAGAAGCACTGGACCTTTGGAAGGTAGTAGAAGAAGACTGGATTTTTGAACTAGGAGCCAACCCAGCAGTAGCACAACTCAAAATTCATAAGGAGAAAAAGACAAGAAAAGCTAAAGCCAAAGTTTGCTTATTCTCAGCAACTTCACCTTCAATTCTCACCCGAATGCAACTGGAGTCAGTTGTAACAATATGGAAATGTCTCAAAGTTGAATATGAAGGCAACAAAGGGTAAAGAACATTCAAATGATGAATTTGATTCAAGAATTTGAGATGAAGAAAATGAAAGAGTTAGAAACCATCAAAGACTATGCTAAACAACTTCTCAATATAGCAAACAAGGTGCGATTGCTTGGTAAGGAGTTTTCTAATGAAAGAATAGTTCATAAAATTTTAGTTACATTACTGAGAAATGTGAAACTACATTCTCCACTTTAAAGAACTCTATCAAGTATCACATTGGCAGAACTTTTAAATGCATTGTAGACATTGGAGCAGCAAAGAAGGCTTATGAGGGAAGAAAGGTTTGTTGAAAGCACTTTTCTAGCTAATTTACAAAACAATGAAGGAGGCAAGAATAGAAAAAAAAAACTATCAACAAAAATAACGATATAAACTATCCATCCTGCCCTCACTACAATAAGATAAATCATCCTTAGTCAAAGTGTTGGTGGAGATCAAATGTCAAATGCAACAAATGTAGTCAATAAGGTCACATAGAAAAGGTATGCAGGGCTCAGCAACAACAAAAAGAAGTCAAAGTTGTCAATTAAGATTAGGGGGAGTGTTTGTTTGTAGCAACTTGCTTTGACAACAAAAGCACCTCAAAAAGATGACTTATTGATAGTGGATATACAAGGCACATGGCTCGTGATGCTAGGCTCTTCAGAGAGCTTGATGAAGCCTAACATCTAAAGTGAATATTGACAATGCAAAGTATGTTGATATTAAAGAAAAGAGTGTTATTACCATTAAAACACTCTCAAGTACAAAACTTATACCACATGTTTTATTTGTGCCTGAAATATGTCAAAATTTGTTGAGTTTTGGACAAATATTAGAAAGACACTATGCCTTGCATTTTCAAGAAATGTCATGTATCATATTTGATGCATCTAGTTATGATTTGATGACTATTAAAATGAAAGACAAGAACTTCAAAATTGAATGGAAGAAAAATCTCATGAATAGTGTTGAAAGGAATTCATTTAATTTTGATGAAGTTATAGTAAAAGGATGTAGACCCCTTGATGAAATTTATGAAGCTTTAATTGAATCCTCAAATTATGAGGAGGCAAAAAGAAAAATTGGCAGAAAAGTTTTAATGTAGGAGGAGCTGAACATGATTGAGAAGAATGATGTTTTAAAAGAGGATATTTATGCTGAGCAATTAGAAATTTTACAAGTTTCTAGCAGTGAAGACAACAAGCACACAAATGTTAAGTTTAATAGAATTAAAGAAAAACTTGCTGAAGTCAATTTGGTGCATATTATTAACATGCTGACCAAGCTATCCCCAATGGAAAATTAAAAAATTTTAAATCAAATATTGGAGTCTTAAGTAAAAATCTCAAGAAGGAGAATGTTATGTTTTTTGAGATTGTTTAGTTATTTTAAAATATATTTTTTTAATGTTTGTTAAGGAGTAAATCTGTAGTAGATAAGAAAACATTTATCTTTAGGATTAGGATCTATATTTCATTATAATTATAATTTTTTATTTTAGTTGTCTATATATATGACTTTAGAAAAATAAAATAGTTTCCTTTCCTTATGATAAATTAATATATTGAAATATCATCTTCTCTATTTTTATTTCTTTGCATCATGGAAAAAAAACTAACAAAGTCATGCTTCACTGAACATCAAAGAAAACAAAATTAACAAAAACTATAAGCAACAAGCTTGGAAACGCTTGTTCCTTTTTTTTCATTCTAAACAATAGTCTCAATTAATTATGTCACGCCCCCAATTTAAGGGTACGCGACTGTCACAAATAGCAGATAACTTTATCCTTATTTATTGTATACATGCTTTAAATATATCATATAATAGAAATAAAATATACATTTACAAGTTTTCAGTATAGTCAAATATACATGTCAAGTCTACACATATCAATTTTACAGTAGAAGCAGGGATCTTGTTTGTGGCATTCAGAGCATACTCAAGATTAAAAATACATAATATTTAAACACTGTGAGCATTGGAAGTAATGTAAGCTCACCCAGAAAATATGACTCCTAGTTGATCACGTAGCTGCAGGTCCAAACTCTGTATCCTTATTTGAAAGAAAATGTAAATATCATGTAGTGAGTTTGACAACTCAGTGAGCAGATAAAATTTCTTATGACCTCTTCGGTCAACATATAGATGTACACATATATTAAAATTTATCATATAGAATATTACAGTTCAAAGGTACATCCATATGGGACCTGTATCTCAAATGTTCTCAGTTCAAATCATATTCATATATTCAAAATCATATGCAATACTGTATGATAATTAATCAAATAATGTTATGCATCAAAATATTTCTCTTAAAAATATTAGGAGGATCCTATATCAGAACCATCATATCAGAGTTCAGGCCCTTCTGTACTTTAATGGTGTAGGATTTGCCTAAACTTAGCATCCCATTAAGATTTGCCCTACCACCATTCAAGAGGACATGCAAAGGGACTATAATATAGGTATTTCCAAAGCACACAGCAAGGAAGGCAAGTCGCATATCATATAGTCAGCATCTCACCAAAATAGGAGGCATCCTACTCTCTATCACATATTATATCCTGTGTGTTGGCCGTCACATGATGCTAGTGCCACCCCTGCTAGTTGAGGTATCAAGGTGCATCAGAGTTAACATCACCTATTGTTAGCAAACAGTGTTTCCAATAAGATTTTTCCACAGAAATTATTATATGCACATATGCCATATCATTCAAAACAGAGCTTTCAGTATAATACAAAATTTTAGTCTTAATGCAGCTCATCTGTCATAAAATTTTCAATTAGGGTTTATCACATATACATGCCATTTTTTCAAGGCAATCATATAACTTTACAGATCAATACCACGTACATAAATATTTACTTTACCATATGATGAGAAATACATTTAGTATCACATATACAATAAGTTTAAAAATCTATTTTCAAAATCATACTTTTCTTTAACTATATTTCAGATTGTAAATAATTCAAATAATTTAATCTATTTCAGAAACATATAAAAGTATAAATAACTTGTAAACAAATCAATCATACATTTAAAGTTCAAGAAGAGCATAGGGTAAGTCATAGAAAAAATTATCTACTCACAAAACTAGTATTCCAAGTTGGATAGCCCCAAAACATATTTTTCCAAGTCCAATCTGATCAAATGGATCTCAAAAATGAGTCCGAAGGGTCCAAAAACCTAAGAAATGATCCTAGAATTGCAAAATTTGGCCTCTAGGAGTTTAGTCAATACTGATCAACTGTGGATATTGTTCACTGCTGAAAACTATTGTTCACAGTCGAGAATTACTATTTACGACGATCGAATTTACTGTTCACGACATACAAAAGTTGTCAGATGGCAGCGAAATTTTATATCCCAAGGTTTTTCCACTTCATGAATCCATCTATAGTGTCAGATTTTCAATTTAAAGACTCTAAGTAAGAGATTTAGAACTTACCTTCATATGGTTTTTCCTCCACTTTTCAGCAGATTTTCGGCCAAATTTCAAAAAACCAATCGAATAGAATTGTAGTCCTTGTCATTCTAAATCCGTAGGCGGTGATGGTGTTGAAATCTGAGGTCCAAAAGTGCTAGAAATTTAGAGAGAAGTTTTAAGATTTTTAGAGAGAGAAAGTGAATTTTGGGAGAGAGCAAGAGTGCAGAAGTTTCACGCCAAATTCTGCATTTGGTTTCTCTTAAAATCCTCTAAGGGACCTATTAGCAAAATTTCAATTGTTGAGGGGTGTCCTTGCAATTTTTGTTATTTACATTTTGACCCCTAATCTTTTAGAAAATTACATTTTGGCCCCAAAACTTAAATCTTCATATTAGCTTCACAATTTCTCAAACAATATGATAATTAAACACATTTCCAATGGTACTTATTCCATTTCCATAATCCTCACTTTCATTCAAAATTTTCTTTAATTTAAGATTTTTTCCACTTATTTAGGGTTTTCCTTTCTCTCTTTTTTTTTTCCTTTATTTTGGGGCTATTAATTCTTCCTCCCTTTAAGAAATTCGATCCCCAAATTTCATCTCTATATTTACAAATAAAACTAACCTCATGATTAAAAAAGATGTGGGTATTTGGCGCGCATATCATCCTCTCTTTCCCAAGTAGCCTACTCTGAAGAGTGATTCTGCCACATCACTTTCACTGTAGGTATTTCTTTTGAACGCAATTTTTTCACTTATCTATCCACTATCGTTATTGGTTGTTCCTCATAAGTTAAGTCTTCCTGTAACTGAATTTGTGGGCACTGTATAATATGTGTAGGATCTGGTAAGTATTTTTGTTAAGGACAAGAATCTTTCCCAACTACCTTGAAAATATAGCACACATGCCTAAAGCATGTCTTCCAATATTTGGATGGTTTGCTCAAACTGTCCATCTGTTTGAGGATGAAAAGTAGTACTGAGATTTAACTTCGTGCCTAAAGTTTCTTAGAAGACTCTTTAAAAACGAGCTATGAATTGTGGTCCTCGATAAAAAATAATCGATATTGGCACTCCATGAAGTCTCACTATCTCATTCAAATATAAATTTGCATACTGAGCTACGTTGTATGTAGTTTTCACTGGTAGAAAATGTGCTAATTTAGTCAACCTATCAATGATCACCCATATTGAATCAAACTCTTTTGGTGTCTGTGGTAGCCTTATAACAAAATCCATAGTTATTCTTTCCCATTTCTATTCAAGTATTTCTATCTGCTGATGTAATCCTGCAGGCCTTTGATGTTCTGCTTTTACTTGTTGACATGTTAAACACCAAGAAACATAATTAGCTATATCCTTCTTCATTCCATCCCACTAATATATTTCTTCTAAATCTTGATACATTTTAGTTACCCTAGGATGAATGGTATATTTGGATATATGAGCTTCCTCTAAAATCTTTTTCTTAATTTTTTCTTTATTAGGTACACACAACTGCTTGTCCAATCTCAAAATTCTTTCAGAATTTACAGTAAACTCAACATCACTGCTATTCTTCACCTCTTTAACTTTCTTGCATAAATAGGTATCCTCTTCCTGTGCCATTTTCACCTGCTCAACCAAAGACGATTGAAACTGTATATGGTCCAATAGTATCACATGCTCTTTTACTTCAAATACTACCCCATGACTTTCTAACTTATGTATTTTTTTAATCAACGGCCTTTTTACCACTATGATATGAGCCAAACTACTCATAGACTTCCTGCTTAATGCATCAGCCACTACATTGGCCTTACCTGGATGATACAATATTGTACAATCATAATTTTTAAGTAATTTCATCAATCGCCTTTGTCTCAAGTTAAGATCTTTTTATTGAAAAATGTATTTGAGGCTTTTATGATCTGTATAGATTTCGAATGTTTCACCATACAGATAATGCCTCCAAATTTTGAGAGCAAAAACCACTGCTGGCATTTCCAAATCTTGAGTTGGATAATTTTGCTCATTTGCTTAAGCTGTCTAGATGCATATGCAATGACTTGACTATGTTGCATCAATACACACCCTAATCTAATTCTCGATGCATCCCAGTATACCGTGTATCCTCTGGTACCTGAAGGAATAATCAATACTGGCACCGTAGTCAAACATTCCTTAAGTTTCTGAAAACTCTTCTCACATTCATCTGACTAGTCAAACTTTATTCTCTTCCTTATCAACTTCGTCAAAAGAGCAGCTATTTTCAAAAAATATTTAATGAATTTACGATAATAGCTTGCTAAACTAAGAAAACTACGGATCTCTGTAATTGTGGTAGGGCGTGGCCATTGCTGCACCGCTTCTACCATTTTAGGATCAACTTGAATACCATCGTTGTTAAACACATACCCTAAGAAGGTAATACTACTAAGTCAAAATTCACATTTTAAAAACTTAACATACAACTAGTGTTCTCTGAGGATTTGCAAAGCTATCATTAAATATCGCTCATGCTCCTCTGAACTCCTTGAATACACCAAGATATTATCTATGAATACAATAACAAATTGATCTAAGAAAAGTTTAAATACTCTATTCATCAAATCCATGAATGTAACTGGGGCATTTGTTAAACCAAATGGCATTACTAAGAATTTATAGTGCCCATATCGAGTCCTAAAAACAGTTTTCGGAATATCCTCATCCCTTGTCCTCAATTGATGATATCCAGATCTCAAATCAATTTTTGAAAAACATTTAGCATCCTATAGTTGGTCAAACAAATCATTTATACGAGGTAATGGATATTTATTACGTACTGTCACCTTATTCAATTATCTGTAATCAATGTACAGCCGTAACGATCCATCTTTCTTTTTCGCAAATAGAACTGGAACACCTTTAAGGAGAAGTACTAGGGCGTATAAATCCCTTATCCAACAAGTCTTGTAACTGATTTTTCAATTCCTTGAGTTCAGTCAGTGCCATTCTGTAATAACCGTAAAATTTAATGAAAATTCCAATTAAAGGAAATTTAGAATAAAAGAGAGAATTTTGACAATAGAGATAAGAACCGTAGAAAATATGTATATTTATTACATGGATTAAAGAATTACAAAAGAAATATGAGAATTTATGTTTTGGCGCGCTATAAGCAAATATATTTTTATTTATGTAGAAATGATTATGATTTGTTAAAAGTAAGTGGACTTTTAAGTAAAAGAAGTATTGTGTTGCTTAAAATAATTATACCGGCCTCCATTGAATTTTTATGGTATTTTTAGAAATATTCTTTCTTTTAATATGAATAAAGATATTTGTTTTGAAATTTGTTTTATTATGATGTTTATCAAGAAAAATCGTGATTTAATAGTTTAACTAAAGATTTACGAGAATGGAAATTTTTAGGAATTTTTGGGATATTTTAAGATGAAAAACGGAATTTATATGAATTTTTATAAAAGAAAATCTAATTATTAATTATTTAATAATTATAAAAAAAAATTCAGAAACCATAAAATGAGAAACCGAGAGCGACGAATTCAAAGAAGAAGAAAACAGAAAAAATGTATAGTGCTGCATAGGGAGTGAATAGTGACTTCAAATCTTTTCTCTCGATTTGGAGTATCAATTGGCTTCCGGTATCAAAACTGAAAGTGTTATTGGATTCAGGACGAAGAGTACTTCAGTTTTGACCGATCAGTTTTTCAAATCAACCGTTGAATCGCCGTAGATCTGAAGTAAAAAATCTCGGTAAAAGGTAAATTCTGAAAAATCTTACTTATAAACTTCTAATTAGAAATATGACTCCGTAGATGGATTCAGAAACTAGATAAATATTAGGATATGAAATTGTTTTGTTGATTCGGTAAAATTTTTGTGACGGTGAATAGTATTTTCCGGCGATGAATAGTGGCGGTGAATAGTATTTTTCGGCGGTGAACAGTACCCCAGCTCATTTAAGGTTTTTGGACCTTCCGGACTCGATTTTGGGGTTTGTTTTACCGAATTCAGACCAGAAACGAGGATTTTAGGGCTGTCCAATCTGGAGCCCTTACGTGTGAGTGGGTTTTTCATACTATAGCGCATGTTTTACGAATTCGGTTTATAACTCTCTCTCTCGTATGATTTTAACTAGTTGGAATGTATACTAAATTGTTTTACCGCTTTGAAAACCAATATGTTCCAACCATGTTAAAAATCATAAATTTAAATCCTAGTTGAACTCTAGGTATGCAGGGCAAGCATCTAGGCTGATAATTTTCCATTTGAGCTAGATTTATAGAAATGCGAACTTAGTCATAGAAATGAACTAAGTTAGCCATGAAATGATTTGATGCATGATGAGCATCTATGTGACGTCTACAGACGATCTATGTTTAAAAGGGAAAGTTTATGATTATAAAGGTCTCCATGGGAATTCATGGATGAGATATATTTTAGAACGGAATTTTATGCATGAAAAGAGTTAGATGGAGAATTATAGCTTTATTGTAATGTTATTGAAATGTTTTACTTTAAACTCTTTGAATAGCATATTTCAAATGTTTTCTATTGGAGGGACCCTTTTAGATCACTGTTAGCTAGCCGCAGGGAGTGCTAGCCCTAGTGCACCATGGTCATGCGAAGGCTTCGGCCTAGGATACTATGACGGGCATATGACTGCCTAAGACACAGGGATTTAGGGTGGACTTATGTCTACGCCTACAGTGATTACCATACTCTTGCTGTGTGCTTGGGGGATTTAGGGTGGACTTATGTCTACGCCTACAGTGATTACCATACCCTTGCTGTGTGCTTGGATTTAGGGTGGACTTATGTCTACGCCTACAGTGATTACCATACCCTTGCTGTGTGCTTGGGGGATTTAGGGTGGACTTATATCTATGCCTACAGTGATTACCCTACCCTTGCTGTGTGCTTGGGGGAGATGATAGATCTATTAGGAAAGACCTCCAATAAACTAGTTCATTTTTCTTAAAGATTAAATATTTCTAAACAATCTCATTCATCATTGTTATTGCATAAATAACTTCATTTATTACTTACCTTGCATAATTGATTTGCTCTACTATTACTGATTTAATCATGTTTTATCTTTTGAACATACATTTGAACTGTTTAGCTTTTCTTTCAATAAATTATGGTTAAATGCTTAATGTTTATATTATTATCTTTACACTTTGATTTCAATTATTAAACTCATTGCGAAACATTCGTGCTTGGTTTGCCCTGTTTCTGTTATAGTGTGATTTATCCATTCACTGAGATGTGGTGATCTCACCCCTCTTCTTTTTCCTCCCCACAGATAGTCAAAGAGACTTTGATCCAGCTACAGCTTCGTAGGAGGCTGAAGATAGCGTTGGTGAGCCCCAGTTTGGGCAAGGCTCTTTTGTACTGTTTTTTTAGTTTAGTTTATGTCTAGTGTACTTTCATGAACATACAGGCAGGATCCTCGCTTCTTGCGTATTTTGATGTGTTGTTTGGAAAAATGGTTTTATGTTTTACAACGATGTTTGTATTATGAGGCCATGGGCCAAGTTGAATCACAGATGTTGGATTCATGAGATGCCAAGTTGAATCACAGATGTTGGATTCATGAGATATATATATATATATACACACAATATTTTCTTATATTGGATGTGGCATATGTGGCCAGTTATATTTATTATGTACTCTGGATTGTATGCTGGATGTTTGTGCATGCTATGTGTTAGGCTTGCGGCTAGGGGGAAACCCTTATGCCGTGCCGGTCATGTGTTCCATCATTTGGGGCCGTGACACATTCTATATGAGGGTATATACACTGGTTGGGTTCCAAGAAGTAAGTCAATACCAAACTCAATTTCTCATTCTGGGGATAACTCTAGCAATTTATCAGTAAACACATTAAGGAATTCTCTAACCATTGGAACCTGCTCTACATTGGGGTACTTTATATCAACATCTTTGGCCACTGCTAAACCCCTGGCATTCTTTTTGCAATAGCTTATGAGCTGTTAGAGTAGAGATTAAATTATTGGGTACTTCACTATGATCTCTTTGTATCAAAAAGGAAGATTCTCCGAGAATATTAAACTTAATCACCTTAAGATGACAGTCTAAAATAGCATGGCATGATGATAACCAATACATTCCCAGTATAACATAAAAGTCTACCATATCTAAAATTATCAAATCCATAAGAGTCTCCTTATTTTCTATCGAAATCTCTCACGATTTATACACATGATTTACTAGTAAAAATTCTCCCAATGGAGTAGCAACCATAAAAGAACAATGTAAACTAGTAAGATTTCTACCCAATTTCTTAGAAAAGCATGGTGATATATAAGAATGAGTAGAATCAGGATCGAACAGTACATATGCTCTATGGGAATACACTGATAATGTACCTGTCATCACTGTATTTGAGGCTTGATCATCTTGTCGTGTTAAGACAAAAACTTGGGCTTGTTTTTTGCTTCAGTTTCCTGATCCTCTACCAAAACCACCACTAATTCCTTGACCTGAAGCTGCTTTAGCTGGTTGTGCTGGTATAGATACAGGGGGTGAAATTAGTTGTACTGATACTTGACTCATATTTTGTAATTGTAGACAATTTCTCATCAAATGACCTACTTGTCCACACTTATAACATGCACCAGTTTCTTTGCGACACTGTCCAGTATGAGGCCTACCACAAATGGAACATAGTGGAATCAATCTTGAATCATGTTGACTAGTGTGTCTCATATCTATTTGTATCATTCTTTACTTATTAATATTGACTGATGCTTGGCTGGAGCTACTAGATCCTACTTGAATCAAACGCTGTGGATTCTAAAATATGGGTCCTCTTACATTAAGATTATAACTAGCTTAAATATTACTATCTCGATCACTTTTTCTTCTCTTTAGACCTTCTATGTCTGATAGCTCTCGTATTTCTATCATTCTAGCACAATCCATAGCCACTGAATAAGTTGAGAAATTGTTCATCTGGGGACCCACCGATTTAAATAATGGAAGTATCAATCCTGAAACAAATATCTTAATTCTATCTTTTTCATTAGGAACCAGATATGGGTGCATACCTAGACAATCGAGTAAATCAGATGTCATATTCAGAAACTGTCATATTCAGTGTCCGTCTTAATTCTTTAAATTCTCTAGCCCTCTTGTCTCTTTCACTCATTGATAGGAAACGATTCATAAATAATTCTTTAAATTCATCACACTCCATTGGTGGTAAAGTAACTGTTCTTCCTTGTACCAGAGTCTCAAACCAAACTTAAGCCATATATGATAGTTGAAAGGATACTAGTTCAACAGATCTTCTAGTGGAACACCCTAAAACTCTAAGAATTCATTCTACAATATCAATGAATATCTGTGGGTCCTTCTAAATATCTGACCCAAAAAAAATTAAGGGTTTCAACTTAAAGAATTGCAGTAATGTCACCTCAATTCCTGTAAACTTGTTCTCTTGTTCAGCTGGTCTTTCCCATTCTTGCACTTTAGGAGCATTTTTTGGCGGCTGCCATCCCTCCTTCCTTATTCTACTATAAATTTAGCCAATGTCTTTAAGGTCCTGTGTATGCCAGCAATCATATTAGTTGTTCTATCATGTGGCTCCTGAGGGGGTTCTACTCTCTCCTTTAGGACTCTATCAAATATATGAACCTGTTCATCATATCTTGGGGTTCTCATACCTCGTGCACTTCCTCTGCCTCTGCCTTTAGGTCGACCTCTACCACGGCCTCTTTGTATTGGAATGACAGATTGTGCAGACTCTGCAGAGGGTGCACGATCTACATCTTCTCTAACAACCACTCTAGTTCTTGGTGGCATCAATGACTATACAAAACAAAACACATTTTTAAAATACTATAATATTTAATTAGTCTTATACTAGAAACTTTAACAAATTTGGAATAGAAAGGAAAGTGAAGCCCTATAGAATCCCTCAATATCACCTAAAGTATAAATATGTCCAGCTCATATCCATATTAAAGGTCATACTAAAGAATCATTTACTCTGTTAGCCACAGAGAAACCTATTGTTCTTATACCAACTTATTATGCCCCCAATTTAAGGGTACGCAACTGTCACGAATAACAGATAACTTTACCTTTATTGATTACATACATACTTCAAATATATCACATAATAGAAGTAATACATACATTCAAAAGTTTTTAGTATAGCCAAATATACATGTCAAGTCTACACATTAATTTTACAACAAAAGCAGGGATCCTGCTTGTGACGTTCAGAGCATACTCTAGATTAAAAATACATAATGTTTAAATATTGTGAGTTTTGAAAGCAACATAGGCTCACCTAGAGAATATGACTCCTAGTTGATCATGTAATTGTAGGTCCAAACTCTGTATCCTTATCTGAAAGAAAATGTAAATATTGTGTAGTGAGTTTGACAACTCAGTGAGCAGATAAAACTTCATATGACCTCTTAGGTCAACATATGGATGTACACATATATTAAAATTTATCACATAGAATATTACAGTTCAGAGGTACATCCATATGGAACCAGCATCTCAAATATTTTCAGTTCAAATCATATTCAGATATTCAAAATCATATACAATACTGTATGATCATTAATCAAATAATGTTATGTATCAAAATATTTCTCCTAAAAAAATTAGGAGGATTCCATATCGAAACCACCATATCAGAGTTCAGGCCATTCCGTACTTTGATGGTGTAGGATTTGCCAAAAATCAACATCCCGCTGAAGTTTGCCCAACTACCATTCAAGAGGATACCCAAAGGAACTCTAATATGGGTATTTCCCAAACACACAGTAAGAGAGGCAAGTCACATATCATATAGTGGGCATCTTGTCCAGATAAGAGGAATCCCGCTCTCCATCACATATCATATCCCATGTGTTGATCATCACACAAGGCTAGGACCACCCCTGCTAAATGAGGTATCAAAGTGTACTAGGGCTAACATCACCTGTTGTTAGCAAACAGTGTTTCCAATAGGATTCTTCCACAGAAATTATCATATGCACATATGCCATATCATTCAAAATAGAGCTTTTAGTATAATACAGAATTTCATTCTCAGTACAGCTCATCTGTTATAAATTTTCCAATCAGAGTTTATCATATATACATACCATTTTTCAAGAAAATCTTATAACTTTACATATCAATACCACGTACATAAATATTTACTTTACCATATGATGATAAATACATTTAGTATCACATATACAATGAGTTTAAAAATTCATTTTCAAAACCATACTCTTCTTAAACTATATTCCAGATTGTAAATCACTTAGATAATTTAATCCATTTCAAAAACATATAAAAGTATAAATAACTTGTAAACATAATCAATCATATATTTAAAGTTCAAGAAGAGCATAGGGTAAGTCATAGAAAGAATTATCTACTCACAAAACTAGTATTTTAAGTTGGATAGCCCCAAAACGTATTTTTTTTAAGCCCAATCTGAACAAATAGATCTCAAAAATGAGTTTGGAGGGTCCAAAAACCTAGGAAATGTCTCCAGAATTACGAAATTTGGCCTCTGAGAGCTTAGTCAACATTGGTTAACTGTGAGTTACTGTTCATAGCCAAAAATTATTATTTACAGCAGGAAATTACTATTTGCGACAGTTGGATTTACTGTTCATGACATACAAAAGTTGTTAGATGGTAGCAAAATTTCATATCCCAAGGTTTTTCCATCTCCTGAATCCATCTATAGTGTTAGATTTCCAATTTAAGGACTATAAGTAGGAGAATTAGAACTTACCTTCTTAGGGTTTCTCCTCCATATTTTGGCAGATTTTCGACCAAATTTCTAAAAACCAATCGGATATAATTGTAGTCTTCATCGTTCTGAATCCGTAGGCGGTGATGGTGTTGAAATCCGATGTCCAGAAATGTTAAAAATCTAGAGAGAGTTTTAGGATTTTTAGAGAGAGAAAGTGAATTTTGAGAGAGAGAAAAAGTGCAAAAGTTTTACGCCAAATTCTGCATCTGGTTTCTCTTAAAATCCTCTGAGGGACCTATCAGGAAAATTTCAATTATTGAGGGTTGTCCTTGCAATTTTTATTATTTACATTTTGACCCCTAACTTTTAGAAAATTACATTTTGGCCCCAAAACTTAAATCATCATATTAACTTCACAATTTCTTAAAAAATATGATAATTAAGCACATTTCCGATGGTACTTATCTCCATTTCCATAATCCTCACTTTCATTCAAAATTTTCTTTAATTTAGGATTTTTTTCACTTATTTAGGGTTTTCCTTTCTTCTTCTTTTTTCCTTTTTTTCCTTTATTTTGGGGTTATTACAAGTTATCTAGTAGAACTAATCACAATAATATAAGTGGAATACCGAATTTTGTTTTACATAAAAATTCTATTTTAAATTTTGAACTCAAACCCTTTAAAAGTTAATAAACATCAAGCTTGTGGTCCACCAACATACTTGGCTCTTCTGTCAAGCTCTTTTGGGCCATATGTTAGTTATCTGCCAACAATGCTTATTCAACAGATATGGTTGCAAGCACTTGACAAATGAGCATGCAGGAATTGATACTCTTATAACTTATGGGTTAATTATTGGAAAAGAAAAGGATAGAAAGCTTTGTTCATGGTTACATAAATTTTTTTCTCCTAACACGGGTAATATTTTTACACCTTTTGAGAATAGAACTAATTTTGTTTGAGATATTAATGTTGTCTCTCTCTACAATTTTTTTTACAGGTTCGATCATCTGACATTACACAAACTTTTCAATTTGAGTGATCATAGTTACAAAGTTCTTCTTTCTCAATATATGCTTCCGTTTCTATATAACAAAAATCGGAATTTTAGGCGTTCACAGTCAGTTGATTCAAGCCTTATTTGGTAGACATTGTTGAAAGCCTTGACAAATCATGATGTACATTTTGAAATTCCTCTGACTTCTAGGATCATTTACCAGAAAATCAAAAGCTAACATTCTTGGCCACGCAAATTTTGCACAAAACATCCTTTCCCTATGCGGCTAAAGTTTGTTTTTCTCTGTGAATTTGATCTTTTTCTCAAAGTGGTAACGGAAATATATAAGTTTCTTTTATCACTTTTGAGATACACTATTTCTCCCTTTTTGAGTTTTTTGAACTTACTTTTCTGTTGGAGTAGGAAATCATATATATATATCTATAGTCCAAATTTTAGATATTAATATATTTGGTTGCTAGACAAATCAAAAAGCTGAAACTGGTATACTCCTAGAAGTTGTGAATAATTTTATTCAAAAAAGCAAAAGCATGCAAAAGCAAAAGCAAACATATACTTGCCTTGGTTCCATGAGCCTTGGGGCCACGAATACTTTGCTTTTGAAACAGCCCTTTCATCTATGTGCCTTTGTTGCCCTCCCATTAAATCTTTCAGCAAGGTCAATACAAAATTTTTGAGTTGAAATATTTTTGAGAAATGAATAAGTTTGTCCAAAAGGCATTTTCAGATTCTTCAAATTACAATATGCAAAACTCACAAATTTATAACTCAAATAATAAGTAAGTTTAAATTCAGTAGTTGAATTTTTTTTACACTTATAGGAGTTTAAGCTCCACAGAAAAACACTTCTGCAGAGAGATAATTTTAGTAACTCAAGTAAAATTAATCTTATATTCAAAATGTATGAAAATACTTGTGCCAGAAGCAAAAAAAAAAAGGTGAAAAAAATGAAGTTTCAATCTGCAACTTATTGTAACCACAATATTAGTGTTTGATTGAACATCCGCATCGGGCATGTGATTGCCCTTAACATGTACAACAATTTGTAATTTTTTTTTTTTGCATAGTCACGTATTTTAGCAACTACTCTAGTTGTAACATTTTTTAATTTAAATTCAAATTAAACATTTCTTTTTTTTTCTCCTCTGTTGTTCACAATAAAATGGTTTTCTTTTATATAATCCTTCTATCATATAGTATATGGGATTTCTTCATTTTGAAGTATACTGAGAGCTCAAATAGAAGAGCTGCCACATACGGACTTAAAGTTGATACTTTAGGCCCACATTTGTCATGAAATTTTCATGATCCTTCACATGCTCCACCTTGGATATGCGCTTTTCTACACAAAGCATATCTTACGCGATTTTCAGAGGCTTAAAGGGTTCTGTTTTGTCGCTCAGTAATCAAATTTCTTCTCACCAATAATTTCTTAAACTCAGTTCTCTACTATATATGGTAACATACTACTCCTATCTTCTTTCATATTTTGAGAACTAATTGTTAGGATCAAACACTTATTACTGCACCAAAAATTCGAATTGTAAGTGAGGATGTAACTTTATTTTCTTATAGCTTCTCAGGAATGTTAAGCTCAAGAATTTTAAAGGAGACACTGGTCTAATAAAACCAACAATCTTCCCCTAGTGTCATTAGAGGGATTGAACCCATCACGTACTCTAATGCCATTTGTTATGCTTACTACTATACCAAAAGCTTGAGCTGTTTGAAAGAGTATAACTTCATTTCTTTATAATTTTTCAAAACCATATTAAGCATCAGGGGCTACACTTATTAAAGACACTATTGAGAGAGACGTTAAGCTCAATAATTATAAGAGACGTTAGCCACAGCCAACACTAATGCCTTAATTAAATTGTACATATCTTCAAATTGTATGCATTGTGTCTTCTATCAAGGAACACTTCAACAAAAAAGTTCGAACTATTAATGAAAGCACATGATTGGTTTAGAGCAGACCCTTTGGACTTAAAATGTTTAAAAGCCGCAAACTAGAACTTAATTTAATTAGGCAATCCTGGATGCTAAGGGGTTAAATTTCTTATCATTTTTCAGACTCCATATTAATGACTACTTTAAACAGAAAGTTTAAATTGTTAGTGAAGATCGATTTTATTAATATCATTCAAAAAAATTAAGCTATTAATGAAAGTGCGTGATTAGTTTACAGAAACACTTTGGGCTTGAAATTTATAGCAGTAATTTCATTAAGTACAAGTGTACACTTGTCAAATAATAAAATATCAGTAAATACAGAGTATCAATCTCACAAGGATTGCTATTATTAATTACTGCATGATGTGTTTTCTTAAGCTAAGAAACGAAGTGTTTGACGGAAGCAATGAGTGTCTTGAAATTCAATAGATATTTTGATCGCCACGAATTGCCTCGATAAGATCGGATTTAGTTTTTTGCACACCCAGGGAAGCTTTCATTTTAGGAAAAAATTCAATTATCATTAATCATAATCTCTGAATTACATGAACATAAAAAACCCTTATATAGTCAAACAATCCTAAAACTAATAGGAAACCCTTAAAACTCTTAATTGGACTTTCAATAGAATATGGCTCAAACAACATTAGTTATTTGGCCGAACTAAACTAACAAAAATAAATCCATAATTAAACTAATATTTGGCCAGTATAAAGAATGGACCCAACTACTAATAATATCTAAAAAAAAGTATATAACATAAAGCTCATAATACATCTTTAGTCCATGCAAATTTGGACTAGTTGTCTTCAAGATCCAACAAGTTTTATTTGACCTCCAAGAATGCCCATCTATTCGGCCTTAAACTTATACTCTAAGTGTCCTCTTTAATGCCATCCTCAAGGCTGCAAAGCGTGACTTACTCGATGTCTTGACTTGGCCCAACAACTTTCTCTTTAGCCTTCACATTCAAGATCAAGCCCAATAAAGCTTCTTTGACCCGCTTTGCTTTGCTCATAGTTATTGGACCGCCTATCCCTTACAAAGGATCTTGGGAACGGTTTGGAATAGGTTTGACAGCACTTCGATCTCCATCATTCTCTCCCTTTTCGAAAAGATTCCTCTTCAAATCAAAGGCATCACCTACATCAAATAAAGACAAGTCAACAACATTGAATGTAGCACTAACATTGACATACTCACTAGGTAAATCAATCTTATAGGCATTGTCATTGATTCGCTCCAAGACTTGAAAAGGTCCATCTCCCCTAGAATGCAACTTAGACTTCTTATGAACCGGGAATCGCTCTTTGCACATATGTACCCAAACCCAATCACTAGGTTTAAATACAATTCTAGTTCAGCTCTTGTTTTCTTGTGTTGCATATTGTTCATTCTTCCTCTCAATGTTAGCTCGAACCTTAGCATGCAAATTCTTTACATATTCAGCATTTTTCTTACCATCTAAGTTAACAAACTCATTAATAGACAAAGGTAAAATATTCAAAGGTGTTAGAGGATTAAAGCCATATAAAATCTCAAAAGGACTATAAGCAGTAGTAGAATGCACAGATCTATTGTAAGTAAACTCAACATGTGGTAAAGCTCTTTCCCACCGTTTCAAGTTTTTAGACATAATAGTACATAAAATTGTAGTAAGTATCTTATTAACTACCTCAGTTTGCATAATCTACCCTATAAAATACACCAAAAATGACTTAAGAACTTAATATCTCTATCACTTACTATTGTTTTAGGCAACCCATGCAAACACACTACTTCTTTAAAAAACAAAGTAGCTATGTGTGCTGCATAATTGGTTTTAGCACATGCAATGAAATGAGTCATTTTGCTAAACCTATCAACAACCATAAAAACACTATCTTTACTACTCTGAGACCTCGGTAACCCTATCACAAAATCCATAGAAATATCATATGCCAAGGCTGTGTAGGTACAGGTAATGGAGTATAAAGACCATGTGGCATAACCTTAGACTTAACTTGTTTACATGCCACACACTTAGCACAAAACGAAACGACGTCATGTTTCATGCGAAGCCAATAAAAATGTTCATGTAGAATTTCTAAGGTTTTAGTCACTCCAAAATGTCTTATTAAACGTCTACCATAACTCTCCTTAATTAACAAATCACGCATAGAACACTTGGGCACACAAAGTTTATTCTTTTTAAACAAGTAACCTTCATGTCTATAGAAACCATCAATAGCACGCTTATCACAAGAATTCCAAGCATATCCAAAATTAACATCATTAGCATACAAGTCTTTAATATATTCAAAACCAAGCAACTTAGCATGTAAGGATGTCAATAACGTATATCTTCTTGACAATGCATCGATTATCACATTTTCCTTTCTAGTTTTATACTTAATCACATAAGGAAATGTCTCAATGAATTATAACCAATTAGCATGTCTCTTATGCAACTTACCTTGGGACTTTAAGAATTTCAAACTCTCACTATCTGAATGGATAATAAATTCTTTCGGCCATAGATAATATTGTCAAGTTTACAAAATCCTCATCAATGCATATAATTCCTTATCATAAATAGGATATTTCAATGCCATCCCCTTTAGCTTCTCACTGAAGTATGCAATTGGTTTAAAATCCTACATCAAAACAACACCTATACTAACTTTAAAAGCATCACATTCAATTTCAAAAGCTTTATCAAAGTTAGGTAATGACAGTAAGGGTGCATTAGTCAAAAGATCATTCAAAGTTTTAAAAGACTTTTCATACACATGATCCCATTTAAAGACAAGGTTTTTTTAACAAGTTCATTTAAGGGTGTAGTAATAGTACTAAAAATTTTTACAAACTGCCTATAGAAACTTGCTAAACCATGAAAACTATTAACTTCATTAGCATTCCTAGGTGTAGGTCAATCTCGGATTGCCTTAACCTTGTCTTCATCAACATTAATTCTATTAGAATTGACAACAAAACCAAGGAACACTACAGAATTAGAACAGAATGTGCACTTTTTCATGTTAGCATACAATTTATGATCCCTAAGCACATAAAAAATAGCACACAAATGCAATACATGTTCATCAAGATTTTGATTATAGACTAAAATATCATCAAAGTAAACTACCATAAATTTTTCAACGAAAGCACGTAAGACATGGTTCATTAATCTCATAAAAGTACTAGGTGCATTGATCAACCCAAAGGGCATCACTAACCACTCATATAAACCATATTTAGTCTTAAAAGTAGTTTTTTAGTTATCTCCCTCTTTCATGCGAATTACATAGTAGCCATTCTTTAAATCAATTTTAGAAAAAAATACTAGAACCATACAACTCATCAAGCATGTCATCTAATCTAAGAATTGGATGCCTATACTTTACAGTGATTTTGTTGATGGCTCTGCAATCCACGCACATGCGTCAAGTCTCATCCTTATTAAGCACAAGAATAACGGGTACGTACTAAACAAGGACAAAGACTCTCCTTCGCGAATCCCTTCTGAACTATCTCATCTACTTGCCTCTGAATTTCCTTCATCTCCTCAGGATTAGTTTGGTAGGCAGGTCAGTTAGAGATGGATGATCCAGGAACAAAGTCTATCTAGTGCTCAATGCCTCTTAAAGGTGGTAGTCCATGTAGCATCTCCTAAAAAAATCAATGAATTCTTGTATCAAAGACACAACCATACTAGGCAAAGAAAGGTCATGAGTGTTAGTAAAATAAATATCCTTGTGACATAAGCACATGGAGGTTTGGCTTACATATCAAAGCACTCTTCACCTCACTTTTTAGTGCAAAAGCGCTCACTCTTTTATTTTTCTCTTTTTCTGACTCACAACTCTCTCTTTTTTTGTTCACATATCTCAACTTTTCTCTCTTTTCTCTCACTCTCAATTTTGGCCTTACTCTCTTTCTTCTCTTTTTCTTTTGTTTCTAACTTACACTCTTTTGTAATCCTTACTTGTTAGAAAAAACCTCAGTTGATTTTAGGGATGTTAGTATAAAAGTTTGATTATGCGTGGTCAATGTATATCAATTCTTGTAGCCATCATAATTGACCCTTCTATCAAATTGCCATGGACATCCCAACAACAAGTGTCCAGCATGTATTGGTACTATATCACAAAGCATCTCATCTTTGTAGTTAACAATAGAGAAAGATACTCGAACCTGATTTGTCAACCATATATCTCTCATATCATTAAATCATCTTAGCCTATATGGCTTAAGATGTTTCAATGTGGGTAGACCCAATTTATCAACCATCAAGGTACTAGTTATGTTAGTGCAACTCCCACTATCAATAATCAAGCTATATACCTTGTTATTTACGTGGCACCTGGTTTGGAAGATATACTCATGCTGTTCATCATTAACATCATCATTAGGCTGCATATTAAGAGTACGTCAGGTAATCAATACTTCTCTATGCACTAGCTCACTAATCTCTATATTACTACAATCCTTCAATGGTGGCATCTCATCATCACTAGAATGCTCACTCTCCATACGTCTCCTTTCTTCCTCATCAAAGCCAAACTATTTAGTAGGCTTAGGCTTAGGTTTGGATAGTGACTCAAGATTATCCATCTTCATATGCATCAACTTAAGCTGCTCATAAACTGCCTTCATGTAGAATTTAAGATCAATTTTAGGTTGATCAATTTCACTGCTCATGTTTGTCTCACAAACCTCACATGTTTGCACTCAATTTTACTCTTTTTTCCTTAAATCTCTTAAACAAGAACCTGATCAACAAATTTATCAAAGTAAACAAGTGAATTAAGAATGATAATAACAAAATTTCAGACAATGACAACCTTAAGAACTGAATTTGAAAAAAATAAGGAATAATAAAATTAGTATGTTGTTTTTCGGCTTCCTTCTTCTTCTATTTTGAACGAAATTCTCTTCTTCTTTTTGTGAATGAACTTCTACTCACTTTTTTTTGAATGAATTTATGCTCTCTCTTTTTTTTACGATTGTTTTTTGAAGAAGAAACCAAATTTAAATAGGGCTAGGACTCTATTTTTTTATACGAATTTTTTTTAAAAGAAGAAACTAAATTTGAATAGGACTAGGACTCTTTCTTCTTCTTTTTTTTGGAAAGAATTATATTATAAGTAGGAAAAGAAAATTAACTAGAACTAGGACTCTATTTTTTTGTTGTTGAAGGAATTAAAAGAACATTAACTAGAACTAGGACTCTAATTTGACCTAAAGAAAGGTAGAAGAATAATAATAACTCTATAGCACAAATTAAAGAAAAAAAGATAAAACACTAACCAAATTTCAAGGAGTCAAAGCTCTGATACCAAATTATGTGTTTCTTTAAGCCAAGAAACAGAGTGTTTGGCGGAAGCAAGGGTCGTCTTGAAAATTCAATGGATATTTTGATCGCCACGAGTTGTCTCGATAAAATCGGATTCAGTTCTTTGCCCAAGAACTTAGGGAAGCTCTCACTTTAGGACAAAACTCAATTATCATTCATCATAATATCTAAATTACATGAATGTAAAGAACCCTTATATAGTCAACCAATCCTAAAACTAGTAGGAAACTCTTAAAACTCATAATTGGACTTTCAATAGAATATGGCTCAAACAGTACTAGTTATTTGACTCAACTAAACTAACAAAAATAAACCCATAATTAAACTAATATTTAACCAACATAAAGAATGGACCCAAATACTAAGAATATTCAAAAGAAAGCATAAAAACATAAAAGCTGATAATACATCTTTAGTCCATGCAGATTTGGGTTAGTTGTTTTCAAGATCCAACAAGCTTTATTTGATCTCCAAGAATGGCCATCTATTTAGCCTCAAGCTTCTGCTCCAAGCTGCCCTCTTTAATGCCATCTTCAAGGCTGTAAAGTGTGACCTACTTAATGTTTTGACTTGACCCAACAACTTCCTCTTTATCCTGCACATCCAAGATCAAGCCCAATAAAGTTTCTTTGGCCCACTTTGCCTTACTCCTAGTCATTGGACCGCTTATCCCTTGCAAAGGATCTTGAGAACGGTTTGGAATATGTTTGATAACACCTTAATCTCCATCACTGCATTATTAATGTTAATCATAAGTGAATGATTCTAAAATAGATTGAATGAGGATGAGAAAATAAAATAAAATAAAGTACAAGAAACTACAAATTAATGAAAGTAAAAGTGATTTAGGTTCAGTCAATTGATTGGGATTCTAGAGATTTTGATTTCATCATAATTAATCCACTTTGAATTTATCTATCTCTTTAACCTAAAATTTATAATCATAATTATTAGTCAAAATACTCTAAATTTTTCACTAGCCTCTCTCAAAGTCTAATAGAAATACCTTTAGAAGCAATCCACTATGTCTCTATGTGAATTAAAACTACTAAAAATTTATTAAGTTTTATGACTCTCAATTAAAAAATGCACAAACTATGTAAGTATATCCCTATTTCACATGCAATCCAAAGTTAACTATACAATAAATTAGACACATAAATCTCCTCTTGGTCTCATTGTTATTAACAAATTATCTAATTAGTGATCAAGTAATCAAAAATATAAAAAAAAATATAAAAAATTCAATCAAGAAAAATAATTTATTGATTAAACCAAATAGATAACTCAAATGGTCATAATTAGGCTACATTGTAGCCCTAGAAATCAAACTAATTCATAAAAGAAAATACAAAAACATGGTAGAAAGAAAAAGAAAACTTATATTGGAGATGAAATTAAAGTTGCTGCAAAGAGAAAACCTAAGCTCTTCTCCTCTCTTTCAATTCGTAACACAAAGGTCCTTTTAAAGTTGTAATAAGTCATTCAATCCTACTTAAACTTGTATTTTCAAAAACTGATTTATCGCACTAGCAACGCAACACTGAGCTCTCAAGTCATGAGATCTGATTTTTTTTCATTTTGGCATCGAGATGCCAGAGCTTCCACCTGAATATCCATAGTTATTGCTCCTTTTCCTCAACTTTATCCAAATTTCTCTTAATTCTCCATATTCTTTCTACTTACAAAATAAACACACAAGTATACATAAATCTAACAGAAATTACTTAAAAGACTAATAAAATTCTAAGATAAAGGTTATTAATTTAACAATATAAAACCCACTTATCAAATACTTCTAAACTTAAATTTTGACTTGTCCTCAAACAAAACAATAAAACTAAAATTTATTTAATTTTTTAAAAAATTAAAATCATGTATTGAATGTCAATATGTTTTGACTTATTATACTTGCCTTAGAGACTTCACTAATTTGGTAACTCAACAAAAATTCAAAAGTTATAATCATGTATAAACTTAACTCAAATGCAATTTATACTTTACCTTTTTGAATGTTGAGGGAGAGAGAGAGTGTGTGTGTGTGAATAATCCTATTACATTTAACTTATTGCACTCAAATGAGTTTATGCAACCTAATATTTAAAGAGCAGATCTCTAGATAAATGAGTTTTAAGAACTCTATAGGCTTATTTTTCATGTTACTCTCTATTAATGTAGACTAAGCATCACACATAAGATTAATATGACTTTCTTAAGTTTGTAATATGTGGCTTGAGTTTAAGGTAAGATAAAAGATATTAAACTAGGTTCAAATCACCCAATCACACATAATCATTCCAAATATTTTCATGGTTTCTCTAAAGTTCACTAGGGGATTTTCCACCAAACTTATTTTTCATCTCCCTTTTTGCTATCAACTGCTTTGTTCACCTTTTCTTTTTCATTTTTCATTCATTATTATTCATCAATTTTTCTTCTTTTCTCTTCATTCACCTTTTAGTTCTCCCCTTTTCATTGCAAATTGTTTTTATTTACATTTTTTCCTTCTTCTTCTCATTCAATGCTCCACCCTTTAACCTTTTATAGTATAGCTCTTAATAAAATCTTTCAATGATTATCATGCATATGAGTGAAAATGGTAAAAATGTAACGATAAAATTTTATTTTGAACTCAATTGGGAATATAGGTATCAAATAAAAGGTTCAATTAAGCTCAAAGTAGGGATAATAAGGGTATCATGATCCTCAAGTTGGCTTAAAATGCTCAAACGATCTAAAAATTGCCTAAATCATCTCTTAGATGAGGTGTAGCCTAAAATTTTGCTTTAAGTGATAATCAAATAAGTTCTAGAGTCCTATAAGATCATATATATAATATTTGAATCACATAAACCTTACCTAAATATTCAATTAGTCAAGTGATTAAGGTTTAGGTGATCAAAATTTTCAAAGTTCTCAAGTAAAGTATGAATTTTACTAAGAGTTAAATTCACACATAAACACATTTTTCATCCTATTTTCAAAAGTTATAAGCAATTTAAAACCAATCAAATCATGGATTTTTGTGTTGTCTATTCCAACAAGTCACTCAAAACACAACATTGAAACATACACTCACACAAATCACATAACTTGCTTAAACACAATAAATCAATGCACGCATTAAGGAGAGTCTGAATATTTAGAACAAAGTTCAATTATTTGTCCATTCATAAAATTCACCCAACCCCTAGTTTAAGTTTTACATTGTCCCCAATACAAAAATAAAAATAAAGTATTGAAGACTTCCCTAAATATTCGACCTATGAGTCGTTGATTTCTGTAAGATATGTTTGTCTGATCGCTTTTTTTTTCTACTTCATCTCCTGGCATTGCAATGTTAAAATTTTGCTTCTGGTAGCATCTTTATAGCATTACAATGCTGGATTGCTAGTGTCACGATGCTAAGCTTTCTGAAATTTTTTTGACTGTCTCTTCTCTTTTTTTTTTATAGCTAGGTTGCCTTTTAGTAAGTGTTTTCTTTTCAACCAGACTTTTTAAGCATCAAGAAGAATAAGTCCAGCTTGCTCTTTCTAGGAGCTTCGCATTTTCACAGGCATCTCCTAAAAATATATACTAAAGATATTCAGGTATGTGTTTCAAACCTGAAAGAGTATAATTTGATATTTTTTGCAGTTTTTTTCTCTATTTTCACTACCTTAATTGTTGCAAAAACTTGATCCTTGTAAATCTTCACATTTTCATAGGTGTCACCTAAGAATATATACCAAAGATATTCAAGTGATAGTTTTAATGTTGGAGGAACATAACCTTATGCTTGTCATAGATTTTCCTCTATTTTTATTGCTGATATAGTTGCAGAAATTTTAGAATCTAGCCTTTACCTTGCTCATTTTCACCTCAACTTTGCTCAACAATGCTCCTAAAGTGAATGCATAGTGAAGAGATTCTTCACTAACTGTAGGTAATTCCATATCCCCCAAAAAATATTGAATTAGTGAAATTAAATACTTAAGCTAAGTTAATGATGCCTAGATATGGTTGATTAGCAAGTGTGTTTTGTTGAAAGACTTCTTCCACATAGTTCTTAATGGATTCTTCCTTAAAGCTAGTGCTTGCTTCATCTATTTTAGGCTTAGTTAGCTCCATGCCACTTTGAAGGGTCATAGCGTTCACTTACTCTTCTGGCTCTCCCTCAATATTACTAGGTAGACAACTTTGAGATCTTTCAATGATGATTTCAGCAAGCTTGCCCATTTGAATATCTAAGTTTCTAATGGAGACTGCTCGGATTTGAATAATGTCATATGTTCTTGCTATAAATTACGCTAAAATATCTTTTAAAGAAGCATTAGATGACTGAGGCTGGAACTAAGTAAGTGGCTGCATCTAAATGCTAATTTCCTGCCTCTGTAAAATAGCATATGTTGTTGTCATAAACTAATTATGGGTCACATTGAGTTTACTAGTATTTATTATGAGCTAGACAAATGCATCTTCTAAGAAAAACTTAGGTGGCAGGGGCTAGAACTGAGGCTAAGGATTAGTAAGTGGATACATCACATTCTAACAATTTGTTCTTGCCATATACTGATTAAGTTAACTAACATTCACTGTGAGCTAGGCAAGAGCTTCTTCTAGAGAAACCTTAGGTGGCTGAGGTTGGAATTGAGGTTGAGGCTAGAATTGAATATCTATCCATAAGAAGGTTGGATGATTGTGCCACCCTTGATCATAATTGTTGGAATAAAAATTGTTTTACATGTAAGGTTTTAAAAAAGAAAACAAAAAATGGGTCTACTCTGCTTGAGGTGGAGCAAAGGGATAGCCCACTTGGCTTTCATAATTAGAATAAGCTCCATAGACTGTGGGTATAGTATATCCCAATGTGCCTAATTATTCTAGTTGTTCATAACTTTTGAGTTTTCTTTAATATCCGTTATGTCCTCTTGAGATACTACTTGAAAATTCAAAGTAAGAAAAATAGTAAATAAAATAAAATAAAATTCCAATAGGATTAGGACTACTTAGTAACTGTATTAATAATTAAATCAATCCTTAGTAACAATGCCAAAAACTTGATACATGAATTTAATTTTATTAAGTGTAAGCGTACACTATCGTTGTTAAATAATAAAATTTTAGTAAGTATAGAGATTGATCCCATGAAGATTGCTGTTATTAATTATTGCACTAATCTTAATCCAAGTGAATCATTCAAAAATAGATTAAATGAGAATGAAAAAATAAAATAAAGTAAAAGAAACTGCAATTTAAATAAAGAAAAAGTTATTTAGGTTTAGCCAATTGACTAAGATTCTAAAAATTTCGATTTCACTATAATTAATTCACTTGAAATTTATCTATCTCTTTAACTTAAAATTTATAATTCTAATTGTGAGTTGAAATACCTTAAATTATCTGCTAGTGTCTCCCAATGTCTAACATAAATACCTTTAGAAGTTAATCCACTATGTCTCCATGTGAATTAAAACAATCAAAGATTCGTTAAGTTTTATAGCTCTTAATTAAAGATTACACAAACCATGCAAGTATATCCCTATCTCACATATAATTTATGGTTAACGACACAATGAACTAGACACATAAATCTTCTTCCGGTTTCATTATGATTAATAAATTATCTAATTTTGTGATCAAGTAATCAGAAGAAGTAAAAGTAGCGTAACTCAATTAAGAAAAATAATATATTGATTAAATCAAATAGAAAACTCAAAAGTCCATAATTAAGTTACATTGTAACCCTAAAAAGTAAACTAATTCATGAAAACAAAAACATAAAAAAAAAATCATATTGAAAATGAAATTGAAGCTGCTGCCAAGAGTGAGCCTAAGCTCCTCTCCTCTCTTTCAATTTATAGCCCAAGTGTCCTTTGAAAGTTGTGATAGGTCATTTCATCTCACTCAAACTTGTATTTTCAAAAATTTATTTATTGCACTTGCATTGTGATGTTAAGGTCTTAGGTCACAGGATCTGATTCTCTTCATTTTGGTGTCATGACACTAAGATTCTATCGTCATGATGCTGGAGGTATGCTTGGATATTCGTAGTTCTTGCTTCTTTTGTTCAATTTTCTCTAATTTCTTTCAATTCCCCATCTTCTTTCTACCTACAAAATAAATACACTACCACACATAAATCTAACATAAATTACTTAAAAACTAACAAAATTTCAAGTTAAAAGTAATTAATTTATGAGTATAAAAAATACATTCATCAAGTAGCCTGTAAAAATTTAATATGATTAGACAATCTAGGGTGACAAGGGTTTAACTTCTCATCATTTGGTAGGTTTCATATTAAGGACTACGTTAAACCAGAAGCTTAAACTGCTAATGAAAGTCTAAAATTGATTTTATAATATGTCTTGCATATTTTAATAGCTCTTGGACCATAATTAGCAGTGGTAACAATTATGCAGATCATAGCCAAATTAGAGTTTGAAAATTCAACATATATAAGCTTGTAATTAACAAAGTGAAATAAAAATAAAAAGTAGTGTACTCAGAGTCATATAGTGGTCCTCAAAAGTGGCTGCACTTTAAGAAAGGCATGCATGAGATATTGTTCAACAGCTGCAACGAATGTAACCCTTTTTGGCTATGGATATCACTCAACCTTCGCCAACTTCCCGATGAGCTTAACACAGATACTAAAGCAAAAAGGTATACTGATTCCCACTTAAATAGAGGCATATATCTTTTGGACACGTACCCTACCAGTTTGTGGTTTTCTTTTCTTTCAAATTTACATTATATATATAGGTTTATTAGGAAGCATTCATGCTGTGTAAATCACATTATAATGATAAGCAAAAATTCTAAAAATATTTAGTATTTACATATAATTTGAAATATTATATTATATTTTATATACCTATTAAACCTTATATATCTTTATCTTTAAACTATCGGTGTTTTATAAACTCTAAAATTGATATCAACACTTTATAATCATTAAAATTTAAATCTTCCTCTCGGTAGGGGAAGAATGGATAACAGTAACATGTAAACGAATGGCATTTCAGATATTGATTATTCCAATATTCGTAGACCCACAACAACCTGGAGTTTAAAGTGATCATAAAAGTGTCTGCTTGATTCTGAATTTCAGATTACCTGCCATCTCACACATTGGGTATAAAGCATTTTCATGAATATGACTCCCATAAGTTAATTTACCTTCTTTTTCTTTTTCTTTGTCCAATTTTTTTCTTCCACGATTACAAAAAGTGCAAGCCAACTTTCCTTTATCGCACTTTTTCAATTATACAGATGGAATATGCCACAGGGCAAAATTTATTGACCTTTTTTGTTTGTGGGGGAGGGTCCTATTGATTCCTCTGGAGTTCACATCACAATGAAGGCGGGGTTTATAATTATATTCTCTATTTTGTTTCTAGTTTAAGATGAAACTACATTTGCATGTTATGAAAAAAAGCTTACATTATTAGACAAATTAAGGGAAAACTGCATTTATCTATTTTAATCTATACCTTCCATTGCAGTCTTTTCTCTAATCTAAAAAATATTACAATGTCCCTTACTTGCTTATACTTTCAAACACTCAACACTAATTGAGAAAAATAATATGGGTTTAGTAGGAGAAATATAATTGACTGTTTAAGTTGGTTGAATGATACAGAAGTTAAATGTAGTGTACGTGCTTTTGAAATGATAGACTTAATGTTTGATTTGAATAGAAAGGTACTCATTATAGTGAGACTTATAAATTAGAGGAAATATTGCATTTGTTTCTTTATATGGGGGAGAAATTTACAATTCGAAGTATATACAATTTTTCCAACAAATTAATTCTCATAATCTCAAGAGATATTGGCATTTGATATGCCTTCAACTAAGTAACATCAGCCAGCACAACCGTAGTTTCATTGGGAAACTATTTCCCTTTTGTCTTGCCCAATCCAATCCTGTGTCCACCAAAATACTAAAAAATAGGGTAGGTGCAAGAAAAAATAAAGGTTAAAAATTGAGTTTTAAATTTTATTTGTGCATTTTGTTGAGTAATTTTAAATGACAATGAGCGTAACTGAGTGAGAATAGAGTAGTGGAGTCTCACATTGATTATTTGGTCACGCAATTAATAAAGAGTATCAAATAAATAAATGAATAAGATCAAATTAATTAAATTCACAAGAAAGAGTTAGTAGCTCAGATTCACACGAGCTCTCACTTATTTTCAGTAAATTATTTTTGGATTTTGGAATACAATAAGTTGGAAATTAAAGAACTTGAATAAATTTCATTTTTTTACAATGTGCAAAAGCTTTTCAAAATCGAAAAGATTTTACTTTGCTCTCTTTTGTCATTTTGAGACACTGCTATAAAATTATTTAAGGCACTAAAGAGAAAAATAAATTTCGTTGGACACTGTTTGTGGAATACAATACTTTTGAAAGCACTTGAATAGAATTAACTTCTTCTTCTTTTTTAATCTTTGATTATAAGATAGAAGAAAAAATAGTTCCATTGTGAATAACAAGGGGTCTAATTAGTGATGGAAAAAAGAAAGTGTAAATCAAGATAAACAAAACATTAGTGATAATAAACAATATATAGGGGGGCTTTCACAATCTGAGGAGTTCAAATCTGCAAAAAGAATATTTGAGGAGAGAGAAATTAAAGTTTCAATATTTCAAAAGAGAATAATCTTAAATTCAAAAACTATGAAAATATTTGTGCCAACATTTAAAAATAAACAATATATAGTAGGGAAGGTAAGCTTTTTTCACAAAACTCTTATCTCCAATAGAACCCCGAAATTTTTGTGCTAGTAATTAATTGCATAATTAAGAAATAAACTAAATTAATGTTTCCATGAAATATATATACAAGTTTTTTCTCAGTGTTGTCTTTCGTTTTCAATTATTCTATATTTGTATCTCATCTATTTATTATTTACCAATTAATTTGGTCGTTGTAACAATTTGAATCATGTCTCTTTAATCAAATTATCAATGGTCAACCTCAAGGAATTAGTGTGATGGTCAAGGAGGTAGCTTCTCCATGAAATATACAAGTTTTTTCTCAGTGTTGTCTTTCGTTTTCAATTATTCTATATTAGTATCTCATCTATTTATTATTTACCAATTAATTTGGTCGTTGTAACAATTTGAATCATGTCTCTTTAATCAAATTATCAATGGTCAACCTCAAGGAATTAGTGTGATGGTCAAGGAGGTAGCTTCTCCCTTACATTGATTACTCAGACTCAAACCTTAGTACACTTAAAAGGATTTATTTTCTTGAATACACTAAGTTCATGTAAAGTTGCACCTTCAAGATTTTCAGAGAAGACGTGCAAGCTACTTCAAAAATACACTAACCGTACAACAAAAAGAAAAAAAAAATAAACATTTTTAACAGTCTCTTTTACCAAAGCATCTATATGTGTACATCTTGTTCATCCATGCTAGCAATTTGCTTAAGAAGACGTAAGTCAAATTCCTTGCACCTTGATTGTAATTTGAAATGTGAACTTGTCGTGTTCATGGCTCAATGTAGCTTCTTATCTTTACATTGTTTCATTATTTACTCTATCTCCATTATAGAAATTATAAATCATAATGAAATATGAACTGCAATTTGATTAACTTAATACAAGGCTTATATATACAAGCAGCAGTGTCATACGCAAAAGGCTATAAACAAATTTATAAAACACAATCTGATTAGTGTAGACTAATTATATATATATATATATATATATATATATATATATATATATATATAATACTTTAATCGGTAGAAGAGCTTTAATAATAACACAAGGTAAAGAGATTGTAGCTTTTCTTTTTCAATCATCTCAAATTTTCTGGCTTCTTCTTCTTCTTCTTCAACTGGATTCAGAAGGAGGGAACAATGCCATATCCAGTTTCTGTCATTAATGTTGTGGAGAACATCTGGTCCACTTCGGCTTCTACATGATCTGTTCTCTTGGCAAATCGACCTTTGATACGAGGTCTGGTCTCTGCATAAGCCTTCCTTGAGGCATACCTGATTGTCTTCTCAAACTTTCTTGTCTTCTTCTTCTCCCTGTATCTTAGAACTCTTGCCTCCCTGTCCATTGGAGCAAGCTGGGAAGGAATCTGATGAATTGAAGGTCCAGAGAATAGATCAATGGTACCTTTTGGGGGTCTTGAATGGGGAATTGAGGCATCACTTATTGTTGATTCTGGTACAATGCCAACATCCGTTGATGAAATTGAAACCTAAATTTTCAACCAAAACAAGAATAAAATTGGGTTAGCATAAAGTAGGAGGTATCGCAAGTTTATGACATCACAAGTTCAAGAAAAGCATCTAAATTATAGTCCTAGTAATATCATTTGCCATACTCAATAAGGGCTTGTAAGGAGACATTTTTTCACTGGGAATTTGAATTTAGGAAAATTTTGAAAATGATAAAATTAGTGTTTAATGAATAAATAAGATTTATTAATTCAAATATAAGTTTTACAAACTATCTTCCTTTCTCCAATCGATTCAAGGTTTATATTGTAGCTGAATAAATATATAACAGGGAGAATAAAGATAAGAAGTTGTAACATTTCCTGGCTATTGGAGACTTGATTATTAGTCAGGTGAGGAATATGGTTTATTTTCAATTTTTAAACGGTTTGAGTTCGAAACTTACAAACTTCTATGTAAAATAAAGTCTAATATGGGATCAGGTCTAGTCTAAAGTAAATATCCTCTAATATGGAAGCACTACTAGACCTAGCTAGCCAAAAAGGAAGACATTGTAAAGGGAAAGCTTTTCATTTTTTTTTCTCTTTTAGAACAATGGTACAACAAAGCAGGTACCTTAATTGACCAGGAGGAAGGAATTAGGATCTTTCAAATGACATGTTGGTCTTTTGGGCAAGGACAAAAGGAATAAGCTAAAATCACTTCAAAAGAAAAAAAAAAGGTGACTTCATATCCTACAAGATACATTTGAAAAACAAAGAACACAATATGTAAATTCTAATATCATTTTTTCATTAAATATTAATTTTATCAATTTATTTCTCTCTCTCTAAATTTACTTTATAAAATACCTTAAAAAAATCTAAATTTTCATATCCCACCAAGATATACATACATATATATACACACACACACACACACAAACACCCTAATATTTGGAAAATAAATTATTTAATGCAGCAAATCGGAGACAATAATTAACTTATTTGTATGCAAAACCATGTTATTGATGTTCAAAGCTTTGAGTATTGCTAGGAAAAGAGCACGAAAGTTGTTTGCGCTGTTAGATTCCTCCCACTAGAGGAAAAAGTGATCAAAAGTTAAAAAAGGGTGAAGAGAGCTGAAAAGTAGTAGGAAGAATTAGACGATACAACTTCTGCATAAACTTAAGCACGCCTGGTCTCAATATTCAGGTCATGTGTATAAACGGGTCCAAAAACAAGGTACACAGATCTACAAATTAAAATGGAACCAGAAAAGTAGAAAATAAAATAAAATTTGTCGGACTTGTCAGTAAAAGGAAGGAACGATTTGTGAATTCCATTTTGGTAGCAAAAGTTTGCTAATTAGGGAGCAGACAGAGAAATTAGTTGCCACTTTTAAAGAAACCAATTCAAGCCCTTCAAGAACGAGCTAGCTGGGATTGGACAATTTGAGATGCAGATGAAATAAATAGCTGCATAAGAAGTATAACTCTGAAAGAGAGGCTCAGAAGAACAAGTTTTAAAGTAATCGATGATTTTGGAAATTAATTGTGAAAAATATTGAAATATACGTAAAATTGGTAAAAACCCAAGAAAGCAAGAACATGGAAACGCAAAAAGAGCCTTACACTTTGACTGATTGGACCATTGTAATTGTACGCTCCAGCTTTTGAGGAATCAAGGTCCATTAATCCTAGCTGAAAATGTTGTGCTTGCTGCTGGTGTTGTCCACACTGAACTGGAACCACACTATCCCCTACGTAGTTCTTCGAAGGGATACTGTAATATTGCTGCTGGTGCTGATTATACTGTTGATGATGATCAGCCAACTGGTTTTGATCAGCGCATGAATTGCAATCTATCAGGTCCAAATATTCATCAACCTCCCCACTGAACAATAATCCATTATTACTCTGATTGTTGTTGTTCTTCACAGGATTCAGCAGCAACCATGAAGCTGCGATATCTTCATCTTCTTCATCAACACCCTCCTCCTCCTCCTCCGCCTCATCAACTCCGAGAGCTAGAAACCCATCTTCACCATCAGCACCAGTCCCCACCAGCTGGGTTGCTGGTGGTCCGTAGAGGCAGCCGGAGATGGGTAGAATCGGCACACGCTGGTGGCGGCTCGCGAGGGGGTTAGCTGAGTGGATATCGGCGTCGCAGGTGGCGCAAAGAGAAGCAGCATCGGCTTTGCATAGAAACGCAGCCGGGGCGCGCTCACAAGCCTCGCACACCCACACACGCTCGTGCCGGGACGCCACGCGGTTCGCCGCGTGGATGCTAGCGTCGCAGCCGGTACAGAGGTATGCAGAGTCAGCGCGGCAGTACACAGTGCACACCGCTGACTTACACGTGTCACACATACGTGCCCAAGTGCCGCCGCGGCCATTGTTTGTGTCTTCCTTCATCATCTTTTGTCAGCTGTGCGTTTGTAAGAGTTGGTGTTTGGTTTTTGAAGAAGCAGCTTCTCTGCAAGGTGAACTAAGTAGCGTTGGGGATAGAATCCTGATTCGCCACGTGGCGATAATTTAGTGGTGTTATAAAGTTGCTGCATTATCTTGTGGTTGGCTGTGTTTCTGTGTGGGGCCAGTGATGAGTCAGAGGCTCATGTGGGACCCACACTGCTCATGCCCTTTTGGAATCATTAAAGAGCTGGGGTTAGTGTCATTGGCCCACTCTCGCAGCTGGTGAGGGTGTGATACTCGCTTCCTTAGGAAGACACGGCTGATAGCAACGTGTCAGTGTGCATCTCATATCGGGTGTACTCAAACCCGAAAAAAATTAACTAAGAGTGAAGTTTGTAACTTATTATATTTATCTCTCTTTAATTACGTCAAAGAGGATGTTAATTCATTAAAAAATATTATTTAATTAAAAAAATTGAATCAAACTACTTTTGTCACACTCACACTTATAATAATAAAATCAGGTTACAGTTCATAAACTTAATTTAAAACGATTCTTTTATAATACCTTAATCATAGTTCATATATTAATTTTAAAAAAAATTGATGATCACTAAAATGAAAAAAAAAATTGTCGGACCCAACCTGACCCGTGACCGAGATAAAATTAGTTAAGGATCGGACCATCGGAAAAATCAACCTAACCCGATCTGTACATACCTCTGTCCCACGTCAAGGGTGCTTAGATCCGATATATACATGGCGTAAGCCTCGAGCTCAGACTTAGGAAAGTACAAACATGGTCAACCATGCTACTTTTTTATTGACACATGCTTAGTGGCTAAAGTAATGTTCTGACAAGTAACAAGATTTGTAGATACTAGAGGTCAAGGATTTATCCACAATTAGATGGTTACAGTGGTAAATAATTTATAATTTTTATAAAAGATTAAATATTTAAATTTTAAGAGAAATTGTTATAAAAAATTTAAAATTTAAAATTTGAAAAAATTAGTGTCATAACTATATAACTATATATGTTTACATATTCTTCATTTTCATCAAAAAAAAAAAAAAAGATACCCAAATATATAGAGGTGGGATTTGTAAATTCTAGATACCCAGATATTCCTTCCATTAAATAGCAATTAAAAAAAAAAGATTTTTGGTACCTTGAATGTGTTTAAATCATTTTTTTTATTTGAATGAAAAAATTAATTTTATTTAAAATATTAATGTTGTCGCTTATCACAAGTACTTTTCTGTGAATTTGAATTTATAATATTATAGAAATTGTTTAATTATTGAATTCATGGTTGCTTAATACTATAATCACAAACTTGTAAATTTAAATATATATTAATTATATTTTTGGTGGATAACAGATAAATTAATTAAATGATTAAATAAAAAATTATATGTTTATATAATTATTTTTTATTAGCTTAATCAATTTATTTTTAATAAATTAAAAACACTGAAAATAATTTTGAACTCAAATAATATTTTTTGAGTGAAATATTATTATTTCATATTATTTAAACAAAGAGAAATCAATTAACATCAATATAAAACTTAACACATTTGCATTTTTCAATTTTATTATGGAATGTAATTCTCATTCATTCATCTATTAAGTTAAAGAGAACTATCAGGCTTATCTTGCATGCTAAATTATATATATACACACACACAAATGAAAGTAAAATACAAAATTAATGTATAATTTTATAGATATGTGCTAACACATTACGGAGCCAGCGTTTTTTTAAGTAATTAGTTATATAATAACGAGTTGGAAAAAATATTTATACCATATATTTTATTAAGAAACATAAATACCTTTAAATGTGTTGGTATAGTATAGTATAAAACATACATTTCAATATATATATTGGTCTAAATTTAGCTTTGGGACCAAATTATTAAATTTTAACTAATTTTTATTTAATAAATTATATTGACTTTTCTAGAAATTTGAATAAATTATATTTATGCTATTTAAATTCAAAATATTAGTTTAAATCTTTTTCTTTCATTGAACGCATTTGCCTTTGTTTTGAATTATATAAAAAAAAAATTAAATTAATTTATATTTTTTTTATGCCATGTAATCTTTTTACTATAGAAGTGAAATAAATATCAAAACAAAAAATAGCGTAGCCTAGAATACTACAAACTAATTCAATTTGCTTTGCACTACAAGAATTTTGCAAAATAGCTACAAAAGTTAGGTCAACAATTTAAATCCCTTGCTAATCTATGAA
Source organism: Gleditsia sinensis (assembly GCA_037074535.1). Lineage (NCBI taxonomy): Eukaryota > Viridiplantae > Streptophyta > Magnoliopsida > Fabales > Fabaceae > Gleditsia > Gleditsia sinensis. Next base: position 6,846,107 of record CM073474.1, read on the forward strand.
AAATATGTGAGAAAATTTTACCGAATTAATAGTTACTGACTAGATACGGATTAGTTTCGAATTATGTGTAGCTAATTCTTTAATTAATAATTTATTTATTTTAACTAGAAATTAGCTACAAAAAATCCCAAACTAATTCCTAACTAAAATACCCAAATCTTTTTTCTCATGAATACCCCAAACTAATTCCTGACTAGGTTGGGCGCCCACTCCTCTGGTAACGTTTCTCTGTCTCAGCCTCGCTCTTTGGTTCTATTCATGGGTGCTTCGAATCACCCCCTTATAGCACAGAGGAAGCACCCTATTTGCCGAAAGGGGTGCTTTGCTCATTGCACATATGAAAGTGTACACTATTCTAACTTTGTTTTGGTTAAATTTTTTAGCCGCCCTTTGTGATCGGCTGCTGGATTTCGATGACATTATTCGAAAGCAAGTTGTGGCTGTTTTCTGTGATTTTGCATGTTATACCCTAAATTCAGTTTTCTTTTGAAACTGTAAAACTTGTTGTGGAACACCTTTGTGACAAAACCGTATGTATACCTCTCATTTTCTTTTTTGTAACTCTCTTAACTGTTTGTTTATTGCAACTCACAATATTCGAATTCCTTGTTTTGCTTTGAAACTCCAGCTGCTTGTTAAAAAGTATACCATGGAGAGATTGGATGAGATATAGAGTTTTTTGCCAGAAGAGCTCTGACAGTTTAGTAAATCCCAGTGAATATGACTGGATTCCAGAGAAGATTCTTAGATGTTTATTTGATAAAGATTTAAGGTGAAGCACTTAATATTAATGCTACATGAGAAGATATTGTTTTATCAACTATTTGCATCATTATCATTAATTTTGCGTATTGATTTTTTCTTTTTCATAAAATATGAAGATAGAGGAATCATAAACCCTTATTGTTATGTTAAACATATAGTAAGGATTGGTTTAAGTGCGAAATTCTTTCATTCTGAAAAGTCCTGGATGTTACTAGGGCACAGGTTACATGATGACTGGCCAGTTAATTTAACATTGGGTCATTGACTTCCATGTCGAGCAAGAATCTGTCTTTCTGTAAAATCTTTACTTTGACCTTTTTTCTTTTTTGCACTTAACTATTTCAAGTTTACAGTCACATTTTTTGAGTATAAAATGGAAAACGTTTTGGTGGTGAACGAAGTTTTAGCACTGGGCCATTATATAATTCAATTTTGTTTGTTTCTTTTCCATTTTGGTTTGGTTTTTCTATTTTACTTCTCTGTTTTTGTATTTTTTTTTCCTTTTAGGGCTAAAGGTATTCTAATTGTTAACAGTTATTTTGTTCACTTTATTCTGCAGATCAGATATAATCGGATATGTTATGTGTGAGTCCCTGTTTCTGGGACAATTTTCTATTAATGATATAGTAAAATATTGGGTTGGGATCTTTTCTGGATTTGATAAGGTGGAGGTCAAGGTTCTTGAAAAGGTACTGGAGAAGAAACAAAAGTATGCTTGTGCTTGGTTTTGACATCTGCAATGGCTTATACACCTAGTGCATTAATATTAATTAGCAATGAAAGTTTCAGTCTTCACAGAATTGTCTGTCTACGAGGCAGATGAATCAGGTTTATGACTTTGCATGTTAGAAAGAAGAATTATTTAAAGGAAATTTGATGAGAAAAAGTGATTGATTTGCATTTAAATGCAGGGTAATTAAAGATGTTCCTGAGGTCCATGAAAATATTCTATTCTGTTTTTGAGTAATGTCTAGTTCATTTACAGATCCCAAAGGCTGAAGAGAGTTTCCAGGTTCTTGATCAATTGGTAGATTTTAACGAACCTTGTTGATCCAAATACTAGCTTGCATCAAGCTTGTGTTTTCAGGTAGAATAATCAGAAGCCGATTGATATAGTTTTGCAATTTTCATATATTCCCTTTGGGAAATCATGGTTAAAAATTACACGGCCATTAATCTTTTAGTTGAAAATGAGCACTAAACTTTGAAGCTTATGTAAAACTATGTGGGAAATATTATTTGCAAACTTGATATGAATATGGGTTCTAATTATATTGATGAGAATTTTTAATTTCATTCTCTGTTGCATCATTCTCATCATTTTTCACCACCATGATACTGGCAATAGACTGCCTTCCTGGTGTTTGTTGGCTATGAATCTGATTTGTTATTATATTCACATTGCCAGTGAGTTGTAATTTGTAACCAGTGTCAACGTCATAATCTAGCACCCTAACTTTCATGACAGCTCAGAATGGGATAAACAATTAATGTGTAAGATGCTTTATCTTTAGCTCCCAATTTTGGCTGTCTTACACCTTTAAAAAAACCATATATTTTTCTTATATTATTTTAGTAATCATGAATTCATGAGATATAAATTGCTTGGCCAACCAGCTTGAATTAAAATTCACACCACCTATTTACAAAGCATCAGAATTTGTTGCTAATACATTTGCTTTTGTATTTGCGTCCCTATTGCCTTTGCACAATTCTTTTGGTTTAATTTCACTTTTGACCCCCTCTATTTTCAAGAATGCGTCAACTTAGTTTCCCTATAATTTATAATATGAATTTGTTCCCTCTTATTTTAATAAATGAGTCAAAATGATCCCTTTGTCAAGTTTATCATCTATTCTGCTGTTACCTGCCACACAAATGCCATGTGATCATTGAATTTATCAATAATATTTTTTTTTGGGTGACTAAGCATGACACGTGTTATTTAGTGATGTACGTGACATACATGCGGTAGATTAACAGTAGAATAGATGATGAAATTAAGGAATGGACCATTTTGACTCATTTATTAAAATTAGAGAAGTCAAATTCATATTACAAATTTCAGGGAGACTAAATTGGCACATTCTTAAAAATAGAAGGATCAAAAGTGCAATTAAGTCTTTTTTTCCAAGTGCCAATAAGATGAGCTATACATTATGACTGTAAGAAGCACTGTTTGAATATTTAAATAGCACTTTGTCATTCTTATGTATTAGAACCTCAAGTTTAACTTAGCCTTATGTTTCTTGTCCTAATAAGAAAGAAATTGTATCCTGTATTATTTGACGGACTGCTTTTGGATATACACACAAATGCACGCATTTTTTTTTTATCTGTGGGATAGTTTAGTTAAAATACTTGGTGAGAAACATCAGCTCTATGACTTTCTGAACATCTTTGTGAAGTGCTCTTATTTACTTTTCAACAAGGAGCATGTAAAAGAAATTCTTCCAGAAAATGTTGCAAAAAATATGCAGAGAATGCTGAATATATACAATCTAGGATGAATATGTTGGTGGTAAGAACATGTCATTCCTATGTTAGCTTTTTGCACATGATTCTCACTTCTCAAATATCTGTAAATTTGTATTGTCGATCACAAACAACTTTCACCTTTTATCTTTGCAGAATAAAAGGTGAAAAAGAAAAATAGTTCCAAACTTATAAATACTGGATGTACCTTTTCTAACTTTTCTAGTTACTTCCCTTGTGATAAACTGCAGATAATTGCTTGTTTTAGTCCGTTGCTTCTTAGTGGTAGTGTGGAGGAGCTTGTGAATTTACTTAAGGATAATAATTACATAATTAAAGAAGGTGTTTTTCATACTTTAGCAAGGGCTGGTGGTACAATTCGTGAACAGCTTGCAGTTACATCAAGGGGCTAATGTCAAAATTGCTATAGTTTTTATATCCACTTCCTTTTAGAATTTCATATAATTTCTCTGTTTCATGCAGTTCCGTATACCTTATGAGACTATGTTTAGAAGGCAGTTGGAGGCAGGCCAAGTATGTTGTGCATGCATTGGCTGCAATAACAAAGGATGATGGCCTCAAGTTTCTCTTTGTTCTATACAAGGTTTCATATGATTAATTTGTCTAGTAAAAGAATTCTCGCTTTGTTTCCATTGTTCTGATTGTTCTCACCTTCTTATATGCAGAGGTTTGTTGAGATGCTGGAGGAGAAAACACATCTGCCTGCAGTACTACAGTCTCTAGGATGTATAGCACAGACTGCAATGCCTGTTTTTAAAACTAGAGAGTGAAATTAAAGAATATATAATAAAAAAATATTTTGAAAAGTGACAGTGTAAGCCTTTCAAAATCCTCTATATGGTGTTATTGTTTATGAGTTAAGTATGGACGTAATTGAATTTCACCTACATGTTTGCTTCACTATTTCAAAAAAATAACACAGGAACATCTTGGGATGATCAGAGTGATACTTGTATGTTGAAGGTAGGTAGGAAGAGTAGTCTCTTCTATATTTGATTTTGACATATTTAGTTTGGCATCAATAATGTGTGATATATTGAATAATGCTTGTACAATGGCTGCTTCTTTGATAGTTCACTTTGTCTTCTCTCTCACTTTTCCGCTTTCTTGGCTGCAGATATATGGCAGTAAAAATTTAGTAAAGAGCTACTTACCAATCAAAGATGCTCATGTTCCTTCTGGTATAGATGGTCTTCTAGCTATCCTTAGGAACATGCTATCTTATGGTGAAATATCAGAAGACATACAGTCAAGGTATATCTGCTTCACAGAAGTTTGAGTTTTTAAACAATATATTTGAAAATGGTCATATATACTCAATCACATCCTCTTACAGTTCAGTTGATAAGGCCCATTGAGACTTGCATAAAGCAGTTCTTCGTTTGTTAAGGCAGTGGGATAATAAGAGACCTGTTGATATTTTCCATTTAACTTTGAGGACATCAGAGGTGGTTTCCCTTTGTTCTTTTAGTTTCTCCTTAAGTATTTATAATTTCATCACCACCGTATCATTTAGATGGTATACTTCTATTCACTTGTTTTGGCTGAAACTAACTTGTTAGTTTTCGCTTCAATATGGAAGTAAATGCTTCCTTTTTTCTTTGGGGTCTTGCAAATTAGCTTCCCTCAAGATAAGAAGATTTACCTAAGCAAAGTTCTTCAATATATAAAAGATAGGCTTTTGGATGCCAGATATGCTTGTGCCTCCCGCCTCCGTACTCAGCATCCTTGAATCCAAGGCAGATGAGTTTTCAGAGGTAATTATGTGATCCAAAGATTAGTTCTATGAAACCTTTGACTGAAATACTTACATGCCAATTGGTTTGACTGGCATGGTAAGGCTAGATCAGTTTTAAAATTTTGGATGGAATTTTATCTAGATATAGACTTATATTTATCATGCTATAACACTTATATTTCTGTAAACTTTATGATGCCACATAAATCTCCTTTCCTTATCTATACATTTTTTGCATCGTTTACATTCATCGAAACCTTTTGACAACTCAGGATGGTACCCTTTTACCTAAATGAAAGGTATTCCAGAGAGTCATATTTCTTCAATGGATGAGATTTTAGTCTTCGTGTTTCTACAGTTTGATTGGACTCGAGAGGGGATAAGGGTGGGTGCAAATGATCCAATTAAAAGTAAAAAAGAACAAAAACGCATGCACAAAACGTATATTGACAAATTCCATTTTACAGGTTGCATTGCATAGTCTATCCCTTCCCCCTCCCTTTTACATGCTGCTTGCAGGTAAGATTGCCTTTTGGTGATCACCTTTGGACTAAAACATGTATGACAATTTAGCGTCTCACTCTATTTAACCATGATTATAAAGGGGTTTGTGGGTTGAGTTAGAATATAGAAGAACACAATGACGCCAAAATCATCTTTTTTTACTAGATTTTTAAATAATATTTACCTGAACAACTTAATTAGTGGTCTTCTTGTTGAAAAAAACAGCACACGAATATAATACTGAGAGCTCTGTTTTCCATAAAAACATTCTTTTTTCATAGGATTTTGGGTCCTCTCAAGAAGAAAAGCAGGATGCCATGAGTGCAGCTCATGGCATAAGCGCTTCTTAAAAATATATGAAGATAACTTATGATTCTTTAAAAAAAAAAAGATGATTTAGAAAATATTTTAATAATCAATTTTTTTAATTTATAATATCTCTTTACAATAAAGCTATATTTTAATATTTATGAGGAAAGATAAGTCAAATTAAGGTGGTTTTTTTATAAATTCTTACAAGACATTAACATTTGACATACAAGAGAGTTTATTGCTTATCAAATCAAGATTTTTTGCAAGGTTTAAATCATATGGAACAAAGCTATACACATACGAAATATTAGAGAATTTGAACTTTGGAGACTACTTAATATTGTAAACTTCGTTATTTATTGATATTATTATGCTTCATTTTGTTTTTTGTGCATGGCAAATCAGGGGTTTAAATCAAGACTCGCTAACTGCCAGCATCACTCACCACTAGACCATACTCAGTAGTTTAGATTATTATACTTCTAGTCTTGATTTGGTAGCATTGAGCCAGAAAAGTAAAAAAGCCAATTTTGAAAGTATGAGGGGATGAACCTTGGAGGCTACTTAACATTGTAAACCTAGTTATTTATTGAGATTATTATGCTTCTTTTTGTTTTTTGTGCATGGCAAGTCAGGGATTTAAATCAAGACCTCTTGCTAACTGCCAACGTGACTCACCACTAGACCATACATAGTAGTTTAGATTATTATACTTCTAGTCTTGATTTGCAAATATGAGGGGAGAATAATGGTTGGCTCAATTGACAAGATCAAATTGTGTCAACCAAATTCTCTAGTGTTTGATTCTTGCTTGTAGTCCTTTACTGATAAACAATCTTTAATTACAGCACACCTTGTCTTGAAGATAAAACTACCTATTTGCACCTGTACAAAGTGACTTGAGAATTCTAGGATAAATGATATCTTGTTGTTAATGGAGAAGGAGTTTCTGGAGCCATTCGTGAGTCCAACAATAAAATGGGAAAAAAACAGGTAATTGATTAAGAGATTATGAAGTCTAATGGTATGCAACCTGATATTCATGCCCTTACAAACTTGGCTTTGGAATTATTTTTAAGCAATCTAATTTCGTTGCCACTTATAATGCTTTCTATAAACTGTCTCAATTTTGAAGTTGATGCTTTATTTGTCCTTTCATTCAATTGGTTTACTGATGTTATCTTTTCCATTCCTCCATTAAATTTGTGTTTAAAATATTATGACATTTACCCATGAAGAAATGGACGTTTAACAAAATGCTATTTTCTATGTTGTAGATACTTTTATTTTGGTGATCCAGCTGGGAGAAAAGAAGATCACTGATGCTGATATTAAATTTGCAGAGATAGTGGTATTCTTTTTCTCATTTTTTCCTACTCTATTATTTCTGACCCTTTTTTTCTTTTTGGGGAAATAACAGGGGTTGGTAGTACTAGTACTTCTAATGCTTGCATTAGATATTTCATTATTCAGCAAAAATCTATGTTAGATATAACAACTATGGTTCTCCTGTTTATTTCATTGAAAAATTTGTGCATTATATTATGAAATAAATTCTTTTTACGCTATATTGAAATTTTTGCATTAGAGAAATTTATGCATTCTATTCATTGCTGCATACTACAACAACTATAAATCTCATTTGTTACGTAAGTGGATGATTGTAGCCCAACTCATTTTTCAAATGTTAATGCTTTTGATATACTGGGTATTTCATCTTTACAAATAAAGGTTGTCTGTTCATGTTGGCATGACATGACTACCTCCAACTCTCTGCCGCATACCTTCTTCTTTTGAATTTGCTGTGTCAGAATGCCTTTCCATCGTATATAGATTAGTTTTAGTCAAAAATTAAAAACAATTAGGAACTTGCAATGCATTGGCTAACTTTAAATCTGGCTGTTTTGTTTTCAAATTTGTGTTTAGTTGTCAATTTTGGAGAATCTATACGTAGCTTCTCTATCTTTTTTGCAGATACCAATCCAAGATAATGCAATGTGGGAATCTTTTTTTCCTATTTGTTGGAACTGTTGCACCATTGCTAGTCGTGGCCTTGTATGTCACGTAACAACTCGTGTAATATTTATAATAGGACTTGTAGTAGGACATGTTTTATAGTACTTAAATTGTAAAGCTCTTTTAGTAATTAATGTAATTATATCGTTTTTTTTTTATTTGTGTACAATGGAGTTGCTTAATTTGAATGTTATTGGTATGTTATAAATTTTTGTGTGTACTGATTTGATATTTAGGTAGCATAATAAATTAAATTTTTATATTTAAATTTGTGTAAAAATAGCCACGGATTATCTAGGGACTAAATGTACATTAGCTGCGGATTAATTAGATATTAGTTACGGAAGTGAGAATCTGCAAATAATGGGTTTTCCAGTTAGGTATTTGTTATGGAATAGCTACAGAATTTACAATCATTAGTTGCGGATTAATTCCCTAGCTACTTAGCTAAGGAATTCTTTAATGTTTACGTAAAAAAAAAAAGTTATGGATTAATTAGGGAATAAAAAATATTTGTTACGGATAAGCTATTGATTTACCAATTTGTAGCTCGGATTAGGTTATCAAAAAATCCATAACTAAATTTGGTTAGTTAGGGATTAGCTACGGATTTTATCCATACCTAATTTAGTTAGCCAAGGAACTCAAAATATTCTTGCAGTGTTATATTTCATAATATAAAATATAATATATTATTTATATTCAATTGCCAGTACACATATTTATGCATATCTAATTGCAAAAAATTGATTCAATTAAATTTATCATGTCTTAAGCCTAAGTTATACTACCAATATTGGCGAGATAAAAAAATTACAACAAATATACCAGTGCATATTGTATAGTTAATGCCAATATGCACTTTTTAGAAGACAAAACATGAAAGTTAATATTTTGGGTTTTGTTTTTAGCTAAAACAAGCAATTACTATCCATAATTCCATGAAACTTCTCTTTTTAAAAAGCAAGGGCAAAAAGGGAAGAGGGCACATTCAGTGTCCAACCATAATTATATTGACAAAAAATTAACTATGGAGAGTTTTTATGTATTACAATCAACTACTGAACAAGGAAGAGCGAGAGGGGGGGGGGGGGGGGAATAATAAAGGAAAGGATAACATCCGAAAGATTTTGCGAGCCTTTTTTTTTTGTAACAAAAAAATTAGGAGTTAGATAGCTTGTTGTAACTCCTAAGGCAAGGCACATCGTAATTGACGGATGCCTATTAATAAATTATAACCACTAGGAATTAAACTTTTTGAGTGACGCAGTTTGATTTTATTAATTGAATCAATTTTTGTTGATGTAAAAGTTAGTGTTTAATATTGTTTTTTCTTAAAACTTATATATTTAGTATGATAAATTAAAATTAATTTTTATAAAACATATTAAATTAATATTTATAAAAATTAACAAAATTAAATTTTAAAGATGTAAAATTTCTAGTGTCACATCTTATGTCTTGTAATAATAATTAGACTTCAAAACATTTTTCAATGAACCGAACTTCTCACATGTATATATAATTATTATTTATCAATTTAATATAAGGAAAACATAAATAATCTCTTTTAATTTTTGTTCATTTATAAACACTCTTCAATTTTGAAAGTAAAAAAACTATTTCCCTTAAGTCGCTTTAACTAGCAAACATTTTCCATTTAATACTTTTCATCCATTTTTCTATAATAAAACTAATAAGATGTCACATTTTTTCATATAGCATCCAACCATTGAGGTTATATATAATATTGGTGAGACAAAAAATTTATGTATTTTGAAACAAGTAATATAGCTAGCATCTTTGTTAGTTTTATTAATGAGAAATAAACAGTTGCACCTGATTCCAAAATATATACATTTTTTCCTTTAATATATCATTTCTTTAGTAGGAACACTCTGTTAGATAATTACTTTCTAATTTAGATTTTAGACTACATATTTTCTGGCGCTACAAAACAACAAGCTCCAGCAATCAAGTTAATTACTTGTTGGAATATCAGTGTTCTAAGAATTTTTTTTTTTCCATTTCTTTCTAATTAGCGTTAATTAATGGGTTTTATTCAACTTTGCTGGTTCAAAGTCACGGGGAATTTGAATTTCCTATGAGAACAATCTTCACTAGTCCACTATCAATATTGGAATTTTAACTTTTAATTAAATTACTTATTTTATCCAATTTTTTGTATCTATACAAAAAAAAAACTACAAAATATTTCTTTCTGATTGCGAGATTTGGTACACATAAAAGTAAAACAAAATACTCAAAATTTAATCTGATTTTTTAGAAGGGATGACATATTTTCTTATCTGCTTATGTTTAAATCCTGTCATGATTATTTTGAAAGTAAATTTCTAAATGCACTAAAAATAAAAACAAAAAACAAGTCTTCTGTAAAATTTGGAAGTAAAGGGAATGTACAAATATAAGGAAGTAGACATCGGTGTAATTTGCAAATAGTTAATAATTAATTTATACGCAGGTTATCAAATTTCAAAAATGATAAAGCACACAATGACAGAAATTTGATTTTTTTTATATTAAAAAATTATGTTGGATATTTTAATTAGTAACCCATGTATTTTAGATATATATTTTATTATATTTATCTATTTAAATATAATCATAACTTAATGATAATAATGACTCAATAATAATTATGAATTAATGATAATTATCACTTAATGACAATTATGATATAATAATGTTTAAGTGTTAAAATTCTATTGGTAAATAAGAAAAATATTTTCTATTGGATATACATACTGATGGTACATATATATTTAAAACTCAATATAAGAAACTGATCTTCTCTCTGTACAGTACGTGACAATTTTCTTTCTATAAAAAAATGTGCGTCAAACTTAAAGGGGTGAAAAGAGAAAAATACAGTTCCTTTGAGATCTCTCATCTATAGTAGGTTTATTTGTAAGATAAATATCATGGATCAAAGTATATCTTTATTTAATTACTGTTTTGTGATAATCATAAAATTTTAAGATTATAAGACATTATGACTTATCCAAAATGAGTTTTGATTTGAATAAATTATTGAACAACTTACATATAGTATCAGAGCTTTAGGTTTTGAAATTTATAATTTTTTATTTAAGATTATTGTTTCTTCTTTTGAAAGATTAATGATAACGAAATTGTATTTGATATAAAAATCAGTTTCTTTGACAATTTATGTTTCTTTTACCGTAAAGTTTTCAAACATAATTTCTTGAAATTTTGGAAACGTTGATAGCTTTTTCGAAATAGTATTGTCATGCAAAACCGAAAACGTTTTGAGCAGCAAGCCGTGAATTGATTATACTTAATTGATGAATTGACTTTATGTTGAATTATATTGCTATGCTACGTCACTTGAGTTGATGGATTTTCACTTGATTTAATGGCTTTTGATTTATAACATACATTATGGAATTTCACGATTTGGTTGATGCAATTATATATGATTTGTTGCAATTAGATATTGTGAAATTGTAACAAAAAGTTTTGTTTATAAAATAAAATAAAACTACCGCCTCGGTAAAATCAAGGTTGTAGACAATGAAGTTATTGACTGAATATTTTAAAATTGTATTATATATTATCATTATTTGAAAGTATGTTTGTAATTTTAAATTATATTATGTAAGATTTATTAATCACTAAAGTGGTTGAATCATTAAGAAAATAAGTTTCAAGTTGTATAATAATTTTATTTTTCAATTACCCATAAATTTCGATGCTTATAAATAATATAATGATGATTTATTTATGAGTATATTGAAAGTTATTTGCTATAAAATATTTAAGGATCATCCAAAGGTTGATTAGTTAGTTTTATAGTCAAGAACATGAACGTGAATAATTAATATACTTTATTTAATTTGTTTAGTATATCCAAAGATGACAAACACGTCAAATTAAAATATATATAATTACCAATTATGTGAGATTAAATTAAGCATAAATTATGTTTATTGTTGTGCATTGTTGGATCACCCAAAGGTGGACTTTAATGTACATTTATTGATTATATTATTTGAATCTAAATTATGCATTTAAATTATGACTCAAAGCATTAATGTATAAGCATTTTATTTGTTTGCAATATCAGTTCTTGTTTCTCTTCATTCGCAAGCTCTATTTATATTAAAGTACAATGGGTTTAATTTTTCTAAGTGGCGAGAACATGTCCAATTTCACTTAGGTGTTTTGGGTCTTGATTTAGCACTTCTAACTGATAAGCATGTCGCTCTTACTGATTCAAGCAGCACAAAATAGAGATCTCTCCAAAAAACTTGGGAAAGATCTAATAGATTGGGCCTAATGTTTATGTGAATGACAGTAGTAAACAACATTAAATCAACAATTCCCAAAATTGAAAGTACAAAGGAATACATGAAGTTTGTGGAAGAGCGCTCCTAGTCTGATATTACTGATAAGTCATTGACTGAGTCATTAATGAGTACATTAACTGCCATGAAGTTTGATGGTTCATGTACTATGCATGAGCATGTCACTGAGATGACAAGTATAGCAGCCAGACTGAAGTCCATGGGAATGGAAGTGAATCAAAACTTTCTTGTGCAATTCATTTTGAACTCCTTGTCTTCTAAGTATGCCACATTCTAAATGGGTTACAACACCATTAAGGATAAATAGATTGTGTATGAATTGCATAACATGTTTATTCAAGAGGAAGGCAAGCTAAATAAATAAGAAATTCATTCAATTAATCTCATAGGTAAGCAAGGAGCTGGTAAGAAATATGTAAAGAAGAATGAAAAGGACAAGCAAGAACTACATAAAGTGAATGAGTCATCTACCCCAATCCATAAAAAGGAATAAAAGAATGATAAGTGTCATTTCTGTGAAAAATCTGAACACTATCAGAAAAATTGCCCTAAACGCAAGGCATGGTTCGAAAAGAAAGGTAAGCCTAATTCTTTAGTATGTTTCAAATCAAATCTAAGTGAAGTTTCTTATAATACTTTGTGGATTGATTTTAGTTGTACCACTCATATTTCTAATATGATGCAGGGATTCCTTACAACCCAAACCATAAATCCAAATGAAAAGTTTGTCTTCATAGGTAATTGAGTCAAAGCTTCAGTTAACACCATTGGGACCTATCGTTTGATTTTATATATTGGACATCATTTAGATATTTTTTAGGCTTGTTATATTCTTTTTGTTTCTAGAAATTTAGTCTATTTGTCTAAACTTGATACAGCTAGATACTCTTTTAAATTTAGGAATGAATGTTTTAGTTTATTCGAACATAATCATCTTATTGGTTTTGGTATTTTATCTGATGGTTTGTACAAATTAAAGCTTGATAACCTTTTTGCTGAGACTCTTCTAACCTTGCATCATAATGTTAGTACTAAATGTAGATTAATTAAGGAAGGTTCAACTTACTTGTGGCATAAACGTTTGGGTCACATATCCAAAGAAAGAATAATGAGATTGGTAAAGAATGAAATCCTTCCATATTTGAATTTTACTAATCTTGACATATGTGTGGATTGTATTAAAGAAAAATATGCAAAACACACAATTAAGAAAGCAGCCACAAGAAGCACACAACTCCTTGAACTTATACACACTGATATATGTGGGTCATTTCATGTTCTATCCTTTGGTGGAGAAGAGTATTTTATCGCTTTCATTTATGACTTTTCACGTTATGGCTATGTTTATTTGTTGCATGAAAAATCTCAGTCAGCAAATGCCTTAGAGGTATTTGTCCCTAAGGTAGAAAAATAATTAGACAAAAAGGTGAAAATTATTAGGTATGATAGAGGTGGTGAATATTATGAAAAATATGATGAAACTAGACAATGTCCTAGTCCATTTGTTAAATACCTTGAAAAACATGGCATATGTGCCCAATGCATAATGCTAGGAACACCACAACAAAATAGTGTTGCAAAAAAGCTTAATCATACTCTAATTAATATGGTTAGTAATATGTTGAGTTTTTCTTCTTTACCCTTATCTTTGTGGATGCATGCTTTAAAAACTGTCATGTACTTATTAAATAAGGTTCCTAGTAAGGCCGTTTCAAAGACTCTTTTTGAACTATGGACAAGAAGGAAACCCAGTTTAAGGCACCTGTATGTTTGGGGTTGCCCAGCAAAAGTAAGAATTTATAATCCATATGAAAAAAAACTAAATTAAAAAACAATAAGTAGTTTTTTCATTGGTTATCTAGAAAAATCGAAGGGGTATAGATTTTATTGTACTAAATATAGTACAAGAATTATTAAAATTGGAAATATTAGGTTCATTAAAAATGGTGAAGTTAGTGGGAGTATAGAACCATGAAAAGTGAAAATCTAAGAAGTTAAGGTACAAGTTCCTTTACTTAAAGCTTCTTGAAAAATTGTTGTTTCCACAATTGTAGAATAATTTGACAACTTAGAAGAATAACAAATGATTCATGAAACGCCCTATAGTGAAGTTGTCACCAATGAATCTATAACAGATAAACCACATGAAATAATAGCATTAAGAAGATTTTAAAGGCAAAAGCGATATGTTATTTCTAATGATTATGTGGTTTATCTACAAGAGTCAAAATTTGACTTAGGAGTTGATAATAATCTAGTTTCATTTTTACAAGCCATGGAAAGTGTCAATAATAAAAAATGGTTAGACGCTATGAAAAAAAAGTTAAAATCAATGGATCATAATGTAGTCTGGGATCTTGTTGAATTTTCTGAAGGTTGTAAGAGTTGGGTGTAAATGGGATTTTAAGACCAAATGCAACTCAAATGGCAATGTAAAAATATTTAAGGCTAAGCGTGTTGCTAAGGATGATCATCAGTTCGGGTAGGTTAAATTTGAGCCAAAATATCATCCGACCGTATAAAGATCAGATGAGAAAAATGCCATACACAGTCGACAGATCTCCTTCATCACTTGAAATTTTCGGGTAAAGTCGGATTATGGTCGGTTTAGTTGAGTTCATTTGAGTTGTAAATTTACAAATTGTTATGCAATAATATTCTCAATAACAAAAAATGAAAGGGAGGTTTATAGAGTAGCCATATCATAAGCAAGCAAAATTAAAAATTACAATATAATAAAAACATAAAAATATCCTTTTTTTAGCAAACATCTAACTATTTCTACCAAAAATTGTATTTATTGTGAGCGATCAGACTCAAAAACTCTAACCTTTGTCTTGCCCGATGGTAAAAACTGAATAGTGGGAGTAGCACTCTTGAATGTTGCTCAGATCTACATTTTACTTCAACCCCTTCGATTTGTCCATAATGCAACAATAGTCTTTGACTGACTAACACCCCAAAGGATTGTGATAGGAGAGGGCTATTGAAGACAATGGAGATGAAGAAACGAAGAAGAACATTGTGCATCGCGAGACAAGGAGAGAGGCCGAAGGTTGTAGACTTACAATTTTAGTCTTCTACCTAGAAGATTGAGAAGGCTAAAGGACAAAAATGAAGTCTTGTAAAGAAACAGCGAAAGGAGAATGTTTGGAATAACAGAAGGAGGATGAAGGGCTCTGAAAGATCAAGGGGGATAAGGGAGACAAAGTAAGGAATGGCAGAATAAAAATGAGGTAGAAAGAGGACAGAAAAAGTAAGGAACAGCTGAATAAAAATGAGACAGAAGGAGGATGAAGTCTCTGAAAGATCAAGGAGGGCAAGGGAGACGAAGTGAGGAACAACAGAATAAAAACGAGGTAGATGGAGGACAAAGTATCTAGAAGATCAAGGAGAATGAGGGAGATAAAGTGAGGAATGACAAAATAAAACGAAGGTTTGGTGTGAAGGGGTAGGGTTTAGTCATTATATAGCCAAGGAAATGACGTCATTTTGTAAAAAGAATCGAACAAAGTTGTTCGGATTCGAACCCATCTCGTGATAAAAAAGAAGCATGCCTCTTACCAACACGCTAGAGCCACCACACAAGTCCACTTTTCTATACATTTTTTATATTTTATCGGTCGAGTCGGGTTACATTAGATTTAAGTATCCCAACCCGACCCAAATTGATAAACTCAAATTTTTTTTAAAAAAAAGTCACCCGATTAAACCTGTCAACCCTATTTAATCAACCCGAAATAATTATTTTTTGTCGAATTGAAGCGGGTTAATTCGGGTTACTCGATTTATGCTTACCCCTACTTGTTGCCAAAGGTTTTACTCAGAAAGATGGCATTGACTATAAAGAGACATTTTTTCCTATCTCTAAAAAGGACTCATTTAGAATTATAATGGCAATGGTAGCTCATTATGACTTAGAGTTATATCAAATAGATGTGAAAATTATTTTTCTGAATAGGAATTTAGAGAAAGAGGTGTATATGGATCAACTTGAGGGTTTTCCAGTAAAAAGAAAAGAACACATAATGTGTAAACTTAAGAAGTCAATATACAGACTTAAATAAGCCTCCCGGCAATGGTATCTTAAGTTCAATTATACTGTCACTTCTTCCTTTGAATTTAAAGAAAATACTATTGATAAGTGCATATATCTGAAGGCTAGTGAGAGCAAGTTTATATTTCTGATTCTGTATGTTGATGATATCTTACTGGCTACAAATGATCTTGACTTATTACATGAGATCAAGAAATTTCTCTCTATAAACTTCCAAATGAAAGATATGGGTGAGGCATCCTATGTGATAGGAATTGAGTATTCCATTATAGGTCACGAGGAATGTTAAGACTGTCTCAGAAATCATATATTAATAAAGTTTTAGAGAGATTCAAGATGAAAAAGTGCTCTACAAGTATTGTTCTAATTTAGAAAGGAGATAAATTCAGCCTTATGCAATGCCCAAAGAATGAATTGAAACACGCAGAAATGGAAAGAATTCCTTATGCATCTGGTGTTGGGAGCTCGATGTATGTTGAGACTTATACTAGGCCAAACATTAGTTTTGTTGTCGGAATGCTGGGCAGGTATCAAAGTAATCCTAGATTGAATCATTGGAAAGCTGCAAAGAAAATACTAAGGTACTTGCAAGAAATAAAGGATCACATGCTCACTTATAAGAAATCTAATCACCTTGAGTTGATTGGATATTCAGATTCAAATTATGCTTGATGTGTTGATACAAGAAAATCTAAATTTGGCTACTTGTTCCTTCTAGTAGGAGGAGCAATATCATGGAAGAGTGTGAAGCAATATGTCATTGTTGCGTCCACTATAGAGGTTGAGTTTATGGCATGCTTTGAGGCCACTATTCATAGTTTATGGTTGCGAAAATTTATTTCAGGGCTTGAAATTATCAACAGTATTACCAAGGCGTTGAAAATTTACTATGATAATTCTACAGTAGTCTTCTTTTCAAAAATGACAAGTATTCAAAGGGTGCTAAACACATGGAAGTGAAAATGATTTACTGTTAAAGAAGAAGTTCATAAATAAAGAGTGTTAATTAAGCACATTTGCACCAACTTTATGATTACAGATCCATTAACAAAAGAATTACCGCCAAAGACATTTAATGATCATGTTGAAAGAATGGGCATTATTGGGTACCACTATTGAGATTATGACGAAATTGTATGCTCTTTATGTTTTGACACTCTGAGCTCATTTATTTATTATTTCTGATTTTTTTATGCATCCTATTACTTATTACTAGTATATATACATAAATGAATTACTTGAATGTTAACAGGATTTGTCTTTGATAAAGACATTATTGTTGGACCATTATGTTATTTCTCATTATAGGTCATATTAAGTATTGGATTAATATTGTAATACATAGAAGGGACTGTGTCAAACTAATGGCATAAATGAATTACCTGAATGTTAACAGGATTTGTCTTTAACAACAATATTATTGTTGGACCATTATGTTATTTCTCATTATAGGTCATATTAAGTATTGTATTAATATTGTGATACATAGAAGGAACTGTGTGAAACTAATGACATACAACCGCTATTATCCCTATTAATTTTTGCTTAATGATGATTTATAATGTGACCAATTTAAGGAAAGATTTAGCTAATAAATGCACATTATGTTCTATTTGGACCTATGAAGTTGAATAATGTTGTATGGGCCAAGTGGGAGAATGTTAAATATTTTAATTAGTGGCCCATGTGTTTTAGATATGTATTTTATTATATTTATCCATTTAAATATAATCATAACTTAATGATAATAATGACTTAGTGATAATTATGAATTAATGATAATTATGATCTAATAATGTTTAAGTGCTAAAATCCTATTAGTCAATGAGAGAGATATTCTCTATTGGATATAGATGTTGATGGTACATGTGTATTAAAAACTCTATATAAGAAACTGGTCTTCTCTCTGCCCAGTACGTAATAATTTTCTCTCCATCAAGAAATGTGCGTCAAACCTAAAAGGGTGAAGAGAGAGAAATATAGTTCTTTTGATATCTCTCATCTACAGTATATTTATTTGTAAGATAAATATCATAGATCAAGGTATGTCTTTATTCAAATACTATTTTGTGAGAATCATAAAGTTCTAAAATTATAGGACATAATGAGTTATTCAAAATTAGAGTTTTGATTTGAATAAATTTTTGAACAACTTCAAAATTTGTGGCAATGTGGAAAAGATAACAGAAATTTTCTTCTTAATAAACTTATTTTGTTGGTAATATTTTTAGAGTAAATTAATAATTTAATCTCTAAATTTATAAATTCACTTAATTTTAGTATCTTAATTTTCTTGAGTACATGAGTTAATTTTTGTAAATATCAATTTTCCTGCATATTAACTCCTCCGACTAATATGTAATGATTTTAATATATTTAAAAATTAATAAAATAATTAACTTGCAATAAGTTGATAATTTTATAGATTAATTTATCAACTAAAAAAGAAATTAAATGAGTCTATAAATATAACGATCAAATTGTGAGTTTACTATTTTTGAATTGATCTACATTGCTAACGGGAGATACATAAAAAAAGGTAGCTATTAAATTGATATAAGAAAAACTTCTAATTAACTTAACTATACTGTACCTATTTCCTTGATGAAAAAAAGGAGCAATAGCTATTAAACCTCTATTCTCATTTAATTAATCTTCTAATTACTTTTGACAGAATATATATTAATATTCTATTTTCTGTAATATAATTATCATACAAATTAACCACAATATAACTAAAAGTAAAATATTTTGACCTCTTAAATTTTGAGCGAAATACATTAATCTCCCTTTTCAAATAGACACAAATGTTTAAAGTCATTCTATAGAACAAATCAAAAGTGTTTTGGGCATTTGACTACTGAATTTAGCCTTTGATCAACCTTTAATGCCTTAATTAATAGTTATGCTAAGTATTATTTTAAAATGAAATAAAATGATAATGTATTTTTAATATAAGAAGGATCTATACATTATTGACAAATGTTTATTTCATAACAAAGATAATAAACATTGCTCTTGACTGCTTAATCTCAAGGCTAAATATCTCAAGCATTTTACCATAACATAAAGACTCGATACTTATTTGATTAATACTTTCTGGTACAATGGATTCTCCATTGAGACAAATGTAGAGTATAATCATATCTCAATCAGGATATTAGGAAAATGCTACAAAATTTTGGATTTCAAGAAGGGAGAGAGCTTAGAAAGAAGGCATCTTTGATAAACACACAAATTTTATTTTGATCTTAACTACAAGTAGGGGTGAGCACGGGTCGGATTCGATCGGATTTGGGTATAAATTCCACCCGACCCGTATATTTTCGGGTTGTAAACATATCATTCGAAACCGACCATCATATCTGGTAATCCGAAGATTTCGGGCTTGATCGTGTTCTTTGTGTTTCGGTCGGGTCACGGGTTATCCGCATCCTTAGTTCAAAGACTCTGTACCAACACAAAAAAGAGTGAAAAGAAAAATGTAAGTAAGCAGATCAACAAACATGGGATCTGGAAAAACAAAGCCAAAAAAAGCCAAATGTAAGCAAACAGATCAACAAACATCATATCTGAAAAAACAAAGCCAAAAAAAAGAAAAACGTAAGCAAACAGATCAACATTAACAGATCTGGAAAAACAAAGCCAAAATACCAACAAATCTAGAAAAATAAAGCAAACATATCTGTGTTCTATTTCTGGAGATGAAGAATCGCCCAAAAAAAGGCCATGGACAACCAAGCAACAGAATAAGAACATCGAGGAAGGTAGCGGAAACGAACACCATCGCTGGAGAAGGACGTGGGTTTGGAGCCATGGGAAGGAGAAGGACGTGGGTTTGGAGCCATGAGAAGGGAACAACATGAAGGAAAGGGATGATGGCATTTGATGCTACGAAGCAAAGAAGTCGAAGGCGAAGATCACAAGCTGCGGCTGCAGGAGAAATGACCAAATGAGGGGGATAGGGTTTGGTGGTGTATTTATAGAGAAGGGGAAACGACGTCGTTTTTCCAAAAAAAAAGAGTAACTCAAAGTAAACCACCAGGATTCGAACCCGAGACACCTGAGCCACCATATTTCCGTCTCACCACTTAGCCACAAGCATTCCTTTAAACTTATTTGACTTTAACTTTTATATTATCGGTCGGATCGGGTTATTTCGGGTTCAAATATCATGAACCCGATCCGAACCGATAAACCCAATTTTAAAAAAAATTTCACCCGATTCAACCCATTAACCCGATTCAATCAATCCGAAATACTTATTTTTATTCGGATTCAAACGGGTTGTAACGGGTTGAGCGGGTTATGCTCACCCCTAACTACAAGCTATGTTCAAGTTCTTGTAGTTTGAGTCATCAAGAGTTATACTTTCATAAAAATTATGCCACCATGATTTGCTAATGTTTTCTTCATATGGGTCTTATGAGTCCATGAAAATATCATATTGTACAAGAGCTTTTCCTCTATCTTAATTAAGATTGCATATGGAGCCATAATAATTTTAATAATAATTGTCTGGTAAAACTTTATATTCTTTGGGCTGTTCAAAAATAAACTCTTCTGCTCTTGGGCCAATAGAAGTGCAAGCAATAACATTTGGAGGATTAGTGAAATTATTAATTTTATAGAGAAAGCATTTTAGAGTGATCATGATTTGTTTTTCATGCTTTGGAAAATCAAGAAAGGTTTACCATTAGTAGGTCTAGTTTTGTGACCATTGTAGCTTGTCTGGACTTTTAAAGTAGGGTTTGTGAAGAATATAAACAATGAGACCTTAGGGAGACCCCTTATTGCCATTTTCAAAAGATTGTGATTACTGATAGTATTCTGGAGTTTGGATCTTTATCATATTAATGGAGCAAATCATGATACGAATATCCATAGTAAAGTATCTTGATTCTGAGAATAATTAAGGTGGTGATACATTTGCATGATTAGGAATTATATTGGTATGCCGTAGAGAACGGTAAGACGCCAAATGTACTTTATTTTTTCTTCAAGAAGGGGATCTTGAGGTTTGATATGAAACATTGACTTTTCTTTTGGCATGATTTTGTGGAGGTAGAGAACAAATTGTCTTTAACCAATGCTTTGATAGAAGTAGAGGTAAGAGGAAGCTTTAAATTTAAAGGTAATTGTTTGTTGTTGTTGGCTCTCAAAGTTAAAGGAAGGGAAGTCATGATTGATAAGAAGATTAATGCTAAGGTAATGACTTGGATAGATTTAGGTCTTAAGAGTAACTCAGGTATGAGGTTGTGATATCCTTTTATATGTTGAATATCAAAATCATATTTAGAGAACCAATCTTTTAACCTTAGTAATTGTAGTTCACGAAGGGTCTTAATTTTTAATTCTAGGATCTTCAAAAATGAAGATTTATTCATTTGCATAGCAAAATAATATCATTTAAGATGAAATTTAAAATTTTGAATTCCAAACTTTACTACAAGAATTTTCTTGTAGATAGTGTGAGAATGTTTTTTAGACTCTTTGAAATGTTCGCTTGCATTACCATAATAGTATATTTTCCCATCTTTTCCCATCAATTTCTTAGATCAATATTGCTCTCTAATAATAACCACTTGCATCTATTTGCAAAAAAAAATTTCTTGAGATAGAAATCTTAAGAGGTGGCAGCTTTTGAGCCACTTGTTTTAAAGCTTTCATTGCTTCTATCTATTTAGGACCATGTAGGATTCCTTTCTAGTAGCTTTGGCAATTAGCTGGTATGTTTTCAGACTTGTGGAATGAAATCTCTGAGGTGATTCATAATACCCAAAAACTATTGAATTACCTTTATGGTTAATCTTTCATAAGGAAAAATGAGTATATCTTGAGCTATATGTGATCTAGGCTGATTATTTCTATGGAAAAAATGCATACCCAAAAATCTAACTGGGTTTGGCCTAGTTGACTTTCCTTTCAACATAGCATGCTTGACATGCTCAATCTAATTTTGTAGGCTCAATGAGTTTTTATCGCAAAATTTAAGAGCATTTTTTTGAGGTAATTTTAGATTTGTTAGAGTCATTCCTAGATGAGTAGCTTTAGTAAGACTAATATTTTCATTAAGTTCTAATTGAAATTGAACAAATAATTATTCATTTTTACAGAAATGATGGGGATATTTGAACTATGTATCGCTTTCTACACATACTTCTAACAGTTGTGTCTTGACTTTTCCATATCCATTTGGTGCGCCTTGTAATGAAAACATTTTGTGAATTGGCATATATGGCTTGAACTATTTTTTATACTTGATTCTAGCAAACAAAATTTGTAGTTTATTATCCTAACAATAAACATCCATTCCCACTAAACGATCTTTATCAAGTAAGCTGCTTCCCAACACTTTAGTCCAAATGATACATTCTAAAAGAATTTAATTCCACTTTTTGGATCTAAAGATGAGTTTAGTTGTGAAGTCTTTGCCGTTAGTGGCTATGAAAAATTCAATACGCGGCTCCCACTTTCTAGTGGGAGGACTATAGGATCCATCATCGTTCTTTGTGCATTAGTATACTTATATGTTATAACCTTGATTGTTTTAACAAATTTCGAAGATAAAACTTGAATTTCTATACATGGCATTGATGACAATTTTTAGACTAAAACTACCTTTAAACAATCTTGGATTGAAAACACTAGAACATAATTACGAATGTCATCAGATTCTGAATGATAATCTTATGTATCTCTTTCTGAAAAGTTAAATAAGGAAAATGTAATTTCTTTATGTAATTCACTTTGTTTAGAAAAGAGTGATTCAACATCCATATCTTCATATGGAATGAGAGAATTGACATGTTAAAGCTTTTTTATTGTTTTGGCATATTTGTTGGGCTATATAGCTTTTGGCAACATGTCTTTTTTTCTCGCAAATGTAATATTTTTTGAATTTCTATATTTTTCATTGGGATTTCTTTTTGAAAAATTTGAATGACTTATTATTTTTGTTTCTTTTACTAAAGTATCTTTGAAAATTTTTATTATGATTCCTTATTTTATTTGAACATGAGCAATTGTTGTCTTCGCATTTGATATGCAAGTGTGGCTTTTCACACTTTTTTTAAAATTTTAAGCATGTTAGTGAAGAGTTTCCATTGTTGACAAAGCTTATCAAATGCTGTAAGTGTGCTTTGATGAATTTATTTGAGAGTTATCGCTGTCATATATTTTCTCAAAGTAAGGATAGATCTTTGTAATTTAGGTTGTAGCTCTTGTGAAAAAGATGCTATGTTTGTGTGCCTAATATTAGAACCATTGAATCTATTTAGTATGTAGTATCTTTTTTAAATGTGTTGGTAGTGAAATTCAATATTATTTTTCTTTAGCAAGCAACACTTTGTTTCAAAGTACTCCAATTTGATCTACTTATAAATCATATTGTAATCTCCTATAAATTTTTTGTGAATGGCACCAAGAACTTTACATATTGTTTAAGCTTGAATGAATTAGATTTGTTTGTAAGGACCATGACTTTGGAACTATTCCCTTAAAGTTCCAATCATTCTTAAGGAGAAATCTATAAAGACAAGTCTTAGATATGTTTCAGGTCTTATCATTTGTAAGTTTATCCATGCATCAAATTCTTGAATTCTTGTTCTCCATTCAGTAGGTGAGATATCATCAAGGATGAACTAAGGGCTAAAACTTGGCTTCTGAACTGATATGTGTTGGTAGGAAGAAGAGGATCTTTTACCATTAGAAGATTAGATTTAGGATCACCGTTATACATTTCTGGATATTCTTGAGGATCATGTTGTTGAGGATTAGTAGAAGTGGCCATGAGTAGGTATGTGATATCTACAATACTATTATGTTAATTTAAGTTTAGTCCCTCATATTCACTTTTAGATGGTTCATCTTTAGTATCATAGGAATGATTAGTTGGAGAAATCATATGTTATGGAGGCTAAGCAGGCTACTGATGTCAAAGAATGAGGAGATAGTTTTTATAGGTATAAGAATCTTTCAGTTGCTTTAATTTGGAGAAAAGGTTTAGGAGAAGGTCTCATGAGTCATTTTGAAGAATTTGAAGTAATCAGGTTGTAAGCAGGCATATGGATATAGGTATGGTAAAGCATAAGCTGAAAAAGGATAAGGAATTCAAAGTTAGGTTAAGGTTGAGCTTTTCTAGCAATATCTACAATTTTTTTATCTAAGTGTTCATGAATATTTTTACTAAGTGCAATCATACATTATTATTGTCAAGTAATTAAATCTCTATCACTATGAAGTATCATTCCTATAAGGATTGATTGTTAATAATTACTATGCCTTTGTTAATCCTAATCCAATTTGAATGGTTTGAATATCGATCAATGAAGAATATGAAAAAAAAAACACAGTAAAGTTGAAATGTAACACAAAGAAAAATTAGAATAAATTAATTAATTAAAACTCTAGAGATTTCAATTTTACTAGAATTAGTCCACTTTGAATTATCTATCTATTGAATCTAGAAATTATAATCCTAATTGATAGTTAAAAAATCCAAAATTATCCATTAGCCTTTATTAAGGTTTAACAAAAAAATCTTTGAATGCCAACTTACTATGTTCCTATGTCAATTAAACAACCAAAGATTCATTAAGTTATATTGTTCTTAATTAAATTCTTGTCTCACATATAATCTACGATTATCTACACAATGAACTAAACACATAAATATCCTTCCAATGATTAACAAATTAACAAATTATCTAATTAGTGGTCAATTAATTAGAAACATTAAAAAATGTGTAGAAAACTTAATTAAGAAAAATAATTCATCGATTAAATTGAATGGATAATCCAAAGTATTATAATTAGGATAGATCATAGTCCTAGAGAATGAAATTAGTACATATTTGAAAAAGAAGACATCCTAATAGAATAGTTAAACATAGAGACAACATAAAGAAGAGGAAAAACTAGTTTAGGAGAAATGATTGAAGCACTAATCTTTGAATTAGATTGTCCAGTCTCCTTATCCACTCCAAAGATGTTTCGCTCTTCGTTCTACCACCAAAAGATAACTAAATCATCGCCCAAAGGTCGTCCAAGTTTGCTAAGGGCCTTTCAATTCAACTAAAACTCATCCTTTTATAAACAAATTTATCACAAATCCAACGTTGCGATGCTAAAGTATTAGGTTACAAAGTGTTGATTTCATTCTTCTAGCATCACAACGGCAAAATTCTCTTATCGCGACGTTGGATCTTTTGGATTCCTTGTCTTTTTCTATTGATTCTGGTGTCGCAATACATGACGTTTTGCCTCATTTTTGTATTTCTTGGCTCTTTTTTTATCAATTTTCTCTAAATTTCAGCTAATTTGCTATCTTCTTTCTACATATAAAAGAGCCAAATAATCACACATAAATATAAATAGAAATTACCCAAATACCAACAAAATTCTAATATAAAGAAAATTAAATCATGCATATAAAACTCACTTATCACTAAGTTTTGAGAGCATTGTTTTAACTTCTCTTTAAGAAAAGGTTGATCCAAAATTCCTTTATGGGAGTAAATACCTCAATTTAGAGTCTACTTGTTGTACTCCTATTTAAAATTTTGGTACAAAGTTTGGACCCGACAGGAAGAAGTATCAATCTTCGAATCTGATTCGGTAACATAAGCCATGCCTTTGTCTACTTTAGATTTTATTTTCTACAAAAATTGGTTTTGAGCCATGGCGTTGTGAGTATGCCAATTGAGGACTTTTTCAGTTGATGTAATTAGTTCTAGGTTACCTCCTAGTAAGATCTTGGAATGTTGAGTATAAGGCTTAGTTGAGACCTTTAAAGTGTGATCTATTTGTCTTTTCAAGAATGAAAAGCTTTGGTCATAAGAGTAAGATGCTGATAAAAACATAAAGCATAAAGATGGATTATGAGATAATTTTGTTGATCCTAATGTCTGCTCTACATCTGAATCTTATTTACTCAAGAATTTCTTTAAATTTTTGTAAGGCAAGCACATAATCCATTTAGAGGAAGAGGAAGGTTTTCCATCCATTAATGTGCTTTTTCTAAATTCCAACACATGGACCATTATTTGGACTAGATCTCCTTCTAGAGGAAGAGGAAGATTTGCAGAGGCTCTATGATTTTCTTTTCCTCCTTTTTGTATATTCTTCTTCAGAGTCAGAGTCACAATCTATAGATCTATATCTATATTCACATTTAGGGTCATACATATTCAGGTCGACGTCTCAAATAAAATATCCTTTAATTTTTTCTATGAAGATAGGAGATCTATTAGATCGTAAGGCATATGTTGAGATTTTCTCATCCTAAACTTTAATAGGAGAGATCATATGAGTTTAGAAGAGAAAACTAGGAGAACTACTATTGTTTCTTTCTTATGGACTTTTGAAAGTGGTTTTGACAATTCCATTATTTATTTTTTTAAAGATGGGCCTGAAAAGGTCTATATTGACTTAGTCTCTTAGCAATTTTTTTAATAATTTATCAAATATTCTAAAGGTATGAACTGTAATAGCTCTTTCCTTAGAATCTATTGGGATATATACATAATTGTTGCAATTTCTATATTCTGGCATGCATCAATGAACAAGGCATCTAAAAGTTATCTTGTCAGTGGATATATCCTTCATTGTTTCATTAACTAATAAAATTTTTAAGGATTTTAAGTGTAACATATTGTTTAGTTGAAAAGGTGGGGACCGAGCATTGGTCTATTCAAGAGGTTTTAATTATTTAT
The DNA here is from genome assembly GCA_037074535.1 of Gleditsia sinensis. Taxonomy (NCBI): domain Eukaryota; kingdom Viridiplantae; phylum Streptophyta; class Magnoliopsida; order Fabales; family Fabaceae; genus Gleditsia; species Gleditsia sinensis. The sequence goes on from CM073474.1 coordinate 6,873,059, forward strand.
GTGAATCAAATTCTTAACACTTCGATGTATAGTAAAAACATCATAAGAAATTAAAAGAGGTGTTTAGGTTCCTTGGATTTTTGCATCATCAGGAAGATAAGAAAATTCTACAAAATTTTCTATTTTGTAAGAACTAGTATATATATATATATATATATATATATATATATATATATATAAGATCTAAATATGGAAAAAGGATATCTAAATAAAAGAAAATGAAGAAGAAAGTCGAATAGGTGTGAGAATCTATTAAAGAAGATGTTTTTTCTTATTAATAAGTTTTCTTCTAATATTGGCTTTACCTTTTTTAAAAAATAGAATAGACAAGTGTATTTAAGAAATATCAAACTATTATATTATTAAATAATAGAAAAATAAATTTATATTTTCACGTAATTAATTATTATGTAACTTGAGACGCTTTCAATATCTTGACCACAAATCACAATAGTAGAAAATGACTGCAATCCAATTTGGTTTGATTTTCAGTTGGGACAGAGTCCCAATCGAACTGAATCGAACTGACCAAATTATTTTAAATATATTAAATGTATATTATTAAATTTATTTTTGTTATATTTTAAAAATATTTTACAGGATTTTTTTAAAACTTTTTGAAATAAGCTCAAAAGAATTCAAAATGGACCAAAAATAACAAAAATAGATACAAAAATTGAAAAAATAGGCTCAAAAATTTTTAATAGGTCAAAAACAAAAAAAAATCGACAAGAAAAAAATATAGAAAATCAAAAAAACTGAACCAAACCCAACTGCATTCAATTGGTTCGGTTTGGTTTAGTTTTATAGAAATTAACCGAACCGATAAAGTCCAATTTTTGCTATATTTTTTATAGTCAGTTCGGTTTGGTTGAACTTTCAAAATCGAATTGTGAACACCCTTATTGCACCACAAAAGCCGGGGCCTATAGGGCACTTAGGATGCAAACTCTTTTGGGTATTTTATTGGAAAATTTGAGAAACATTGAGGTATATTTAGCTTATTATAGATAAATATTTGATACTTTCACTAAAATCTACATTTTATATTCATATACTTTCACTTAAATCCATCTTTGACTTATATTATGTATTAGATTACTTTTATTTATATATAGCTTATAATATTATATAGTATTTTAAAAATCTCAAGTTAACAAATAAAATGTTATCTAAGATTATTACAATATCAAAATGACTTAAAATTGGGGCCTGCGAGGTTTTTAATCTGTAGAGGCTATTTAAAAAATAATAATATGCAGTTGTTTGGTATCTTGTTTATTTCAAAAAATATAATTGTAAAATGAAATTTAATAAAAATATATATGTTAATTAGTGTTTACTCATCCTCTCTATAAATGCTTTTTGTTATCTTTATTAAGAAAAAGAAGTTTTAAGAGGTTTTGTTAGATTCTAAAAGAGACTTATTTATTATTATTTTTTTATATATAAATAATAGAATATATTTGATAAATTAAATAAATTAATTTATAATTTATTTGACTAATTTATGAATTTATTTGATCAAATTAAAAGTATTTAATAAATAAATTTATTTAAATAATTTAAACAAACTAAAAATTTAAAAATTATAAAATTTATAAATTTTAAATTAATTTATAAATTATTTTTATAAACCAGAGCCAATATCTTATTTTAAAAAATAAAACGTTTATGTCTCAAAATCTATTAATTTATAACTACATCAACTGCACCAATATATATATTTTTTTAAATTATTGTCTATAAAAAAAAATTTCAAATAATATTAACTATAACTATAATCATAATATAAATAATAAAATAAAATAAAAGTAGTAGTAACAATATTATATTAAATTAAAAAATAAATATAAAAATAATATTTTTATAAAAAAATTTATAAAATTAAAAAAGTGTTCAAACCTAATTAAACTAATTTTCTATAACCAACCCCCCAAAAATTAAATAAAAACTGATTAAAATTTTTAAATTAATTTTTAAATTATTTTATCCACCAGAGTTAATATTTTATTTTAAAAAACAAACTTTTATGTCTCAAAATCTATCAATTATTATTAATTTCTAACTACATCAACTGCACCAATTTTTTTTTTTTTGAAATATTAACTATAACTATAATCATGATATAAATAATGAAATAAAATAAAAGTAGTAGTAACAATATTATATTAAATTAAAAAAATAATATTTTTATAAAAAAATTTATAAAATTCCAAAAGTGTTCAAACCTTATTAAACTAATTTTCTATAACCAACCCCCAAAAAAATTAAATAAAAACTGATTAAAATTTTTAAATTAATTTTTAAATTATTTTATCGACCAGAGTTAATATTTTATTTTAAAAACAAACTTTTATGCCTCAAAATCTATCAATTATTATTAATTTCTAACTACATCAACTGCACCAATTTTTTTTTTTTGAAAAATTATTATCTATAAATTTTTCTTTCAAATAATATTAACTATAACTATAGTCATGATATAAATAATGAAATAAAATAAAAGTAGTAGTAAAAATATTATATTAAATTAAAAAATAAATATAAAAATAATATTTTTATAAAATTCCAAAAGTTTTCAAAACCTAACTAAACTAATTTTCTATAACCAACCCACCAAAAATCAAATGGAAACTGACTAAAATAAAAATAAATTTAATTCTTTCATGAAAACCAAACGGTGTCATTAAGTTTTTGGTTCAAATTTTTTTTTTTTGTTCAAATGGAACCTACTAATTTTTAGTGTGTGTGTGTGTATATCAACGGAAATGAAAAAATTCGATAGAAATGAGAAAATTTAGGTGACAATATTTAAAATAAATTTATAAATAAAAAATATAAAAATGCAAAGCTGAAATCAGAAATCTAAATATACAAAGTTATAAAGATTCTTCAAATTTTACTTGCCTCAAATATTGAAAATTTATAGAAAAAAAAAGCTAACCCAAATCAACAGATACAAGAATCTATTGTGAAACTACAACTCTAATTTGTGAGAAATAATCAAGCAAGGCCAACCCAAGAAAATGAGATTGATGCTTGCCAAACTAGTTTTTTTCCTTTGCTCTTCTTTTTCTATAGTTGCCGAACATTTACTTGCCTCAAATATTGAAAATTTATAGGAAAAAAAAAAAAGCTAACCCAAATCAGCAGATACAAGTATCTATTGTGAAATTGCAACTTTGTAATTTGTGAAAAACAATCGAGCAAGGCCAACCCAAGAAAATAAGACTGCTGCTTGCCAAACCAATTTTTTTCCTTTGCTCTTCTTCTACAATCGCCAAACAGTTTCTCATTTCTCCTCTGTGCTTCATCTTCTAGAGTCTTCTCACTTTCTCCTCTGCTTTTCGTTTCTCGTTTTCTCTCTGCGCTTCATCTTCTAGAGTCTTCTTCAGTTGTCACTTTCTTCTCTCTTTTTCGTTTTTCATTTATCTCTTTTTCAAATAAAAAATGTACAAAAGCAAAAGTATTGCATCACCCTCGAGGCCTTTTAGCAAATTAAAAATAATATTTTAATAATAAATGTAACATTTAAAATTTAAGTAAATAAATAAAATAATATATTAAAAAATAAAAACTAAGAACCAAAATATCAATATATTTTTTAAATAATAATTATTAATTATTTATACTTTTTGTTAATATATTTTTTAAAAAAAATTTTAAAATAATAAAATATAAAATTTTAATTGATCTTTCTTAAGTCATTTTTTAATCTTTCTTAACAATTATGATTATAAAAATGTGAATTGATGAAAATTAAATTTTTATTTAATAAAAATAATTAATTTTTTTATTAAAATAAACTTAATATTTGAAAATTTTAAGAGAAATTATGATAATTTTTATCTTTCTCACATGATTTGAATTAATTAGTGTGACTATATAAAGAGATATTATCAAAATGACTGAAATATTTTTTTAACAATAGATATTAATTGAAATTAATTTTAATATAATTTAATATATTTATATTATTAATATTAAAAATAATAAAATATAAAATTTTAATTGATCTTTCTTAAGTCATTTTTTAATCTTTCTTAACAATTATGATTATAAAAATGTGAATTGATGAAAATTAAATTTTTATTTAATAAAAATAATTAATTTTTTTATTAAAATAAACTTAATATTTGAAAATTTTAAGAGAAATTATGATAATTTTTATCTTTCTCACATGATTTGAATTAATTAGTGTGACTATATAAAGAGATATTATCAAAATGACTGAAATATTTTTTTAACAATAGATATTAATTGAAATTAATTTTAATATAATTTAATATATTTATATTATTAATATTATATTAAAAAAATTTAAAATTAAAAAAATATTATTTAAAATTATTTAAAATATTTTTTTTAATTTTTTTATTTTTACAAAATTTTTAAAATATTTTTATTTTTAAAATTATTAAAACAAGACTTCAAAATAAAATTTAATACCGTGTGTGTTAATATTATTTGTTATTACTAAACTACCCTGCCCATAAATCACTAGATCCTTTCTACCTTCTAGAGCCTTCCTCGATCATTTAATCCTTATTTTCTATTTTGTGAAGCCTACCCAAATTTTATTGTGGAGTCTCGGTCCACAGCCCCCCATTGAAGCCTTCATCGTAGCGGCCCATCGCCATATCCATCCCCTACTCCCATCGGCGCAGCAAGGAAGGAGGCGAAGCACCATCGCTGGTCAAAATTTTATTTATATTTTTTGTGATATTTGGGATTATTAGGTTGTTTTCTTTTGAGATTATTGCTCTAGCTCTTGCTCTGTTGGATTTGTGTGATTTTTGGATTGATTGGATTCTACCTTGTTCCAAGCAAAAGTTTTAAGAAGACAACCCGACCAAATCACTCAAACTGAACTAAAATGCTTTGGTTTGGTTTGGTATTTTGCAAAATCCCAGACCGCTCAATTTGAATTTTCAATAAACCGTCACCGGTTCGGTTGTCCAGCTTGCAAGTACAAAATTTCTTATCGAAGACTCATCCCTCCTCTTTTAAATATGTAGTGTTCTACGGTAATAATAGTTAAAAAAATTTATACAATCTTTCCAATGCGTCAATCATAAATTAGAAGAACCCGATTAATAGTATTAATCCTCATGCGTCAATGTACATAGTATTCTTTAGCATTTTGCATCATTAAAAGTGTAGCGGGTTCAATTTTTTATTCTTCTCATCTTATATATTTATGGTTAAAAAAATATTTTATTTAATTTTATAACGTAGGCTAAACAGAACTAATGTATATGAAGCATCTTTGGTATTTTTGTGTGGAGTTATCATCTTTTTTCTCTCTTTCTTGGACTCTCTCCGACTCTCTTTTCTCTCTCTCCTTTTTCTTACCTTTCTTTCCTTCTTTCTGCAACCTCAAAGATTCGCTGCTTCTGAGGTTCTTTCGGAAGCTCTGACTGTTTTGAGTTGGGGTTTGCTTAATTGACTTATTATGCACCGGTTACAGGGCAGGTTCAGAAGGCGGAACAAAAAGAAATGAAAGGGGATGCTTAGAACAAAGAAAAAGCATTGGCAAATTAAATTGTTATAATTTTACCGAAAAGAAAAAGGAGAGGGAAAATGAGTAGGAAAACATTACTATGGAGTGTAATTTTTAATCTTGAACTTCAGTAATGGTACTAATTCTTTTATTTATTTTTTATTTTTTCTTTTTTTGGACAAGACTAGTTCATTTAGAATTATTAGATTTTGGCACTCTATCTCAATATTATTAGCTGTTATGGGCAAAAGGCAACAGGGGATCCAATTACTTTCAACTTTTCTTTTGTTCCTTGCGCTATTATATTTAATATTTTTCCTTCATTTATTTAATTTGATAGGAAAATACGTGTGTTTATTTGCCTCCCAAATTAGCTAAAGAATAAGAGTCCACCATAGTTTCATTCACCAACATTACTTCAACTATGAGTATTGTATTTGATACGGATATTAAATATGATAATTTTTTTAAAATAAAAAGTATGAATACAGTAATATTTATTATATAAATAAAAAATATTTTATAATATATAATAATGTTTTTAACAATAAAAATAGATAATAATTTTTTATAATATATTAATAAATCAAAATAATAATTTAATTTTCCTAATATAATCTTAAAATTATTGTATCTTAATTAAAAGTAAAGGAAAGTAAAATATAATGTTAAAGTTGTGGATACAATTTTGTATATTAGTTTTGTTTTTTTTTTAATTATTGTTGAATTTTAAGATTTAATTTTAGATTTTTAAGATGTAGAATTAAAAATTGGTAGTTGTATTTACAATTCTAAACTAAATTTTCGATATATATATATATATATATATAATAATAATAATAATAATAATAATAATAATAATAATAATAATAATAAAATTTCAAAAATTACTAATACCGAGTACGTAGTCGGCTAGTCGGTATGGCTTGAATCAAGAAGTACCCTGCTTCATTGAGCCTATACTTGGTATGATTCTGGGTTTCATTGGAAGCGTTCAGAACGGTTATTTCCATGAGAGCGATCTTGCCATTGGAGAAAAGCTCATAATTAGCTGAAGAGAGTTCTTCAGCTAACTCCAAGAGGCACAAGTCGGATCGAAAGTGACGATCTTCAATTAGGAATTCGTCTTCTATGTTCTTCAGATAATGTGAGAAGATTCAAGAACCAATTCTTGTGCTAGAAATCTCAGCGTAAACATCTGTCGCCATGGAGTTTGATGAGTTCTATGAACAGAAGTGGAAGAGCCACAGAAAGTCTCAGAGTGTTGATCTTGAACTGAGGGTGGCGGCAACAAAATTTGAAATTTTTAGAGGTGGCAGTTTTTAATGAAATGGAATTGTGGAGAATTAAGAAAGTTAAAAATTTCATAGATGTAAAGAACTAAATTTCGTTTTGAAGTACCCTTTCGGTAACTCTAAAATTGGAAATGTTTCGAAACGTTTCGAAAATTTTGTGGAAATGAAAGAATTTTAAAGAAACGTTTCAAATAATTATAAATATTTTTTTTTAATTTTAAAGGACCTTAGCATACTATTAATAATATAGATATATAAATTTAGATAACATAGTGTTAAATAATAATATTGTCATTCAAATAATATTGATATAATTACCATTCATAAAATTTGATAACATTTAACATATATAAAATTCAATACAAATTACATATTATACTCAAAGTCTCAAATTATACAATACAATATTAATAAATATTATTAGATAATTTGAATCAATTAAAAGTAGAATGTCTAGGAGGTAGATAACCAGAACTTGGATATAATCTAAGAGGAAATTGATAATGTCTCTCCACATGATCACAATAATCAATCCAAATCATTTGAGAACGGTAAAAATTATCATACTCCCTTTTAAATTTTTCAAAATCTTCTATATTGTATGTTGGAGGACGCCAACCAACTTGTGAAGAAGATAAGTAAGATGAACCATATCCCAAAGTTGCACCATGATTATATGCAGAGGATGATGAATCATATTCATAATTTTGACCATATATCGAAGATGATGAATGATAACCAAATCCATGACCATGAGACTCATATCCTCCAGTGTTAAGTGAAGAAAAATCAGAAGTCAATTGTTGAATATCTTGCATTTCAACATCACTATCACTTGCTCTATTGTAATCAGAAGGTCTATAACTATGATCTTGATCTTCAGTGCAATATTGAAAATCTTGTTCTGATATGAAAATCACAGGACTTCTTTCATCAATTCTATCAGTAGTGGTAACATTTCTACCACCCATTTCACCATCACCATCGCCATCACCATCATCTGTATCTGTGTCAGTATCAGTATTTTTTTTTGATTCCTCATCAATATCAACAGCGGCTGAAAATCGACGATGTGTTTATCTTGTCATCAAATTTTCAAACTCCTCATCAGTAGTTAATCTATCTGGTTGAGTAGTTTGTGAATCTGACCATCGATTAACAAATGTAGCCAAATAACTATTTGGTCTACTATTTTTAATATTTTCATCCAATTCATCTAATAATGCATCACCAGGATCATCCAACCATTCTGAAAGGCCATCATTTTCTTCAAAAACTGTAGTTAAATCAATTGCTCTAAACTCAATATCTTTTGAATTATGATATTTCATAACATGTTTCAATTTCAATCGCATATTATATTGTGCAAAAACAAGCTTTTCAAGTTTATCATAATTCAAACGATTACGCACTTTTTTGTGAATAAGTGCAAATGTGCTCCAATTTCTTTCGCATCCATTAGATGAAGCTGTCTGTGACAATACTCTTATTGCAATTTTTCTCAAATTTGAAGCATCAGCACCATGCATAAACTACCATTCAGCTAGAAAATAAAGGAAAGTAGTGCATGTTAGTTAATAATATATTGAAGTTCTTCTATATACAGACTATATTTTTTAGTGATATAATAAGTCAAACCTGGATCTGTTTTATCTCTTCTTTGATAGCCAATTTATCAAAAAATCCATACATAGCATCTCGATATATTTTTACCTACATGAAAAATATAGTGCGAGCAATTATTATGGTTCTGATCACAAACAACAAAGATAAAGAAAAAATGATAAATACCTCATTTAGTGCATAAGAAGCTTTAGTTGAGTTGGGCTCTAATCTAGAAATTACATGCTTAAGCGCCTTCAACAAATCTTCTCGGGATCCAAGGTTTTTAGAGTATTGATATGATGGATTCAAATAATATGTTTTTTTTTCCGGTGCGAATAAAAAATAAAATACTAATTAGTATAGTCAAAAATGAAATAAATAAGCACATATTGTCAAAATAACAAATATAAATATATAGTCAAAGATTTCATTTCATACCTGCCATATGAATATCACTTATTATTTGTTTGTGCCAACGACAATCAATGACATCAAGATATTTTTTGCATGACTTGGGAGTCATTGTTTGAATTGTTGATTTGGCCTTACACATTGCTGCATACACATACGACATTGTGGCTCGCTTTTCTCCATCAACCATCCTTAGAAACTTCGCAATTGGTATATGTATATCAACAATTTTCTTTACATTCTTCCAAAAATTTGGATCTAATATGGTGGTATGGACTCGTGTTCCAACTAAATCTTTATTAGCAGAACTTTTAGACCATTCATTTGAAGTTACCATTCTTTGTAGCCCATTCTTGTGCTCCAAAAGACTTGCAAAAGCAATATAATTGATTGCAAATTGTGTTTGAGCTGACCTAATCAACTCTCCTATGCAATAAGTTCTCATAATGTGAAGAATTTTAGAACGATTATAAATAAAATTGGTACACATTTTAGTATCTTCTAAAACCTTCTGAACTTTTTCAAATTTTCTAAAATCATGCAATATTAGATCAAGAGAATGAGCAGCACAAGAAGTCCAATACAAGTGTGGTCTCCTCTGCATCAATAACTCACCAGCCTTCTTATATGCAGATGCATTATCTGTAATGATTTGTACAACATTAGTTTCACCAACCTCTTCAACCACTTGATCCATCAAGCTAAAAATATATTTGGCATCTTTTTCTCTTCCACTCATATTAATTGACTTGTGAAAAATTATTCTCCCATCACAATAGATTAAAAAGTTTATGATTGCCAAACGAGTGATGGATTACTAATCATCACACATAATTGTGATACCATAAGTTTCCCATTTCTTCTTAAATTCTTCTATATATTCTTTTATCTCTTCTATTTCATCATCAAGAATTGGGCCACCAATTTCATAAGGAGTTGGACCTTTTACCCCAACACCTGCACGAGCAATTTCATCAATCATGATATCATAAAATAGACCTTGAGCTTTGTTAGGTGGGATATTTTGATAAATAAAAAATTTACCAATTGCTTGCTTTGCTGACTTTGCCCACCTTTTAGGATTCCACAAATGATGCAATTTTTGTTGATACACATCTCGTTGGCAATATATTGAAGGATTCATTTCTTCCTTACTTAGATCTTTTTCTTTTCTCTTGCCAAAAAATTTGCTTGTAGACTTTTTTACGCTTTCACTACGAAAGAAAGGTCTTTTTCCTTTCTTCGATATTGGCTGAAAATAGCCAGATTTATGTCCTTTTTCTGTCATATGTATTTCTTCAATAGATATTTGTTTTGCATATTATAACTCCTCCTTTTCTTTAATAGTCATATCATCGTCTGAACCTTTAGATGATATATCTTGAATGTCAGCTCTTCTTCTATCTTCACCCATTAAATTTTCTCTCATTTCAGTTCTTGTAGTACTGAAATGTTCGTTTTCTTTTTGTTTGCCCTTTAAAAATTTTCTCATTTTATTAGCAATTTCTCTAGGATATTTTTCACATCTCTCAACATTTGTATAACCCCCAGCTAGGTGTTGCTTCAATCGAGTTACACCACCACCCTTCATTACTTTATGACAAAAATTACATTATACATGTTGTCTATTTCTACCCACCATTTCTCCATAGGTCCAACCAGGATCTGTTCTTCTCTTTTTTTTTTTTCTCTTTTGGATCTTCTTCTATTAATATTGATTTTCCCTTACATGAACTCATACCTATATCCATAAAATCATAATACAAATATGTAAATAGAAAAATAAACTCTATATCTTAAGATCAATATTAAATATTACCCTGTATAAATAAACAATATATATATATATATATACCATAAATATTAATTATATAAATAATATTAACTAATTTTAATATAAATAAACAAAAAAATTAACATTATGAACACAATAACCTTTTTCTCATTTGAATATGCAAAATATAAAATAAAATATTTTAAGAAAAGTCATTTCTAAACACAAATTAAATTTAGCATCCATTTACGTATTTAAATAAATGTGTAAAAATCAATTCTAATATGAAATTAAAAAATTTATGAAAATGTAAAACAAAATAAATGAATAAAATTAATTATTAAATAATTAGAACAAATATAAGCATGTAGGGAAAAGAAATGTGCAAATAAAATGGTAAATTATTGAAGTTATTATATTTAAGTCTAAATGATTATATCTTAATTTTTATTAAATTAAAATGTAATTATCTTAATAATTATATATAATTTATAACTAAAATGAACCTATTATTTTAATATTTAAAATTTTTTACTATCCTAACTTACATAAAATTTAATCTTTATGTATAATATTTTTTTAATTTAATTTTTTATTCATCTATTAGTAATTATTTAAAAAAACTATTTTAATTAAGAATATTTACATCTTTTTAACAAAAATATTAATATATTTTTAATATAGTTATTATTTTATATTTTTTAAAATTATTTTTATTTTAAAAAAAATATTTAAAAATAATAAAACATAAAATACTATTTTAGCCTCCTAATTAAATTTATATTATCTTTTAGTTATATAATCATGATAAAACATAAATTACAATAATATTTTGATCATTCACTCTCAATTTATTCATTTAAATTTTTTATTGACAACCAAAATTTAATTTTTATAAATTCACACATTTATAGTCATAATTATTATGAAAATTTAGAAAAATTGATTACAATTTTATATTTTATTATTTTAAAATTTTTATTCTTAAAATATATTAATAAAAAATTTAAATAATCATTATTTAAAAAATATATTAATATTTTGATTTAGAAGATGTAAATTTTCTTAATTTTAATTTTAATTTTAGTATAATATTTTATTTACTTACTTAATTTAAATAAGAATTTTAAATAATTATAATAAAAAAATAAATTCAAAAATATTATATAAATAATACGTTAAAAAAAAGGAAGGTCAGATTATATTTTACTTTTTTATTCATTCTCCATATCAAAATCTTATTTTTATTCATTCTTAATATTTTAAAAATATTATATAAATAATATATTTAAAAAAACCACATTACCTTTTATCATTCCCGATACACTCTACGTATTGTTTTTTATTCATCCCTTAAATTTTTTACTAAAATATTATTTTTATTCATTTTTATGTTTAAAAAATGTTATATAAATACTTTATTAAAAGAAAAAGCAAGATCTCTATCAGATTGCCTTTTGCAATTAATGATTCCCGATGACATATTACTTATTAAACCATTTTTCATTTTCCCAAAGCCGCCCAAATCTTGAATTCCTGATGCAAATCCAATGCAATAAATTGATGTAAATATCAAGAAGCCTCTAGAAATATCAGGACACATAGAGCCACAAACGGGAAGAGTGAAAGACACAGAAAGAGATGCAGAAGTCTCCAAAAATATCAGAACGTAAAGATGGGTAGAGTGAAAGACGCAGAGGTTAAAACAAGAAGTCTCCAGCCTTCAGAAGATGCAAAGGCAAAAAACGCATACATAAAGAAAACCAAAAAATGCGCAAGAAAGATAAAAAAATCAGACTCAAGACTCTATAGGATAAAGAGAAGAAGAAATGAGAATGAACCTGGTCGATAAGCGGCAGTTTCATCTTCTTCGTAGGTATCTTCTATATCTCTCCTCATGTCTGATTTTTTTTTTAGTTCAAGCACCGGTAGTGTTTGCTTAGATAGTTTTTGCGGTGTAAAATGTTTAGATTTGTTGATTTGGTTTTGAGGGTGCAAAAAATTTAACGTTAGTTTTTTGTCTAAATTTTCGATATTGATGAGTTGATCTGATGTATTTTGGCATTTTGTTTTTGGCTTTATAAGATTTGAGTTCAGATTCCTAACTTTATCAGTTTCATGTCTTCATCTTTTTTCTTTTTCAGATTCGTTTTGACTTTTGAATATTTGTTATTTGTCCCGAAATGATTTCATTTCGGTGTTTCGATGTCCATTTCGGTCGATACACACCGCAATATGATATTTTCCACCGAAATGATTGAATTTCTCAACTAGTATGGTGTTTTGTTTCGGTGCTCTTCGAAATCGAAAATTGTCAGTCGTTTCGATCGAAACGACACGAGATTTAGTTCCTTGCATAGAGGGAAGAAAAGGGAAGAAGAGAACGGTAGAGAATAAAACAAAAAGAGAGAGAGAAAGAAAATGATGACTCACGAAAAAAAAATCAAATAAGATACTAAGTGGACATTTAAAAGAGATAGACTAAGAAATGAGACCTTGGAAGATCACTTTGAAACCATAAGGGATTTTATTAGAAAAAATAAAATTATGGGACCAATTTTTAATAAAAAGTAATTTTAAGGGACTAAATAATTTAGTCTTTATTTTTAAAATACATTTATTTAAATAAAAATATTATTATTTAAAAATGATATTTTATTTTGTCCAATGAAAAAAGATGCCATAAATTTTTAATGGAAGAGTGATGGAAAGTGCTAATTAAAAATTGAAGATAGTTTATGGTGGTGCTTTGGCATTTTCAAAGTTGAGGAGAGTAGCTGCAAATGGTCTAAAGCGGAAGGTGGTATTTATAATTTTTCCAAACTTATTATAGAATTAAAAGCTCATTCTAGATAAGCATAATGCTTCTCAAGATATGCATATCATTCTCCTCCGTATATGAACCACACTGAAATTATTTTTTATTTATTGAAATGATCGAAACATTTTCATTTTCTGAGTCACCAATACGAAATAAAATTATTAAAACGAAATGAAGTGTTTGTTAAGAAATTATACTATTTCAATTGAAATTACTATGTTTCGGAATATTTTGATAGAAATACTTTTGTTTCAGTAAAAAATTTAGTATAAATATTCTTGTTTCAGTGAAAATACTCTTATTTCGGTGAAAATACTCTTATTTCAAGATGTTTTGATAAAAAATACTCTTATTTCGAGTTATTTCGATGAAATACTCTTGTTTCGAGTTGTTTCGATGGAAAAGTACTAAACTAATTTGAAAAATAAAAAAAAATTGACAATCTAAAAGTAGATGAAAGTAACATCATATTACATCTAATACCAAGTTATTTTTTTCCATAAGTCACAACATCTTTATTAACTTTCTACTCTTCTCCTTTATTCTCATAACATTGTTTTCCTTCATTATCTTCATTTTAAAAAGGAAATTACGAAAATGATGAAAAGATATATTGAAAGACAAAGAGAGAGGAAGATACCTGAAAATAGACACAAAATCATGGTCGAGAGAGAGAGAGACTTAAATATAGATGCTATGAAAGAGTTAAGAAGATGATGGAAAGATGGATGCAAGAAATAGATTGTTGTTGAATGCTGTTAGAATTTGAATCGGAGTCCCTACTGTAGTAGCATGTTTACTTACTATTCAATTATAGATATTAATTTGAATTAATTTTAATATAATTTTATATATCTATATCATTAATATTATGTTAAAATCTTTTAAAATTTTAAAAAATATTATTTGAAATGTTTCTTAAAAAAAATTTTATTTCCTTGAAATTTTCGAAACGTGTCGAAATATTTTTATTTCTAGAGTCATCAAAACGGTACCTCAAAACAAAATTTAATACCTTGACCACACTAACCCTATAAAATAAGAAAAAGAACGACCATGAAAAAAACATTATTAACATTGATAATTCTTTGGTAACCATATCAAGTGTTTAAGAGCATACGATGGTAGGGAAAGAGAGAGAGAGGGAGAGAGAGAGAGAGAGAGACTTCATTGACATGGAGCACATGGAATTTGGAAAATGGTTTTGATAAGCGAGACTTCAATACCTTAACAATCAAATTTTTAAGTGGGTTTATTTTGTGAAAATATTTTTTATTATTATTTATTGAAAATAATTTTTATTTTTTATATTTTCAAAAGTACATTTAGTTTGCATTTTTTTAATTTTTAATTTTTTTAATTATGTAATTATGTTTTTACTTTATTTTTATTTTCATAAGTTTTTATTTATATAAACAATAAAATACTATTTATAGTATTAGGAGTCTATTATGTAAACCATAAATTTGTATAAATGTAATAAAATAAAAACAAAAGTCTAAAGAACATACCTTCATCTATAGTAACCAGATTTTTCAAAAATACGATCACTAGATATTATTCATAATAGAAAAATTTTGTTTAATCTATTTAAGATCTTGATCAATGTACTTAATAAATAATTATTGACTTTCTTGTAGACCAGATACTTTTATATCAAACAAATATTTTCAGAGTATTTCAATGTATCATTCTTCTCATCAAATAAGAGATATTTATAATTAATGAATGATTGTAATAACCACCAAATATTTCATATATAAACACATTTTTACATAGGGATACATTTTCATGTAGGGACACCTTTTCAAATAGAGACGCATTTTTTATATTTGGTCACCTCTTCATATAGGGTTATTTTTTCATGTAAGGTCATATCTTCTCATAGGGTCACATTTTCACATAGAAAAATAACTACTATATAAAAATGTGCTATATATTTTTTTTAATATAGTTAATGTTCTCCCACTTGGCCCATTAAATATGTACCAATTCAATATTGATCCATTCTTAAAATCTCTCATATATGCATTATCCCTATACCCAAATAAAAATTTTTAAATTGTATGAATCATAGTGCAAAGCTTTTTAGAACAAGTATTACATTCCATGTATTACACTGCAACTAAAATCTCTTGAATGAAAACTATATGTGGAACATATATTTATGAGTGAGCTTCCAAATGCTCATTCAAGGTCATCAAAACATACATTGCTATTCTCTTAAACTTTATGTATACAACTAGATAAGAAAAGACAAATATAACTTAATAGAATTCTTTAAATCGACAAAATGTGATACCAAACATAAGGGCATTTCAATCATATAAAATTACATAATTAAACTGAGTCTCATATGTTTAACACATTCAATATAAGTAACAGGTGGTAAACCTTTTGTTAAGGGATTTGTAATAATCATTTATTCATGTTAGTGTTGATGCATTCTATAGCCACCTTGTTTTCTTTAACAAGTTCTTTGTTAGATACTTAATGTCGATATGCTTACTATGACTTTTACTCTTATTATTCTTGGCCAAAAGCGCTGATGCAGAATTGTCATTGTAAATCTTTAATGGCTTGGCAATTGTGTCAACAATTACAAGCTAAAAAATCTTCAACCATATAGCATGTGATATCGCTTTAAATCATGATACAAACTCTACTTCAGTAATGGAAGTAGCAATTAAACATTATTTTACACTTCTCTAAGAAATGGCTCCTTAAATAATAAAGAAAACATATCATGACGTTAACTTTCTTGAGTTAAGGCAGTCAACAAAATCAAAATTTAAATATCCAACAACTTCTAAATAATCAGATTATCTATATGTAACTTTATAGTTTTTTATTTCTTAAAGGTATTGCATAACTTTATTTGCAGCTTTCTAATAATTCAAACCAAGATTACTTAAATATCTTCTCAACATTATAACTATATATGTAAAGCCAGGTCTTATGTAAACCTGAGCATACATTTAACTTTTAACCGCAGAAGTATAAGGAATATTTTTTATTTGTTCTCTCTCTAAAACATTTCTTATGATTTTTTTCCAAATTGAATTTGTCACCTTTAATACTATGTGCAACATTAGATAAACAATCATTAATGTGAAATCTCTCTAAAACTTTATTGATATAAGCCTCTTGAGACAATCTTAACATCCCTCAGAATCTGTCTCTTTTAGTCTTTATGCCTATGATATAATAGGCTTCGCCCATATCTTTTATGTCAAATTGTTGTGAGAGAAATCGCTTAACCTTATGCAGTTAGCCAAAATCACTTGAAGCAAGTAAATTATCATTTATATATAGGTCTAGAAATTTTTTTTTACTCCTACTGACCGTATAGTATATATATTGATCCATAATATTCTCCATAAAACTAAATGAAGAAATAATATTATAGAATTGTAAATACCACTGAAGGGAGACTTGTTTTAATTCATATATAGATTTCTTAAGATTGCAAATTGAGTGATCATTGCCTTTTAAATGAAACATTATGATTGTTTCATGTAAACATCTTCCTCTAGATCTCAATTAAAGAATGTCGTTTTCAATTCTATTTAATGTAGCTCTATATCAAAATGAGATATTAATACCATAATTATCCTAAACAAATCATTTTTAGAAATGGTAGAGAAGATATCGTGATAATCAAGTCTTTTTTGTTGAGTGAATCCTTTGGCTATAAGTCTTGCTTTATATATTTCAATATTTCCTAAAGAGTCTCTTTTAGTTTTAAAAGCTCATTTATAGCCAATGTTATTTCCCCCTTTAGGCAATTCGATAAGATCCTAAACTTGATTGTTATCCATAGAATTCATCTCTTCCTTTATGGCATTATACCATAATGTGGATTTATTTCGACTCATAGCCTGTAAAAATATGATAGAGTCATCTTCAACACCAATGTCTATGTTAGATTCTTGTAGGTACACAACATAATATGAAGAAATTGCAAGCTTCTTGACTAGTGAAAATATTCTTAATGTTACATCAACATCCTTAATTTTTATGGAGATCAAGGTGCTATCAAACTTATTCCAAACCGTTCCCAAGATCCTTTGCAAGGGATAGGCGATCCAATGACTAGGAGCAAAACAAAGTGGGCCAAAGAAACTTTATTAGGCTTGATCTTGGGTGTACAGGCTAAAGAGGAAGTTATTGGGCCAAGTCAAGACATCAAGTGGGTCACATTTTGTAGCCTTGAGGATGGCATTAAATAGATCTTGTTGGATCTTGAAGACAACTAGCCTAAATCTGCATGTCTAAATATGTAGTATGGGCTTTATGTTATATCTTTTCTTTTAGATATTATTAATATTTTGGGCCCATTCTTTATGGCCAAATATTAGTTTAATTATGGGCTAATTTTTATTAGTTTAGTTGGGCCAAATAACTAGTGTTGTTTGGGCCGTATTCTTTTCAAAGTCTAATTAGGAGTTTTAGGGTTTTCTACTAGGTTTAGGATTGTTTGACTATATAAAGGTCCTTTATTTTCATGTAATGGAGAGATTTTGATGATTAATAAAGATTGAGTTTTCTCCTAAAGTGAGAGCTTCCCTTAGTTCTTGGGCAAAGAATTGAATCCGATCTTATCGAGGCAACTCGTGGGGATCAAACATCCATTGAATTTTCAAGACGATCCTTGCTTTCGCTAAACACTACGTTTCTTGGTTTAGGGAAACATATCATTTGGTATCAGAGCTTTGACTCCTTAAAATTTGGTTGGTGTCCTATCTTTTCTTTTATATTTGTTTTCTATAGTCTTTCTTCTTCTTCTACCTTTCTTTAGGTCAAATTAGAGTTCTAGTTCTAGTTAATGTTCTTCTAATTCCTTAAAAAAAAAGAGAGTCCTAGTTCTAGTCAATTTCCTTTTCCTACTTATAGTATAATTCCTTCAAAAAAAAGAGTCCTAGTTCTAGTGCAAGTAAATTTCTTCTTCCAAAAATTTAACTTTTGAAAAAAAAATAGAGTCCTAATCCTATTTCAATTTGGTTTATTGTTCAAAAAAAATCGTAAAAAAAAGAGAGAGCAGAATTTCGCTAAAAAAAAGTGAGCAGAAGTTCGTTAAAAAAAATAACATACTTGATTTTTCTATCCCTCATTTTTTTTCAAATTCAGTTCTTAGGGTTGTCATTGTCTGAAACTTTTTTCTTATCATTCTTAATTCACTTGTTTCCTTTGATAAGCTTGTTGATCAGGTTCTTATTTAAGAGTTTTAAAGGAAAGAGAGTAAAATTGAGTGCAAACACGTGAGGTTTGTAAGACAAACATGAGCAGTAAAATAAATCAACCTAAAATTGATCTTAAATTTTATATGAAGGCGGTTGAGGAGGAATTTAAGTTGTTACATATAAAGTTGGATAATCTTGAGTCACTATCTAAACCTAAGCCTACCAAACAGTTTGGCTTTGATGAAGAAGAAAGGGGACGTATGGAGAGTGAGCATTCTAGTGAAGATGAGATGCCACCAATGGAGGATTGTAATAATATGGAGATTAGTAAGCTAGTGAATACAGAAGTATTGGTTATTAGACATGCTCTTAATATGTAGCCTAATGATGATATTGATGATGAACAGTGTAAGCACATCTTCCAAATCAGGTGCCACGTGAATAACAAGGTATGTAGCTTGATTATTGATAGTAGAAGTTACACTAATGTAGTTAGTACTTTGATGGTTGATAAATTAGGTCTACCCACATTAAAACATCCTAAACCATATAAGTTAAGATAGTTGAATGATATGAGAGATATATGGGTGACAAATCAGGTTTGGGTATCTTTCTCTATTAGTAACTACAAAGATGAGGTGCTTTGTGATGTAGTACCAATGCATGTTGGACACTTGCTGTTGGGACGTCCATGTCAATTTGATGGAAGGGTTAATTATGATTGTTACAAGAATCGATATACATTGACCATGCATAAATGAAGCTTTATTCTAACATCCCTAAAACCAGCTGAGGCTTTTGCTGATCAAATGAGGATTACAAAAGAGTGTAATTTGAGATAAACAAAAGAAAAAGAGAAAAACGAGAGTATGGCCAAAATTGCGAGTGAGAGAAAAGAGAGAAAGGTTGAGACATGTGATTAGAAAAAGAATGAGAGTAAGGCCAAAATCGAGAGTGAGAGAAAAGAGAGAGATGTTGAGACATGTGAGCAAAAAAAGAAAGAGTGTTGTGAGCCAGAGAAAGAGAAAAATACAATAGTGAGTGCTCTTGCACTAAAAAGTGAGGTGAAGAGTGCTTTGGTGTGTAAACCGAACCTCCTTGTGCTTATGTACAACGATATCTATTTTACTAACACTCATAACCTTTCTTTTCCTAGTATGGTTGTGTCTTTGATACATGAATTCATAGCATTGAAATATCCTATTTATGATAAGGAGTTATATGCATTGATGAGGACTTTGCAAACTTGGCAGCATTATCTATGGCTGAGAGAATTCATTATCCATTCAGATCATGAGAGTTTGAAATTCTTGAAGTCTCAAGGTAAGTTGCAGAAGAAACATGCTAAGTGGTTATAATTTATTAAGATATTTCTTTATGTGATTAAGTATAAAAGTGGAAAGGGAAATGTGGTAGCTTATGCATTGTATAGAAGATATGCGTTATTGACATCCTTACATACTAAGTTGCTTGTTTTTGAATATATTAGAGACTTGTATGTTAATGATGATGATTTCAGATGTGCTTGGAATTCTTATGATAAGCGTGCTATTGATGGGTTCTATAGACATGAAGGTTACTTGTTTAAAAAGAATAAACTTTGTGTGCCTAAGTGTTCTATGTGTGACTTGTTAATTAAAGAGAGTCATGGTGGAGGTTTAATGGGACATTTTGGAGTGACTAAAACCTTAGAAATTCTGCATTAACATTTTTATTGGCCTCGCATGAAACATGATGTCATTTCGTTTTGTGCTAAGTGCATGGCATGTAAACAAGCTAAGTCTAAGGTTATGATAGTGTTTTTGTGGTTGTTGATAGGTTTAGCAAAATGACTCATTTCATTGCATGTGCTAAAACCAATGATGCAACACACATAGCTAATTTGTTCTTTAAAGAAGTAGTGCGTTTGCATGGGTTGCCTAGAACAATAGTAAATGATAGAGATGTTAAGTTCTTAAGCCATTTTTGGCGTACTTTATGGGTTAGATTAGGGACTAAACTTTTATTTTTTACTGTTTCACACGATCAAACAGATGGGCAAACTAAGGTAGTTAATAAGACACTTACTACACTTTTACGTGCTATTATGTCTAAAAACTTGAAACATTGGGAAAGATCTTTGCCATATGTTGAGTTTGCTTACAATAGATCTGTGCATTCTACTACTACTTATATCCTTTTGAGATTGTCTATAGCTTTAATCCTCTAACACCTTTGGATATTTTACCTTTGTCTACTAATGAGTTTGTTAACTTGGATGGTAAGCAAAAGGCTGAATATGTAAAGGATTTGCATGCTAAGGTTCGAGCTAACATTGAGAGGAAGAATAAGCAATATGCAACGCAAGCCAACAAGAGCCAAACAAAAATTGTATTTGAACCTGGTGATTGGGTTTGGGTACATATGCATAAAGAGCAGTTCCCGGCTCAAAAGAAGTCTAAGTTGCATCCTAGGAGAGATGGACCTTTTTAAGTTTTGGAGCGAATCAATAACAATGCCTACAAGATTGATTTACCTAGTGAGTATGGCAATATTAATGCTACATTCAATGTTGCTGACTTGTCTTTATTTAATGTAGGTGATACCTTTGATTTGAGGATGAATCCTTTCAAAGAGGGAGGGAATGATGGAGATCAAAATGCTGTCAATCCTATTCCAAACCGTTCCTAAGATCCTTTGCAAGGGATATGCAATCCAATGACTAGGAGCAAAACAAAGCGGGTCAAAGAAGCTTTATTAGGCTTGATCTTGGGTGTGAAGGCTAAAGAGTAAGTTATTGGTCCAAGTCAAGACATCAAGTGGGTCACACTTTGTAGCCTTGAGGATGGCATTAAATAGAGCTTGTTGGATCTTGAAGACAACTAGCCCAAATCTGCATGTCTAAAGATGTATTATGGGCTTTATATTATATGTTTTCTTTTAAATATTATTAATATTTTGGGCCCATTCTTTATGGCCAAATATTAGTTTAATTATGGGCTAATTTTATTAGTTTAGTTAGGCCAAATAACTAGTGTTGTTTAGGCCATATTCTTTTCAAAGTCTAATTAGGAATTTTAGGGTTTTCTACTAAGTTTAGGATTGTTTGACTATATAAGGGTCCTTTATATTCATGTAATGGAGAGATTTTGATGATTAATAAAAATTGAGTTTTCTCTTAAAGTGAGAGTTTCCCTTAGTTCTTGGGCAAAGAATTGAGTCCGATCTTATCGAGGCAACTCATGGGGATCAAATATCTATTGAATTTTCAAAACGATCCTTGCTTTCGCCAAACACTCCGTTTATTGGTTTAGGTAAACACGTCAATTTTGATAATTCTGAGTAATTATATCTACAAGCATGTCCTCATGATGAAGTAATTCTTTAAACATTTGTTGTTCATGAGTAATTGGATCCTAATGATTATCATAAAAAATAACCAATCAATTTGAAGATGTGGGAATAGATTTAACTCTATTATGTTCATCAAAGAATAAGTTTCAAGGATGACTACTCTCACTAATCTCTTCATTCTCAAGGAACCATGCATTCTTAAATTCCACAAGTCTCATTGTACAGAACAGATAGTAAAATCTATATCCTTTAGACTTTTTTGCATTGTCAATTAAATATCCACTGATTGTTCTTGAGTCTAACTATCTTATATGGATCATAAACTCTAACATCAGCTGGGCATCCCAAAACATATACATGTTTTAAGCTAGGTTTCCAACCTTTTTGTAACTCTCAAATGACATTTTCGGAATCACCTTAGTTGAAACCTTATTTAGTACATATGCCACATTTTTTAGAGTTTAATTTTACAAAGACAATAAGAGATCGGAGTGACTAATCATACTCCTCATTATGTCCATCAATGTTCAATTTCTCCTTTCAGCCACATCATTTTGTTATAGTAAGTCAGGCATTGTGTATTGTGCCACAATACATTGTTTTTCATGGAACCTTGCAAATGGAACTAGTAATTATCCCTTTTCAATGTACCTTTCATAAAATTCACTATCTCTATCTGACCTCACGATCTTAATTTATTTACCTAAATATTTCTTTACTTATGCTTTATAGGCCTTAAAAGCATATAATGCTTCACTATTATCATAAATCATATAGAGATACATATATTGTGAATAATCATCAATAAAGGTAATGGAATAATTGTTAGCATTAAAAGCACACATTATAATGTCATGAAATATCAGTGTGTATGATCTTTGATATATCATAATTTCTCCTGGCACCTTTCACAAACTTTTAAGTTTGTTTTCCTTTAATGCAACCTAAACAAGTAACAAAATTAGTAAAGTTAAAAGCCTCAAAGACTCCATCATGTGAGAGTATAAACTCAAGTCCACACGATGATTAACTATACTCACGCGTTGGTAGTTAGATAAGTCATGTCTGTTGTGTATAAATGAAAGACTAATGTATTGCTAATCTAATATTGAATAATAGATAAGATTCTTTCTTCTTCTCTAACACCTCTCTCTTTGTATTTTGTGTTTTATAGTTTCGTAAGAGCTTTCATGGTATCAGAACCTTCACAGGTCTGCCATAGAGAATGTTTCAACGTCTAGTTCGGCCACATGCGCAAAAACTGAGTTAGTGGCATTTTCTCATCCTTTATTGATTAAACTTGATGAAAAGAATTATCTCCTTTGGAAACATATAATTGCAACTATCAGAGGCCATCAGTTACAAAAATTTCTTCATCATAAAGTGAATGTTCTAGCAAGATTTGAGTCAGAAGATGATGCCATCACTAGGAAAGATTCAAAGGAGTTTGTATATTGGGATGCACAGGATCAGTTGGTACTTTCTTGGTTCCTTTCTTCCATGAGTGAGTCATTACTGACCAGAGTAGTGGGATGTGAGACTTCTAGGCAAGTATGGACAAGAATTGAAGCTTTCTTTAATGCCCAAACTCGAGCAAAAGAAAACCAATTCAAGACGAAACTTCGCAATACAAAGAAAGGATCCATGTCTGTGAGTGAATACTTGATGAAGATCAAGAATGCAATAGATTTGTTGATTAACATAGGCTGCCCAATGATAGAAAGTGATCACATTAATGCTATATTAGAAGGTTTTCCTGAAGAATACTTACCGTTTGTTACATTAATAACCTCAAGAATCGATCCTTATAATCTGGCAAATATAGAGTCTTTTTTATTAGTACATGAAGCAAGATATGAACAATTCATGAAATTTGAAACATTGTTTGTAAATGTTGCACAAGCAAACTTTGTAAATGGAGTTAGTTCAAGAGGATACAATATGGGTAGATCTTAGCACTTTAGAGGTAAAGGACAAAGAAATGGAAATCCCAATAGTCAGAAAGGCAGAGGCAGATATTATTCAAACTATCATAATCATTTAAGTGATAAAATACTAGCAACATGTCAAGTTTGTGGAAAGATAGGACATCAGGCATTAAATTGCTATCATCGCTATGATCTTAACTTTCAATATGCAACAAGAAATAATAAAAATTCATTAAGACAAGGCTCTTAAATTTCTGCGATGCTAGCAACCCCATAAACCTTACTTGATGCATCCTAGTATCCCAACTCAGGTGTATCAAATCATGTTACTATGGATGAGCATAATCTGGGGCAGAAAGAACAATTTCGTGGTAATGAAAAGCTGCATATTGGTAATGGTAAAGGACTTCTTATTTCCCATATTAGTCACTCTCTTCCAAAAACACCATTCTTTCCCAACTCCTCCCTTTCCCTAGGAAACATTCTCCATGTCCAATCAATAGCCAAAAATCTACTTAGTGTATCAAAATTTTGCAAAGATAATGAGGTATTTTTTGAATTCCAGTCTAATTGCTGTTTTGTTAAATCCTAAGTTACCAAGAAAGTGCTTTTAATAGGGAAGGTCACTCATGGGTTGTATACCTTTGGCACTTTTGAGCTTACACACTTGGGTCAACACAACAATTCAAATACTCTGGCAAACAGACAACATCCTTTAGCCTTTCAAGCAAACTTTCAAGCCTCTCATTTTAACAATCATTTAGATTCTTGTACTTTTACATTGTGGCATAATAGACTTGGCCACCTCTCTTGTAAAATAGTTAATCAATTCATGAAAATTTGTAATCTTCAATCTTTTCCCAATAAAATTCAATTTGACAATTACAAATCCTGTTGTCTTGGAAAATTTAACAAATTTTCGTTCCCTGTCTCCTCCAACACTTACACATAGCCTTTATAACTTGTATATATATATATATATATTGAGGACCATATCCCATTCTTTCTCCCAAAGGCCATCATTATTTTACACATTTCATAGATGCAGCAACCAACTTCACTTAGTTTTATCCATGCACACAAAAGTCTGAATTGTTTAAAACCTTCCAGCATTTTAAAACCATGGCTAAACTCTAATTTGATACAAAACTAAAATGTTTGCAATCTGACAGAAGTGGAGAGTATAAATCCTTTTCTACCTATCTTATATCTCATGGAATTTTTCATAAAATAAGTTAGATATATACACCCCAACAAAATGGAAAAGCAGAAAGAAAGAATAGACATATTACAAAAGTTGGCTTTACTATGCTAGCTCATGCTAACCTTCCTCTAAAATTATGGGCTGAAGCTTTTCATACTGCTATGTTTCTCATTAACCGACTTCTAACTCTTACTCTCCATAGTAAGGCACCTTTTGAATGTCTCTATCACACTAAA
The DNA here is from genome assembly GCA_037074535.1 of Gleditsia sinensis. Classification (NCBI taxonomy): domain Eukaryota; kingdom Viridiplantae; phylum Streptophyta; class Magnoliopsida; order Fabales; family Fabaceae; genus Gleditsia; species Gleditsia sinensis. The sequence goes on from CM073474.1 coordinate 6,898,355, forward strand.
CCAAATCACTCTTTCCTAAAGTATTTCGGCTGTGAATGCTATCCTTATACTCGGCCCTATAATCAACACAAACTCAACTTCAAATCTTATCCCTGCATTTTCATTGGCTACAGTGATCAACATAAGGGTTATAGATGAAGGGTTATAGATGTATAGACCCCACAGGAAAATCTTTATCTCCAGACACGTTGCATTCCATGAAAATTCATTTCCTTATCCTGTACTCTTCTCTTCACAATATCAAACTCCCTCATCTCAACCATCCTCAACCACTTCATCTCTTATACATAAGCATAAATCTGATAAGCCTCACTCTAGTGCCTTAACCATGACACTAAATTTATATAGTTACCATGACAATGTCACTGATACTTGCTTAGATACTAACAATGATAGTCAAGATCCTGTTTCGATCTCTCAGCAATATATAATTGTAGACACGCATATATTGGCTCAGTCTTTATCTAATATTGATTCTCATACATCTGTTCAGCCTTCTAAATCAAAGAAGACCAACCTTCCTTCTTATCCCATGATTACTCTGGCAAAAACTAGAATTTTCAAACCAAGAGCCTTCATAGTATCTGCACTTAATCAAGAACCCAAAACTGTCAGAGCAACTTTAAAGCATCCTCTTTAGAAAAATTCCATGGATGCAAAATACAATTCTCTTATAAAAAATAAATCTTGGCAACTTGTTTCACTTCCAGAAAATAGGCAACCTATAGGATGCAAGTGGATCTTCAGGATAAAAAGAAATATAGATGGCAGCATACAAAAGTATAAAGCTAGATTGGTGGCAAAAGACTTCAATCAAAGAGAGGGACTTGATTATAAAGAAACTTTCAATTTGGTAGTAAAGCTAGCCACAATTCGTACAATTCTTACTCTAGCATTACAAAAGAATTAGACCATAAAACAAATTGATGTGGACAATGCATTTCTCAATGCAAAGATTGATGAAGTTTTCATGGTTCAACCTCTTAGCTATGAAGTAAAATCGAACTCATCCTTAGTCTACAAACTTCAAAGATCACTCTATGGTCTTCAGCAAGCCCCACGTGCTTGGTTTAAGAAGCTAACCAACATTCTATTTCAACTTGGTTTTACTGTAAGCCGATGTGATCATTCTCTGCTCATTTGTACTATTCCACAGCATACTATAGTTTTACTCATTTACATGGATGATATAATAATTACTAGTTCCTTCTTAGCAGTTGTCTCAAATCTCATCACTCAACTTCATCAATTCTTTTCCTTAAAATACCTAGGTGATCTGAACTACTTTCTTGGCGTCAAAGTTCAAAAACTTGCTGATGGGGCACTATATCTATCTCAAGCCAAATATGCTCGAGATCTTCTAAATCTATGTCTAATTGCAAAGGGTATAAAACTCTAATGGTCTCAGGTCTAAAACTGTCTACTTATTAAGGAAATATTGTTGATAAACTACAGTTATATCGTTCGATCGTAGGAGGCTTACAATATTTAATGATCATAAGACCTGAATTAGCATTTCCTGTAAACAAAGTCTACCAATTTATGTATAACCCTCTTGACACTTATTGGCAAGCTATAAAATGCATCCTTCACTATGTGCAGTTTACTATTACACATGGGTTGGTGTTCAGAAAGCCACAAAACTTAACACTTCATGGATTTACAGATGCTGACTAGGGTAGTAATCCTGATGATCGAAGGTTTACCTCTGGTTCAGCCATCTACTTAGATGGTAATCTCATTTCCTGGTGCTCTAAAAAGCAGCATGTTGTTTCTTGATCAAGCACTAAGGAAAAATACAGGAGCATCACCCTACTGTGTCAAAAGTTATGCGGCTTTAGTCTCTTCTCTTAGAACTCCAATCTTCTCCAAATTCCACTCCTATGATCTACTGTGACAACCTAAGTGCAGTAATGCTTACAGCAAATCCAATTTTACATGCTCGCACTAAGCATATAGAATTGGATATTCATTTTGTTAGAGAAAAGGTCCAGTCACATGGTATCCTGGTTAACCACATCCCAGCTGTAGAATAAGTAGTAGATATAATGACTAATTCTATTTCTAGCTCTCGCTTTGTAAAGTTTAGAACTAAGCTCAAAGTGAAAGCCATTGCTAAGCTTGAGGGGGGATGTGAGAGTATAAACTCAAGTCCACGTGATGATTAACTATACTCACATGTTGGTAGTTAGATAAATCTCGTCAGTTGTATATAAATGAAAGACAAATTTATTGCTAATCTAATATTAAATAATAAAAATGATTCTTTCTTCTTCTTCTTTTATCTCTCTTCGTATTTTGTGTTCTATAGTTTCGTAAGAGCTTTCACATCATTTACTAATATCTTATTTCTATCAATGGAGATTTCAAATCTCCTATGCCATAACATGGAAGATTTCTTATTTATAACACCATACTAAATGCCAATATTATTACTATGCACAGTTGTAATGCTATAATCAATGGTAGAATTCAAATAAAGTTTAAATAATTTATCATCCATAATACCATTACCAACAAGAACATTATCTTTATACAAATGTAAGGTATTATCAATGAACTTGAAACTGAAACAATATTTCTTGTGGTTTAGAATAGATAAAATTTGAACTATTGCAAAAATAAACCACAAACTTACTACATATGCAATGAAGCCAAATACGGAATATTTACCTATGTAAATTATTCCAAAAAAATAAATCAACGCGTCTCTATAAATAATTATCTAGGCCTTTTGGCACCTATTATTTAAATATATCACTATTACTATCAAATCCTAATTAATCACTTAATTATAATAATTATCATATTGGGTTAAATTATTATATATACATGATTAATTATAATTATTGATGTCATTAACTTTATGTTATTAAATTTAATGTCACTTGACATTTTTGTAATTAAGAATGTTGTGGCTATTACTTAACTATTCAAATGTCAACTTAAATATGACATCAAAATTATTGAATAAAATTTATGTCAATAATCAATTCTTTATATTTAGTAAAATCAAATATATGCATATAAAATTAAGTATGCATAAAATCCTAAATAAACATGAAGGATTAACTAAATTAATAAATAAAAAAAATTTGCAAACAAAATCTCATAAAACGTCAACTATAGGCTATAAATATAATTATAGCATACATATTTCAGAATATATTGATAGTTGAGATGGAAAAAGATGCCTCTTACTTTCATAGGGGCGTGTGTTCAAATCTAAACGGATGTAAATTTTATGCATTTTTTGTATGCCACATATTTGCTCACAACAATAGTATTTTTCTCATAAATGATGTAATTCCATAATATACAGAAAAATCAATTGCAATAATAATGAGAAAAACCATGTAGAGCACTATAAGAACATGAACATTATCATCATGTATAATGTATACAATGAAATATTAAATTGAAATTTCTATGGAATTGAAAACTAAACTAGAAGTATGGCTTTTGATACAAAATGTAACATATAAATTTGCATAAATGCAATAAACCAAAAGCAGAAGTTTATAGAACATACCTCCAGCTATAGTAATCATATTTTTCAAAAACATAATCAACAAATATAAATTAGAATAGAAAAAATTTGTCTAGTCTATCTAAAATCTTGATCCGTATACTTAATAGAGAATCACGTGCTTTTTTATAGACTAAAGACCCTTATATCAAAAAATATTTTCTAAGTGTTTCAATGTATCATTCTTCTCATCAGAAAAGGGATATTGATAATTGATAAATAGTTGCTATAACCACTTAGTATCTTTTCACATATGAATATCTTTTTATATAGAGATACATTTTCACATAGGGATAACTTTTCGTATAAGAACACCTTTTTACATAAGATCACCTTTTTACATAAGATCACCTTTTTATATAGGATCATCTTATCATGTAAGGTCACATCTTCTCATAAGGTTACCTTTTCACATAAGGAGATAACTACCGTATAAAAATAGGTCACACATATATTTTAATATAATTAACATATTATTGACCCATTCTTTTTTTTTCAGCTTACCACTTTTTCATCGTCTGCAATATGAAGACTTTTGTTTTTGGGTGATATTAATATTAGTATACTATTTTAAGTATAAAATTAATTTTTCTTGTAATATTCAAGCTGTTTTTATCTACAAATATTTTTTATGAGTTTAAATTTTTGACATTATAAAAGTATTTTAACCGCTAAATTCAAATTTATTTACTACTTAAGTCATAAGATACGACATGATTTGAATTAAAAAAAAAAGAGATTTTAAAGTTAAACTTGAGAAAAGTTACCTCTGACCATAAGTTGCACTTTTCGTCATTGAAATATGAGATTTCAGTTTACAAAAACTAGATGTATTTGTGGGATAAAGATTCAATTACAAATTATAGGCTACACTTCTAAATAAAAGGCATTACACCTATTACAAAATTACAACTTCAAGAATTAGACAAAATTTACCCAAGAAAGATTTATGTCTTTTTAATTTCATTTTAAAGGTCTTCTTCTACCAAGATATCTATTTTTGTAAATTTAATGAGTGGCTTGTAGATTTTCCATCGTGAAAACTAAAAAGATAAACTTTTGATACCAAGAGGACAAAGTTTTCAAAGAAATGGAAATGATTCCTATAAAGAAAGGATAAAAACTTTGAGGACTCTTATAAAGAGAGGAGACAACAACAACAGCTAAACATTTTCTCACTAGGAGGGCTCGGCTACATAGATCAAACGACACCACAGTAGCCTATTATAAATGAGATCAATAGATAGATTATTAACTATTAAATCCTTTTTAATAGTTTCACCTATTATTTTCTTTGACCTCCCTTTACTTCTAACTATCGGACTATTCTCCATTTGATTTACTCTTCTCAATAAAACTTCTACAGGTCTTCTTCTCACATGTCCAAACTACTTTAAGTGAGATTCTACCATTTTCTCCATAAAAGGTGCTAACCCAATTTTCTCTCTAATACACGCATTTCTAATCATATCTCTTTTAGTGTGTCCATATACTCAACGCAACATTCTCATCTCTGAAACATTGAGTTTATCTTCATGTTGTCTTTTAACCGCCCAACATTCAGTACCATACAATATAGTAGGTTTATAGTTGTATGGTAGAATTTTTCTTTAAATTTGAGCGGCACTTTTCTATCACAAATGACAGTCGAAGCCTTCCTCCATTTCATCCATCCTGTTTGAATCCTATGGTTTACGTCCTCCTATACTTCACCGTCGTTTTGTATAATGGATCCAAGATATTTAAAGCTTGTAACTTGTTTTAATATATGGTGTCCAAATATCACTTCTAAATTCGTATTTGTTTTCCTTTTACAAGAAATGCATTCCATATATTCTATTTTATTTCCACTTATATGAAAATCATGTGTTTCCAAATCTTGTTTCCACGATTCTAATTTCATATTTATTTTCTCTTTTGATTCACCAACTAAGACTATATCATCTGCAAAAATATACATCGAGGTACCAAATCTTGTACATGTTCAATAATTATGTCTAAAATCAAGTTAAAAAGATATGGACTCAGAGAAGATCCTTGATGTAGTCCAATAGTTGTGAGAAAATCCTTTGTGTCCCCATTTTGTGTTCTCACGCAAGTCGTTATCCTATCGTACACATCTTTAATTTCTCAAATATACGCAATACGTACTTCTTTTTTCTCTAAAACCTCTCTTAGCACTCTGTTATATACTTTTTTTAAATCAATAAAAACCATATGCAAATCTTTCTGCCTCCTTTCATTACTTTCCATCAATTTTTGCAGTAAGTTAATTGCTTCCATAGTTGACCTTCTTGACATCAAATCAAATTGATTCTCTGTGATTTGAGTTTTTTGTCTTAATCTTTGCTCAATGATCTTCTCTCATAACTTCATAGTGTAGCTCATGAGCTTAATCCCCCTATAGTTAGCACAGTTATGTATGTCTCTCTTATTTTTATAGATATGGATTAAAGTACTTCTCCTCCATTCATCTGGCATTTTTTTAGATTTCATTATCACATTAAATAGCTTAGTGAGCCAACTTATACATTTTCTTCTAAGACTTTTCCACACCTCAATAGGTATATTATCGAGTCCTACTGCTTTGCCATTTTACATTCTCTTTAAAGCCTTCTCTACTTCAAATTTCTGAATTCTATTATAAAAGGTATAGTAACGGTCCTCCTCTACAACATTTAGTCTGTCAGAGTCATAGGTCAACTTATGTTCTTCGTTAAAAGGCCCTTGAAAGTAACTCCTTCATCATACTTGAATATCTTACTCCCTTACGAAAGCATTACCCTCTTTATCTTTAATACAATTCACTTAATTTAAGTCTCTTGTCTTTTTTTCCCTACCCTTCGCAAGCTTGTAAATTTTTCTTTCCGGATCCTTAGTTTTTAAAGATTGATATAATCTTTCAAAAGCTCTAGATCTCGCTTCACTCACAGCCTTCTTAGCATCTTTCTTAGCAACTTTATATTTATCCCAATTTTCATTATCTTTACATAAGTGCCACACCTTATAACACTTTCTTTTAACCTTAATCTTATCTTCCACCTCTACATCCCACCACCAAGATTCTTTACCCCTTGGTCCAACAACTCTTGATTCTCTAAGTATCTCTCTTGTTATATTCCTATTCCCTTTGGCCATCTCATCCCACATATCATTAGCATTTCCCTGAACCTCCCAAAGTCATCTTTCTCCACACTTCTTTGAAAATTCTTTTGTAGTTCATTTTTCAAAAGCCACCACCTAATTCTGGGAAACTTTTTCTTACTCTTTCTTTCTACTCTTCTCTTAACTCATACGTCCAAAACTAAAACTCTATGTTAGGTAGTCAAAATCTCTCAAGGTATGACTTTATAATTTGTGCAAAACTTTCTATCTAATTTTCTTACCAAGAATAAATATATTTGAGAGCTTGTTCCTCCACTTTTGTATATGATAAGATGTTCTACCCGTTTCTTAAAGTAAGTGTTTGCTATAGTAAAATTAAAGGTTAAAGAAAAATTCAATATAATTTTACCCTCTTTATTTGCTTCTCCTAACCCAAAACTTATATTTATACCCTCATATCCTTTAGAATCACTCCCTACATCTCCATTTAGATCTTCTCCTAAGAAAATCTTTTCTCTCAGAGGTATTTCTTGAATAAAACCTTCTAGATCCTCCCAAAAAATTCTCTTGTGATGCTCCTTTAATCCAACTTAAGGTGCATATACATTAATTACATTAAAAGTGTCCCGCTCCACTATAAGTTTTAAAGCTATAATCCTATCTCCTAATATTTTTACATCTATCACATTGTTCCTCCACTCCTTATCAACTATTATACCTACACCGTTGCTAGTTCTTGTCTTGCTAGTGTACCAAAGCTTAAAACCTGAAGAATCTAATTCTTTTGTCTTTTCTCCTACCCACTTAGTTTCTTGTAGATATGTGATGTTAATCCTTCTTCTAATCATGGTATCAACTATTTTTATTGATTTTCCTATAAGCGTGCCTATATTCTAAGTTTCAAAACAGATTCTACTTGTATGAACTAACTTCTTCACCCACACCCGTTCATTAAAGTGTGAGAATCCTTACTTATTTTTCACTGTAACAGGGCATCGATGGAGCGGCCCTTACTCTTTTGACACTGCACTCAAGCTATACAGCGTGTTGCTTTCGAACAATGATTTAGCCATAACACTATCGCTTCGTTTATCCATGTTCATGTAGCTAAATAAATTACCCTTCCAAAAGAAGAAGAAACTCTCATAAACAAAGATGCAAAAAATAGCAAGAGAAGAAAAAAATATGAGAAAATGCGACAAGGAACTAAGCAACAAATTCCTAAAATCACAAAGGCAAACAAAATAAAACTTTATGGTGATCGAAGAAAACCCTACTAAAGAAGATAGACTTGAATTTGTTAAATTTATTTCACGACACTAGTTGTCAATAAGGGTGTAAACAAGTTATCAAGCCAAACTCTAATACTATCAAGCTCAGCTCGTGAAATTAAACCATCTTAAAAATGAATTCGAACTTAGCTTATTTCTTTAAATAAAAGTTCAATCTGAATTCATTTATACTCATTTAAAATTGTACAAACATTCTTAATGAGCTAAACAAGTTTATTAGAACTCAATAAATGAGTCAAACAACATCAAATGAGCTATAATATGATTAATGTATATATAATTATATTTTAAAATATTATATAATTTGTAAATAAAATTTTAATATATAATATATACAAAAATATATAATATGTTAATATTTGTAATATATATATATATATATATATATATATATATATATATATATATATATATATATTATTTTATTTTATTTTTAAATGAGTTATTTATGAATTAAACAAGACCAGCATTAAACTTTCAAGCTCAAATTGTCTAATTAAACGAATTTAACATTATGCTTAAATTCGTTCATTTAATAAATGAACTTAAGCTTTTATACGAGTTGAACTTAAACTATTCAAAATAGCCAAGTTCATTTAAAACCTTAACTTGCAATTGGCAAGTCTCTTCCTCTCGACCTTATCTGTTTCTACTAGGTGTCTTTATTCTACCCTTCTATCTCAAGCTGCAAGTAATTAATGGTCTCATCTTCACCCCTACCTCTTCCAAAATTAGTTTCTTTTTTTTCATAATAAAATTTTATAACTAATTATAACACAATTTTATTTAAACTTAGTTGAGTTATATAAATTTTATTTGCACCTTGTTATATATTTTCATTAATTTTTCAGTTATAGTTAGTTAGCTAGGTTGTGAGGTGGCAGTTTATAAGTAAGTGATCGATGGAATAATCATGAAGCACATGTCACAGTTGGTATTGCTTTTGTATTATGTAAATTGATGTGCCTTCAGGTGAAAATAACTCATAGGACAAAATCCAGTAAAGAAGTTTTTACTGAAGTTTATAATGCGTTGTTTCTTGGTATTATATCATCTTGATTAAAAGTTCTTGGCCTCAAACTCTCCCAATCAGTATTAGAGCCGTTTGGGTTAAAGCATGATTTAGGAACAACTCAGCATGATATTGAGAAGTTTATTGGAAGAAATGATTTTGTACTATGGAGTTAGAATATAAGAGCATTGCTGGTGCAACAAGGACTAGAAGAAGCTCTCAGTGGGGAAAAGAACTTGTCTGCCACTCTTAGTGAGAAAGAGAAGAAGGAAATTCTTGATAAGGTGCATAGTATCATAATTTTTTTCTTGGAGACAAAATTTTGAGAGAAATTGCAAAAGAAAATACTATTGGTACTGTTTGGCTCAAATTAGAGAACTTAAATATGACTAAATCCTTAACAAATTGACTATTCCTCAAGAAGAAATTGTATAATTTGAAGATGACACCAAGAAGATCATTAGAAGATCACATGGATGCCTTCAACAAATTCATTATTGATCTTGAGAATATAAATATTCAAATAGAGGATGAAGACAAAGCCTTGCTCTTACTAATAACTTGCCTAATGAGTATGGCAATTTTTGTGATACACTTGTCTATGGCCAAGACACCTTGTCCCTCAAAGAAGTCCAATCTGCCCTACTGTTAAGAGAGTTAAAGAGAGAGGTAGATAGTAAAGATGACACTTGGGCTAAAGGACTTAACATTAGGGGAAGGCTTAATAAGAGAGAAAATAAAGATAAAAAGAAATCTAGATCAAAATTAAGAACATTTAGAAAAAAAAATTTCTTGTGCCATAAAAGGGATCATTACAAGAAAGAATGTCTAGAAAAGAAGGGGAAAGACAGTGAAAAGTAAAGACAATTTACATATGCTAACACTGTTTCAGATGGCTTTGAGACTTTAGACCTACTGTGTGTATCAAGCTAAAAAACTCTCACAAACTGAGTGTTAGACTTTGAGTGCTCTTTTCATATAAATCCTAATAAAGCATGGCTTCAAGATTTCAGGGAGTTCTATGGTGTTCAAGTCCCACTTGGAAATAACAAAGCCTACAAGGTTAGAGGAATAGGATCAATGAAGCTCAAGATGTCAATGGCATGGAAAGAACACTGGCTAGTGTTAGATATGTCCCTAAACTCAAGAGAAATTTGATTTCCCTTGGAATGTTAGATAGTTAGGGTTATTGTTGCAAGGCAAATGGTGGAGTAGTTAAAGTGTTAAAAGGTTCCTTCATGTTTATAAAGAAAAAATTGCACAATGGACTCTATCTCCTACAAGGAAAAGTAATTGTAAGGATAACAGCAGCAGCAGAGAAGCCAATACTATAAAAAACCCAACACTAGCATATGACAATTGCACATATTGGAGAAAAAGGTTAGAAGGACCTCAATAAACAAGGCCTTTTGGGAGCTGATGATGATTGATGACATTGATTTAGGATTTTGTGAACACTACATCTATGGTAAATCCAGTAGAGTTAAATTCACAAAAGGTATACACTCGTCTAATTCTATGTGGAACTATGTGTATTCAGATTTATGGGGGCTATCAAGGGTAGAATTACACTCAGGGGATAGGTATTTTTTTGTCAATCATAAATAACTATTCCAGGAAGCTGTGGGTGTACTTTTTGAAAAGAAAAACATGAAGCATTCAAGTGCTTCAAGGAGTGGAAGCAACTAACTTAAAACTAAATTGGCAAGAAGCTGAAAAAAGTAAGAACTAATAATGGTTTAGAATTTTATCAATCAATTATGTAAGGACTATGGCATAGTAAGGCATCACATTGTGATCCAAGACCCCTTAACAAGATGAGCTTGTAGAGAGGATGAATAAAACTATCTTAGAAAGGGTGAGATGCCTCCCATCAAGTGTAAGCCTTCCAAAGGTCTTCTCGATAGAAGAAGTGTCAATCTCAGCTTATTTGATAAATAAAAGCCCTTTGAAAGCCTTTGATTTAAAGACTCTAGAAGAAATGTAAAAAGGTAGTGTTCTTAACCTAACAAATCTGAGAGCTTTTAGGTGTATAGATTTTGCTCATGTGAACTAAGGAAAGCTTAAACCTAAAGCTCAAAGTTGTATGTTCTTAGGCTACCAAGAAGGTTTAAAGGGCTATAGACTATGGCATGAAGAAAAAGGGCATCCTAAAGTAATCATCAATAAGGATGTGATCTCCAAGGAAGATAAAATGTATTATAAGAGTATAGAAATCCACAACAAAAACAATCCCAAGAAGTTGCTAAATTGTAGATTAAGGTAGAGTCTCATAGATAATTTGAAATTGAAGATTCAAAAGCTCTATATGACTAAGAGAAAGACAATGATTAAATTACTAGAGAAATCCCACAACCAAAGTATGTGATAGCTAGAGATAGACAAAGGACATAAGTGAAACCACCTATAACAAATGGACATGCAGAACTTATAGATTTTGCCCAAAATAAAGCCTCTAAACTTGATGAGAATTAACCTAAATCCTTCATAAAAGCTATAAATAGGCCAATATCAAAGAATTGATATAAACAATGAAAGAAAAAAAAGTTGGGAGCTAATAAGGAGATTTGTAGAATAGAAGCTGGTAGGATGTAAGTGGATTTATAAATACAACAAAGGAATTCTAGGGGTAGAAGATGCAAGATTTAAGGCAATAATAGTGGCAAGAAACTTTACTCAACTTGAAAGGCTAGACACCATGAAGTATTTTCACCAGTGATAAAGCATACATCAATCAAAATGCTATTGTCACTAGTAGTACAAAGTGACGTGGAATTGGAGCAGTTAGATGTCAAAATAGCATTTCTACCTAGGGAACTTGAGAAAACAATATGTATGTAATGGCTTGAGGGTTTTGTGGACTAAAGGAATAAGGAGTATGCTTGTCTATTGAAGAAAGGACTTTATGGCCTTAAGTAGTCTGCTAGAGAGTGGTATAAACGATTTGATTCATTTATGCTCCAAAATGATTTTAATTGAAGTAAATATGATAACTATGTGTATAGTAAGTCAGGGGAAGGTGGAGATTTCATTTGTTACTCTATGTGGATGACATGCTTTTGGAAAGTAAAAAAACAAAAAAGAAGAAATAGAAAGGGTGAAGTAGTAGCTTAAAGTAGAATTTGAGAAGAAAGATATGGGAAATGTACAAGAAAATTATGGGTATGGAGATCAAGAGAAATATAAGTAAAGGTTTTCTCTACTTATCTCAAGAAGGATATCTAAAAAGGGTGCTTAAAAAGTTCTATATGGAAAGTAGCAAACTTGTTTCTACTCTACTAGTACAACACATTAAAACTTCTTTAACAGACTCACCTATAAATGAGCAAGAGGATAATCACATGTCTCTAGTTCCTTATATTAGTGCAATAGGATGCCTCATGTATGCAATGGTGTGCATAAAACCTAATTTAGCCTATGCAGTGAGAAAATATATGGCAAATCCAGGGATAGAACACTAGCAAGTAATAAATTGGGTGCTAAGATACTTAAGAGGAATAACCAAGTTGGGTGTGCTTTACACTAAGGTTGGAAGTTTGAGAAGTGAGATTACAGGCTATGTTGATTCAGATTATGTAGGGTGTGTTGATATTACTAAGTTACTCATAAGTTATATTTTCCAGTATTGTGGAAATGTGGTTAGTTGGAAAGCAAGTCTGCAACATGTGGTCTCACTCTCAACTACAACAGCATAATTTATAGCTTTGACAAAAGCTGTGAAGGAGGTGAGGTGGATTAATGGCATAGCAGTTTGTATGGGAATGAGTAGTGTGATTGTAAAAGTTAATTGTTACGGTTAGAGTTCTATTCACTTAGCAAGGAATAATGTCTACCATGAGAAAACTAAACACATTTATGTGAAGCTATTCTTAATTAGAAACATCATAGCAAGTGGAGAAATCATATTAGAGAAGATTGCTACTAAAGAAAATCCAGCAAACATGCTGACACAAACATTACTCTCACCCAAGTTCAAATACTGTTTGAACTTAGTGAAAGTAAAGGAAGTTGAGTCTTGTGATAAATTTCTAAGTTAATTTTTTGATGTAAATGTAGAAAAAATGAAGCCAAGGTGGAGCATTATTGTATATTGACTTTAATTTTTCAATTATAGTTAGCTCTCTAGGTTGCAAGGTGGCAGTTTATTAGTGGTTAGTAGGGAGTTAGTTGTTTTACTTGTAAAAGGTCTATTAGAGGCATAAGTAAGTGATCAATGGTATAAATAACCATGATGAACTTGCCACAACTGGTATTGCTTTTGTATTTTGTAAACTGATGTGCCTTGAGGTGAAAATAACTCAAGGGACAACATTTAGTAAAGAAGTTTTTACAAAAGTTTATAGAGCCTTGTTTCTTGGTATTGTATAATCTTAATTACAAGTTCTTAACCTCAAACTCTCACACACCTTCAAAAAAAAATTAATAAAATATTTTTTATTAATATTTTCTTATTTCATGTTAATGATTTTTTTGATTTATTCATTCAATCTATTTTTATACTTTAATATGTTATGTAATTGTTTTTACAAAGATAGATAATTGTATTCCAAAGAATAAAATAGACAAGATAACCTCCCAAGAATATCAAAGAACGTTTCTATAAAACTTAAAAGTACACAATCAATTGAAGAAACATAGAAAAACACACCAAAAGATAGCTAAACAGTAGAACAACAACAAACGACCATGAAGGAGAAGAAATAATTAAAAGGAACTCATGCTAGTGTAGCCATTTAGCTTGGCAAAAGTCATCACTCGTTTTGTGTCAAATTGTTGGCAATATATGGCTTTTTTTGGACATAATATATGGCTTTTTCTCACCCATCCACTTTGCTTCCTTTAAGAGAATTTTTTTTTCCACAAGTTGACCAAACACTCCTTGGCCTATACAACCTTGAAAAAATTTATTCTAGGCATTTTCTTCAAAGATCACCATGGCTTCCTCTTGGAAACAACGCATAAGCTCTTTATAGTAGGCTTTATCGCCACTTTAGAATCAGTTTGTGCAAAACCACCTTACTTACCAAGCACTTACCACTATCTTGAAGCCCCTCATCAAAAGCCCTATTATCGAAAAAGGGAATCACTTGCTCATCATCTGAATCCTCTTATTGTCCTTGGCCTTCCTCTTGCCCATCGCAGTGGAGAAGAAGCAAAGGAAGAAAACTAAACGGATTTGAAAAGCCAAAGGCTATGGAGCCAAAATGCTAGTTGTTGGGAAGCCCCCTAAGCATAAGTCAACCCTTAGTAGGAACTTGATCTCCATCGAGCACACAAATAGCCTGAAAAAATTTGTTTGCAGAGATAAAAAAGCCACGATTTAGATAGAATAATCGCTACACACTTCCCCTGTCTGCCTTAATAGAGAGAAACCCTAACAAAGCATATCAAGATGGCACAAGAGGAAAACATTGCAACCTACCTTAAGGTATTTTTTTGTTCAGAAGAGAGGAGGGAAAGGGAGAGATTTTAATGGAGGGGAGGGGTGGAAAGCTAGGGACCTTTTGGTTTAAAAAAAATGGAAAGGGAAAGGGAGTTAGAATCCATCTTTCCAGCGTTTGGTTTGATAGAATATGCATTCTACAGAATGCAGGATTCCATTAAAAAAAGGAATGGGCATTCCTCCGTATATGTGAGGGAATGTGATATTCTATTGGACTGAAGACAATCATCCCTCAAATACTCTCTCACGCCGCGCCTTCTTTTTTCTTTTTTCCCGTATTCTATTTTGGTCCTTCTTCTTCTTCTTCGTGGGTTCTTCTTCTGTGTCCTCTTTGTGCTTCTGCATTGTTCCATCTCGGCTCCACCAGCTTCCATCTCAGCTCTACCAGCTTCCATCTCAGCTTGGTTCTATTGCAGCTCGTGGTCATTCTCTTCTTCTGCTCGATAAGGAGAAAGCATCCATGAATATCTGTTCAAAAATCGTCCTAAAGGTAAACTTCATTCTCCCTTTTTCTTTTTCATTTTACAGATCTGATTTTGGACTTGGATTGTGTTCATCCTCCTTCGTGGGTCTTGGGTGTGTTCATTCTCCTTCACGAACCAGGTGCCTCCTTCGTGGGTCTTGGGTGTGTTCATTCTCCTTCGCGAACCAGGTGCCTCCTTCGTGGGTCTAGAATAGTTAACAGGAATCAAAATTTAATTTATAATGCAGTAAGATTCAAGAATGTCTATAACTGCTTCCTCCAATATGAACCCACCAATTTGCTACTTTCCTCTTTTTTCTTTATTGGGTTTAAATTTAAAACTGTTGTCAATGTCAGATATAAAACTTCATTAGAAATATTTTGATTTAGTTAAATTGTAGAGAGGTGGAACTGGAGTAGGCATGTAAAAGGCAAAGATAACAGTTTGAATTCCTCCCTATTTTCATCTCCGTATAGTATAACCTAGATCTATCACATGAATGAAAAATGCCACATATAAAAGCCAATGCACTACATCATCTGTTTTATGTCTTTTCTTTGGATCATTTCTTATACTTATGTTTGGTTTAGTAGCATAATTTTGGCATATTACTTATATTGTCTTTTCAAACTTCGGTAAACTGTTTCTCTAAAAGCTAGCCAAATAAAAAATTGGGTCACAAAATGTAGACATTTTATTGGATGTTTATTCTCAAATTAGATATTCCTTTCTCAAGGATTTGATCCTTCTGATGTTTTCTAGCATGTGTGAGTTCCAAAAAAAACGAAAGAAAGAAAACAAAGGAAGCACAAGAAAATGGAAGAAAAATAGTGTGTGATTACTTTGGAGCATTACAAGGCAAGACCTACAGGTGTGTTAATAGTTAATAATTTCATAGCTTAATTGCTGTTACAAATATTTGGTGCGTCTGTTAGCATAGAACTTGAAGAATATTATGTAGTTCTAATAGAAACATATTCTTCAGGCAGATGTTTCAAGCCACCCATTATAATGACTTGATTAGCTTCCATATATTCTTATATAATGAATCCATTGTATTGTGAAAGCTCTAATCTGTAGTTGATTAGCTAAAAGTGGGTGGACATCTATTTAATTATTTGAATATGGTAAACAAATGTAGAATTAAGTTATATAAGTTAAAATTCTGAATGTTTAAATGTTAAGGTTAAAATCTTAAATACATCAATTACTTGAAGATATACTTCATAATTTATAGTGTAGCATGGTTTTTTCTTAACTATGATTATTTACTATGTTAGAAACGTTGAATCTGTTATTGTGTGAAAGAAGGGCTAAGAAGAAAGGTAGGGATGGGATCACTGAGTCAGTTTACTTTGTTATATCACCTTGCTGTATTATTCTAATAATAAAAAATAACTCAAATTTGTAGTACATTACACTTTTTAAGTCTTTTTTTTTTTTTTGTTTACTGTTTTTCCCTCTTATAGTTATGTCCATTGCTTTTCTAATTACTATAAACAGTACGTAAATGTGTCTATCATTGTTAATGATGCACTTGAATACTGGAACAATTATCAAATCTTAAAAAAAATTAGTTAAAGCTGCATGGAAAAATAGATAGAAATAACAAATCAATGACGAAGTAATGCACACTCATAACAGTTGATGAGATCATCAAGGGAGTCTATTTTCACATATAGCTATAAGTTTTTTTTCTGTATAGAAATTTAAATAATTATTCTCCCCCCTATACTCCATTTATAGTATTTTTATTTTTATTTTTTGTACCTTCATAACATAAACATAATGTGAGATTTATATTTGATTACTAATTTATATTTTTCTTTAGTTGTTTCTTGATGATATCTCATCATTATAGTGATCATCTCTCTATATTTATTTTTCACCGCACAATGTGATAATCTCTCTCGTGTTTTTAAAGGTATATTTTCTCCCTTCTGGAATAAGGCAAACAACTAAGCAAGTCTTGCATGTTGTATTATACTGGTGGTTGAATATGGTCAACACATAGCGTAAAATGCGTATTATGATCTCTATGATTCTTGCCCTTCGTCATCGTAGGTTATTGAATAGACCCACCATCAAATACAATATAGATTTCCACCAAAAGAGGGTCCACCTTAAAAATATGGTTTACTCTACTGACAATATGTGTTATAACCAACTTAGGATGTATAGGTCAATGTTTTGATCGTCTATGTTCCATGCTTGATAATATTGGGGGATTAAAACCTTCAAAAAATATGTTGGTTTATGAACAAGTAGCAATATTTCTTCACATTCTCGCTTATGATGTTAAGAATATAGTCATACAGTATGAGTTTAGGAGGTCTGGGGGAACAATTAGTAGGTATTTTAACTTAGTTCTAAAAGCTATGATGCGATTGTATGGAGAGCTGTTTAAAATCGCAGAGCCCGTTGATGAGAATTCAACAGATAATATATGGAAATGGTTCAAGGTGAGTATAAAATCTATAGTTAATTTGACAAAATTTATTAAATAGTTCTTCTTCGATATTTGCACTTTTATTTATGAACTGAATAGTTTATGTGGATGTTAGAATTGTCTTGGTTCCCTTGATGGAACTCACATACCAATCAAAGTGCCAATGGAACACAAAGCAAAATATCGTAATAGAAAAATGGTGATATCCATAAACGTACTGGGAGTTTGCTCACAAGATGGATAGTTTATTTACGTCTTCCCTATATGGGAAGGATCTGCAGCAGATGGCAGAGTTTTACGTGACGCAATTAGTAGAGTAAATGGTGGCTTAAAAGTTCCACATGTTGCGTATGCTGACACCATTTTTTTTAAATGAAAAATTATCCTTGAACTACAATAGCTAACTATATGAATTTACACACATGTTTAATGTAGGATTTTACTACTTGGTTGATGCTGGTTATACAAATTATGAGGGATTCTTAGCACCATACCGAGGTCAAAGAAATCATTTGAATGAGTGGAGAGAAGGGCGCCAACTGAACACCGCACAAGAGCATTTCAATATGAAACACTCATCAGCAAGAAATATCATTAAATGGTGTTTCGAGATGCTGAAAAATCGTTGGGCTATACTTAGGCACCCATCATTCTATCCCGTGAGAACTCATAATCGTGTCATCATGGCATGCTGTATGTTACATAATTTGTGTAAGAGATACAATGAATATGATCCCATACATGATATGGAGGCTGATTATGAGAATGACAACCAAATTGAGGATGACAACCAAATATTAACCATGGAAACATCTGACTCTTAGAGCAACTGGCATGATCTTTTAGCTAATAAAATGTTTAATGATTTTAGGAGAATTTAGGACGTTTGTTCTTTGTATTAGTGTTGCCTTACTATATTATTTGCAAGTTTGTATGAATCTATATTTTTTTAATGTATTTTGACATTACATTTTATTTATGAGTTTGTATGAATCTATATTTTTTTAATGTACTTTGACATTACATTTATTTGCAAGTTTATATGAATCTATATTTTTGTAAACGTACTTTGATATTACATTATATTCGAGGTTGATTGATATTTATAATGTTTATCCTCTATTTTATTGCTGCCTGATATTTATATTTTCTAACTAGTGTAATGTTTGTTTCTTGTAATGCTTTAATGGAGGACGTGGGTTGTAGTAAAGGAAGCAAGCATGTCTGGATCTCTGAGTAAGATAACATACTTGTTCAGTGTCTTGTACAAATGAAGACTGGTGGAAAATATATGGTGGACAATGGATTTCGACCAGGTTATTTGACCTACATTGAAGGTTACATAAATGAGAGAGTTTCTGGGTGTGGGATAAAAGGAATGCCTCATATACAATTGAGGCTGAAAACACTGAAGACAACTTGGCAAGTTATCTATGACATGATCTATGGGCCAAATACTAGTGGATTTAGTTGAAATCTTGACACCAATACTATAACAGCTCCGAATGCAGTGTAAGATGAGTACCTCAAGGTTAGAGTTATAATGCTTCGTCGGATAATTATTATTATTATTTTCGTTAATGTAATTTATATTCTCATTAATCTTCTTTTTTTCATGTAGTCGCACAAGAAAGCAGCTCTTTTCAGATTTAAGGCATTTCCTCATTTCGAAAATCTGTTCATTGTCTAGGCAAAAGACAAGGCTTCTGGGAGGGATGCAGAGACCATAGCTGATATTATGAATACTGATGCAAGTCCATATACTGCTAAAGAGATTGATGGCATTAGGGAAATGAATATGAACCAAGATGATGAGCAGAATGGTGTATTCTTTGAGCGACCATCAACTCTAAGTACTGAAGTAACTTCAGGCTCACGCACAAGACGTAGAAACGAAGGTGATGTCATTGCGGATTCTCTATCCAATGGTTTTGACTTGATAGAGAAGGGATTCTGGGAATCCACAAAGGAGATTGGAGTCCATTTTAGTCGTATTGCACACAAGGCAAACCTAACTGAGAAGAGAGAAAAATTATGGGAAGAGTTGACTAAGGTCCAAGGTTTCACAAAAGAGGAGATGGCGAAGGCAGCCATAATGATTAGTAAAGATTAATCAATGTTGATTATGTTCCCCACCTTCCCACCAGATATTAAGGAAATCATCATATGTAATTACATCAAGTAGTTATGTGTTCAGTTTATTGTATTGTATTAAAATGAGTCAATTGTAGTAGATTTTGAGTTTTGAACCTTACTTTAACTATTGTTAAGTGGATGGTATGTAAATCATTTGCATTAACCTCTATATTTATAATTATGGTATGTTTTAGTCTCTGTGTTCAGTTGTATTGTATTAAGATTTGGATTTAATCACTTGTTTTAGCCTTTGTGTTGAGTGAATTTAGCCTTATGGTTTATCCTAATGTGTTCAATTGTATTGTATTAAGACTTCAATTTAGTCCTTTGTTTTAGCCTGTGTTCAACTGCATTAACTTATAGATAATTGTATTAACCTATGTACGTATAGCCAAACAACTTGTGTACATATAACCTGATAATAATTAATAAAAACATTTTACATATAGCCAGACAAATGTTTACAAGATACATTGATAACAATTAAGAAAAACATTTTACATATAGCCAAACAAGTGTTTACAAGATACATTGATGGATTTTTGTATCACTAAACTCAAAATTTTAATTTGTCTTTCATCCAAAATCCAACTACAACACCCAATAAAATACACCATGACGCAAGGCAAATGAATCTCTATGAGTTCTCTGCATTTTCATCATTTCGATTCATCCTTTCTCGACTTGATGCAAGTAAATTTCGTAGCTGCTTAAGTTTGACCAGTATACGTCTTCCATGCTCACCCGTAGGAGGATCTATCCATTTGAAGAAGTCACATCGGCCAGTTGACCGATAATTCGCACAGGTTAAAAATCTCCTTCCGAAGTTGTCATCTATGAATGACGTAAGTTGATAAACTCACTGTCCACAACTACACATATCGGTGCTGCTCTGAAAGTTTCCATAACTCTGATGGCTAGAATCTTGTGACATAATGGTGCCCTCGATCTTGAAAAAAAAAATTAAACAATTAAACTCAAGTCAAGTATAAGCAGAATATATGATATATCCAGTAAAAAGTTAGGCACCATAATACATAGATAAACAATTAACCCTCATTTTGCAAAGTCTCCTTTCTCCAGACCCTCCATCCAAGGCTTTTCTTGAAAATATCTTCAAACTTTTTTATGAGGAAACTATAGAAGGTTTTATCAGTATAGAATTGACCAAGGTGCATAGCAGTTTCTGGCAGATGAAAAGTTAGTTGGCATGGATTCAATTTTGAAAACCCCCATGTGGTAATTCAGATAGTGATGGAGCAATTGCATAATTGAATATTAAGACTTGTTTTGGTATATGTCCTTTGCCTTTTTGTAATTTTCAGATCAACTTCTGCAAGTGAAGGTTAGTAACTTGATATAAATGTTATAGATCATCATATATACATCATCCATTAATTTCTTGACATCTATGATAACTAGCAGCATAGATGAAGGATACAAAATATGATAAAAGCAAAAGAGAAGCAATAATGCATAACATGACAGTACATCATTTTCCAATTTTTTTTTTACCTTTTAATTTGTTTAGCAATATTCTAATCAAGATATATGGCATCTCCACACCATTCCACCACCTGAGGTATAGTCAAAGGCCATTTATATAACATATATGTCTTAAATAAAATCCTATATGTAGAATCAATATTAGTACTTGTCAACATGTTACTATAAAAAGTCTGTCTTACAAAGATCTAAATTCAGGAGAACTGAGCCTTTAGACTATTCAACCATGAAAACAACTCACTTTCTTTCGAAGCTAAGCAATTTATAGTTAATATAGGTATCAGCATAATAATTGTTTCCTATAGATTTTAAGAGTTTAAAGACATTTATAAAAATTAGCTTAAGCTAAGACTATCAGGTAACAGATTAAGCGCTAAAAAGAAAATGACAAAAAGGTTAGTACCTACAGGGTCTCCCTTCTAGTGTTATAAAAGTGATCAATAGAAATAATCTAGGAGGCACAGAAAATGACATCAGGTATCTAATCTATTTTCTGCTTTTGTAAAACCTAATTCAACCAAGAGGATTGTGAAAAAAAATTTCACTTTGGGTGAACTACCACATATTATGAAGGATAGTTATAAAGAATATTTCAAGGCCAAAGTAGATTTTGTATGGGTCCCTATTCCTCTTGTGGGCATAGAAACTACACTTGACATCCTATATAATATGGTGAAGAAACTTCACTTTCATCTTTGGTGTTATAGTATGCAAGAAACTTCACTTTCATGCATATATATTTGTTTATCTTTGCAGCAATAGTTATGCATGCTCATTTATGATGCTATTTTCTTAATATGTATTAACTCCTCTGCATCAGGGATAATTTTAATGCCTATAGTTCCTAACTTCCTACATTTTCAAAGTAATGTACCTCCCAGCAATTTCTGTTATGTTGCAAACAACCCTTCAATTTTGCAAACTAAGAATTACCACCTCAACTGTCATCAAACAACAATTAACACCTTGTGTTCATTTCCACATCACTAGCCACATGGCATCCCAAAATTAAGTTATATATGATGGTAGAAACACAAGACCATGTTTTTTAAGCAAGTGCTGTCATATCTCTATTAATTCTATTAATAGAAAATGGACAAAAGAAAGGGTCAAATGCTGGCCAGTAAGAGCTAACTCACATAATGCATATTAAATTAAACAAAAGTAAAAGGTGGGATGTTGAATTAAAAGAACTACTGTGTAAAAACGGTTCCTAACCTCTGACAACAGGTAAGAATGATAAATGTGGATAGAAATCAAGCCTCTTGCCAACCAAGATAGGAGCTCCCTGAAAGAATCTTCAACAACACTTGGGCGATGCACTTTATAGCTACCCCAGTAAAGACCATGCACTGTCCAACTTTGTCATAAAAATATTTAAAAAAAGACATCATAACCTAACAATGAAGGATTCCACCCATCCACACACAAAAGTATCTTTCGACAATTCAAAAGTTGCCCCAAGATTGGTAAATATAATATATAGCTACACCCAGCAATTATTTCAAATAAACAAACAAAAGATAAAGCATAAAAAATGCAGATGTAGGATCTTAGTAACATCACGGAGCTTCTTACAATCCAACTAAAGATCATCCTACTTTTTTAGTATACAAATTCAGCCACTGTCTATTTGATGTTTATGACAGATATGATGTGGCCAACAACATTATTGAATGAGCATTGCTTGTTTATTTGAAGTGCATTAGAAAGAGGGAGAGAGAGAAGGAATACAGCATAGAGCAGTGAAATTGAATGCCATCAAAATTCATGTTGCAAAGAAGGTCCATATTCTCTCACTTAATTCCCTAGGCATAAGCAACCAGATTCAAAAAGTGGCATTAAACACCACTGCTAGAAAATTAATTCCCTACCCAATTACCTACCCGTCATTGCTGGTTTTCCAAAAGGTTGCCTTAATTATCCTTTGTCAAATCATCTAAGCCTTTGTCAATTATCCTTGAACTTGATTTGGATGAAAAAAAAACTATCTTAAATGATCTCATCTTGTCTACACCATACTTCAAGGGAAGCTATATCCTGGGAACAAGATTGAAACTAGGAGCATTCCACTTCATAGACAATGCAAGAATAACATGTAAATCTAACCACAAAGTAGGATCCTCTCTTGTGAGAGGGTCACATGACAATCTCATATTTTAAACACATCAAAACTCACTTAAGAAATTCCTAATCCTTCACTGTCATTTTAAGCAAATCAATAGTAAATAATGTCACACAACAGTAAAAGTAAAACTAACATTTTTATTGTGAAGAATTAAATGGCATGGCAAAACTCCCATGGAATCAGATTTAGGTATAATTAAACCAAATCTTATAATCTAAACCAAATCTTATAATGCAATCAGATTTATTTATCTTGCCCAGTTCTTAGTCCCAAACAGAGAAGCTTTAATGTTTTGCAGGGGCACAATGATAGAGGCTGCTGAACTAAAAGTAGTATGTTGGCTAGGAGAACTGCATGGAAGGTTTGACACAAGAAAACTGTCACCAGGAATTCTATATTATATGAAATTTCATTTATGGTAATGCTATTCAGCTCAATGTTGGGAAGTTCTAGTGAAAGTTTACACTTGTGTTTCTAGGAGGACAGAAACAAGAGCATATGGAGCATTTCGTGGACAAAGTAACAAAGATGGGGATACAGATTCGAATAGGCCAGTAGGTGGCATTAGCAGGAGATAGTGGTAAGATGGAATTCTCAATGTATCAATATGAAGGTGGGAATTGAAAGCAAGGGCTTGTCTTCAAAGGAGTTTTTATCAAACCAAAATCAGATAACTAAAAGAGAAAAACAGTTCCAAATTAAGAATGGTTAAGGCCAGGACACCTAATGGTCCACAGAAAAAATGAATAACTGGGGTTGTATGGAAAATAGAAAAAACGAATAACTGGGATTGTGACGTACCAAATTTGGGTTGCTGTGTTCAATAGCTTTGAGTGTTAATTTTGTAACTATAACCATCAATGAGAGCATGAAAGATAGATATGTTACCCGCAATTAGATGAAAAGAGTACAATCGGGTTGCTCGGTGCCTCCTTCGGTGGCTGAGAAAATCGCCGCTGGTGGGATCAAGAGGACCTCGTGGGATGTACAAGAAGTTTAAGGGAGAAGGGTGGCCGAAGAAGGCTTCTAGGTTCCTCGCGGTGACGGTGACGGTGACCATGGCACAGATCTGCTCACGGTCGCGTCCCTTGCTGATGGGAGGTGGTGCTCTTTCGAAGAAGTCTGCTCCGAGTTCTCGGGCTGAAGCAGAGAGAAGAAGGGGCCAATTTTTTCTTTTCAAAATAAAAAATATTTTCTTATTTTTCTACTTAAAAAAAAATTATCATATTTTGAAGGGTAATATAGATATTCCGCTGATTATTCTTTTTCATTCTTTTTATTTTTTCTATTATACCAAGTAAAGTATATAAATTTTTATTTCTTTATTCATTCTCTTATCTATTTTTTTTTCATTCTTTTTTCTATTCTAACTCAAATTATTTCATTGAACCAAACGAATCTTTAAAAAAAATTTAATTTAATTTAAAAGAAGAAAAGGTGACAAATAATAATTTTTTATTATTTAATTAATTAAAAAAATAATTAAATATTTTGACTTTATAAATATAAATACTTAAATCATATAAAATAATACTTATTAAAAATATAATTATAGATGTCATATATATGTAAATATGGATGGGGGACTATGTTTATATAGTTACTTCTTCTCATTGGTTTCTACTTATCTTATGCATCCTATTTAAGAATTTTTTTTGAAAATTGACGTTAGATTACTGTTGATGAATACTCCTTCGACTAAGGTCTCTCACACTGTCCCAAGTTAAGTGGAGCGCCCTTGTGTGAGAGACTTACCCCCAAATCAATATATATGTGAGATAGCAAGAGCCGAAAGGGCCAAAAGAACCATACTTTAAGGAGGGAGTGATTAATATATAGAGAAAGTTGAAGGGGATTTTGAAAATATCGTCAGACACGTGTGAGGCTTGTGATTAGTCTAGTGCAGTCAAGTATTGTTGATACGGAGGATCATGCCATTGCCTGGTACTTTGATCGCGGCGACACTGATAATGTGGGCCTTAGTGGCGTATTTCCTTTTGTCCTTATTCAGACTAAGATTGTACGTAATCAAGTCCATGATGAGCTTTACTGAAGCTATTAGGCTTATTGAGCCTATTGGGTCGAATATGATAGGTCACAAAGCCTAATCATCATGTGTCAGGAGTTAGTGTGAAGATCCATAGGTCTTCTTAAGGCAAAACCAACTCATATATCATCAATCGCTTAATAGTTAGGGAGTTAACTTCCACTAAGTTGAGTGATTATATTGGTTTTAACGCTCTATTTACGCATTATTGTTAATGTAATGTACCATGTGGAATAACACTCCTCAAGCCTAGGACATTGATTTATTACTATTATTTTTAGCAGTTGGAAATATCACGGATCAATTCGAACTAAAAAGTCATATATGAAAAAAAAAATCATTTTCTAATGAATAAAATCAATATAAATCTATTTAGTTTTTTTTTGCCTTGAAGCATAAGAAAAAGAATAGGAATGCAAGTTCAAATAATTGTTCTTACAAGCACATGAAATTTCCTTGACGACCCAATACAGAGACTTCCATTCCACTGATTTTTATACCACAAAATTTTACATTTCAAATTCTCATCCAATACAAATCAGGTTCTGTACATTTGAAAGAAAACATCAAAGCCTTTATGAGCTTTGATAGACCTCTATCATACAACATATAATCTTCAGAGGTTTGGTAAGTAGATTCAACCATCATATGCTCTTCAATTTCATATGCATTCTTTATAAACTAAAAGAAAAAAAGAGGAAAATGAAAAAAAATTATACAAAAATATAAGTCTAGATAAAGTTCACCTTGGACCTGAAAGCTCCATGTCCTGGACTAGCAAAGAAGAGTCATCAGTGAGATCAGAATACCGATCTGATGAAGAGAACTCATGGGGTTTACACTTGGTTGTGTCAGCTCTCTGAGAAGCTTCCCATCTTTCTGCCAGTCCGTCACCTTCAAGCATTCGCACTACTTCAGACATTTTAGGTCTGTGGCCTGGAAGATATTGAGTACACAAGAGAGCCACTTGAACCATTTCCTCAAGCTCGATCCGGTCATAATTGTTCTTGAGATCCTTGTCTACAAGCAGTTCAAGTTTCTTCTCCAGATGAATTTTCTTTACCTGAACAACAATACCACAAGGACTTCAATTTTAGAAGGTGGGAAAGGTTTTTGAGTGAAAAAAGAGAAATAAGCTAAGAAGTATGTACACTGACACAGATAAGGACATGAGCACCATACACACATCGCAACATAATAAAATATAAATTGTTCAATTGCAATTTAATGTGTTAGATATATATCAAACACAAAACAGCTTCATTTTTAAAGTATTAATGCTAAGGAGGTAAGCTTACCCAATCAAGCATAGCTCCTTTTTGGTTTGCTGCTTTTCCAAATTCTAGAGCCCTCTGGCCTGTTATCAACTCAAGGAGGAGAATGCCAAATCCAAAGACATCAGTCTTCTCAGAGGACTGCCCTGTGGAAAGATATTCTGGTGCAATATGCCCCACAGTGCCCCTCACTGCAGTTGTGACATGTGAATCTTGGTGATCCAAAAGCTTTGCCAACCCAAAATCTCCAACTACTGCCTCACAATAGTCATCAAGCAATATGTTGGCCGCTTTCACATCTCTATGAATTATCTTTGGATCACACTGCTCATGAAGGTATAGCAGTCCCCTTGCTGCTCCTAAGGCAATCTGCTTCCTAGTGCCCCAGTCCAAGACTGGTTTACCTGTCAATTACCAAATTGGAATCTGAATCAGCCACCAAAAATTGGTAGTCTTAGTCTAAACTACGAGTAGTGTCTGTTTGGACATGTTTTCAATTTCTGTCCATTTTGGAACTGCTTTTTTCAAAAACCATTGTAACAATGAAGCAATTGGTATTTGGCTAAATTAGTTTACAAGCATTTTTATCAATGTTATTAGTGGTTGGCTGATCATTAAAAAAATATTCTTTATTGGCAAATTACTAAGTTGAACATATTTAGAACAATGATAAGGTTGGATAATATTTGTAATTTTTTATTTGAGTAAATTACATTCATTTCTCCTAAAGTTTTTAAAAGCTATACTCACACCCCCTCCAATTTCAATTTATATAAAAACCTTCTCTCCAGTCACAAAATTGTCAATGAAACTTATGCTTTATGCATTTTTCCTTTTAAAAAATCATAATTAGATATAAATAATCTAATTTAATACAATACAAATCATTAAAAGGTTAAATGAATGCTTAGAAAACTTAAAAGGAATGTTAGTGTCTTGTTTCAATTTGAAACTAGAGGGAGTGGATGTATAATTTTTTCAAACCTCAGAGGAGGTGTAGTTTATTCTTTTTATATTGATTGGAGGTGTTTTTGTCCACACACAAAAATTTCTTCTGACTCTGTTGCAAAGGAAAAGTTCAATTTTCTGCCTCTCTCTTACACCAAAGCAATAGATTCTGTTATAATTTTAAAACAATTTTATGTCTTGGTCAAACAACTATAAAAACTGAAATAATTACTTTTTAAAAAAACCAATTTGTAGAGTTAAGCCAAACAGGTTATTATTCTAAACTTATGAGGGTGTACTTCTATAATTGAGCTTACCCTTGAGACGAGAAGCAACACTGCCATTGGACATGTATGGGTAAACTAGAAGCCTTTCTGTGGGAGTCATACAAAATCCATATAATCTGAGGAGGTTTCGATGCACTGCCAAGCTGATCATTTCAACTTCAGTCTGAAATTGGATTTCTCCTCCAATGGCATTGCCATCTCTAAGTCTCTTGACAGCAACAAGAGTTCCATCTGGGAGAACTCCTTTGTAGACATGTCCAAAACCACCCTTTCCTAGTATGTTTTTGTTGGTAAAGTTGTTGGTAGCTATCTGGAGCTCTCTGAATTGGAACCTCTTCAAGTTTCCAAGGTAGACTTCTTCATGATGCCGGTCTGAAACATTTGAAGATATGACATAAATTGTAGGAACAAAACAAGTATACTTTATGAAAAAACACTTTTGGGAGGAACAATCTCCAATATTCTGAGCGATATTAACCCTATGCTTAACGAGTGTAGAAATACTCGTCCCACAACCAAAAAATAATTATACTTTGATCAAATATGTTAACCAATTATACCATCTAAGCTTCAATTTAAAAAGGTTTCTATTTGAAATTTGAGAAGTACCTTTGACATCAAAGAATGCCTGTTGATTATGCTTATGCCTCCACCACAGAAATAGTCCAAAAGCAAGAACTATCAGGCAGAGGCATCCTAGGCTCAGGCCAAAGGCGATGGCCATTTTGTGTGTTTTTGGTCTGCCAGAAGGTAGAGCATCTGAGGAGAGAAAGAGATTCATGTCAGCATCAATACAATTACTATGCAGAATATATCAGAGCTTGAATGAACGGAAGATAAAGTAAAGCAAACCCAAAAGAAATTCTGAAAAAAAATTTCTTACTCTCTGTACTATTTAAGTTCATTGACATAGGCATCAGTGTCATCCCATGGCAGTTTTTTTCTTTCCCTGTAGCACAGATGAGGGGATTTCCAAAAATGCTGGAATAAAAATTTAGCAGTTAATACCATTGTTCTGTATTCAAGGCACACAGAAATATACATAAACCACAGTGAAAGGCTAGAGGGAAAGGGAAAAAAGAGCTTTACTTGAATGATTTGGCCAAAATTCGGGGAAGGGGACCACTCAGATTGTTGTAGGACAAGTCACTGAAATGAAGATCAAAGAACCACCATCTTAAGAAACCCAGAAAACTAGCAGAATTAAAGTATGTAATAAATACCAAAGAATAAGCCACGAAAATTACAGAAAAGCAAGTTGTGTCATGTTAGCCAGTGACTCTGGACATTCTCCAGAAAGACTGTTATTATTGAGTCTCCTGAAACCATTTCAATAACGCTTTAGACGCCAGAGAGTGTTGCTGATAATAGTGAAAGCTTTTTAAGCTTTAAGTCTTAGATCATAAATGCTTACAAGTATTGGAGCCTTCTCAAGTGACCTAGAGAGGGTGGAATTTCCCCATTGAAGTTGTTATTAGAGAGATCAAAAGTTTGGAGTTTAGAAAGCTTGTCCACCTCTGAAGGGATTGAACCAGTTATGTTATTATTCTGTAGCAGCCTGAAAGAGAGTCCAAAACACCCAACTTAGTAATGGAATCAACAAATAAGAAGAACCCGTTGAGAGAGTTTCAAAATTTCGTATTGTTCTCTTATTACTTACACAATCTGAAGGTTCGTTAAGTTGCCTATGCTGGGAGATAGAGTACCAGATAAGTTTTGGCTGGGAGTGCCCCTGTACCAAGAAAGACAATTTTTATCTCAAGTCTCAACGGTTACTCAAATCATGCTGTACTATAAGCAAGACTATTTTTTACTCTTTCTCCTGCATTATTTTAACTTCAAGAAGATTAAAGGAAGACTCACAGGCCAACGACCAGATACTCAGGGGAACAGGTGACCATAGTCCAGCTACATGGATCAACTGCATCTCCATCCCAATTATCTAAAACGCCATGAGGATCCACTAGAGAAGCTTTTATGCCCATCAAAGCTTGAACTACATTAAGAGAGACCCATTTCAAAATTCTTCTTCTTGTACTGATATGAAGCTATAAGTTATTACTTGTTCAATTTTGTGGAAAGAATTAGAAAATTTCAAGTTACCTTCAAAGTTTACTCCTTTAGGCGAAAGCAAAGCATTTGCAGAACTCGAAAGCCAGAAAAGTGCCACTGAGACAAAACATAGAACAGCTTCTCTTCTTGGCGTCCCCATTCAATTAGAATGTCCTAGAACCAGAGACAGGTAATGGAGACTCCTTGGGTAACCGATAAAGATGTTGATGTTGAATTGAAACGTTAACAATTCTCAAATGGATGTTCTATCTTTACGGTGATTTTCAAAATAAGAAAAGAACCCATTTTCCTGCTTTCCATGCCAGAATCCCATTCACCAAAAATCTTTTGTCAGACCCAGAAGAAAAAAAAGCACAGGTTTTTGGGAGCATAAAGGGAACTAGCATGCCTGTTATTGAGTCAGGAAGCTGTAAAGAAAATAATATATAATGGCCTTGCCTTTAGAAAAACCAAAATGAACCAATTGTAGGTAAAAATCCAACGGCAGGGACAGAACGGGAAATTTGTGTCCTAATCATGCACATGGGCAGAAAGCAGAAAGAGGATTATAAAAATCACATATGCCTATTACAGTATATAAAGCACAAAAGCACTGGAGCATGGGGGATATCATTAGAATTTATTAATGAGAACATTATACGCATAATAGAATAAAACCACAATGCTTTTTTCTCTTTTGGTGAAAAGAACCAAAAATTGCTTCCTATTTTATTCAAAATTCTGTATCTAATCGCCTAGAGATGCTAACTGTGGTTATGATATTTTATTGAATTACTCAAAACTTAACCCAGAAGTTGATCAGTTTATGCATGAGATGGATTATGCTTGCTTGGGGCTGTGGAGAATCCAACATTCCCTGAGATTGGCCATTCAGTAAAATCTCAAATTCTATATATATATATATATATATATATATATATATATATATATATATATATATATATATTGAGAATGTGAGAATCTCGAGAAGAAGGTGAGGATATGGGGGGGCCCGAGACTGATGATGGATTTGGTTACCCACTATCTATGACCCGCCGGACTTAAGGGACCTTTCATTTATATTTATTATATGTCAGTTTTTTTTTTCTTTTAAGTAAACTACCAATTGAGTTTTTTGATTTAATAAAATTACTTAACTTTAATTTTTGGGTTTTCTCAAATGTAAGAATTATTCTTTGAAAATGTTAAATTTACTGCATATCAACTTTTGAATAAACTAATATATAATGAGTACTAACAAAATAATTGATGTATAATAAATTGATAAATTTAAAAATTAATTTATATATTAAAATTTTAATAATTAAAATTAAATAAATATATAAATTTAAATATCAAATTGGTTTTATATATTTTATTATATAATAATATGTTATCTCTTTATTTTAAATATAATTTACTAAAAAAAATTTATTTAAAAAGTAAAAGACTAATCTTCTCAAACACAATAAATTATAATTTTTTTTTTCAAAATAACATATTTAAAACTCAAACTTTTTCATATTTTAAAAACAACTATTTATTACTACAGCCAATCAACTTACGTCTCTTTTGTGCTGTAAATGTTGGGGGTATGCTTTATAGATTCCATAAACCACTATCTGCAAACGATTACGCTTGGTCCGCTTTGGTCTATT
Organism: Gleditsia sinensis; assembly: GCA_037074535.1. NCBI lineage: Eukaryota > Viridiplantae > Streptophyta > Magnoliopsida > Fabales > Fabaceae > Gleditsia > Gleditsia sinensis. Next base: position 6,929,685 of record CM073474.1, read on the forward strand.
TCCACTGCGGACAGTCATTCCCCTAAAATTGTTCAAAAAGGGTAAAGCTTTGAAAAGCAAAAGCTGCCATGCTCTCTCTCTCTCTCTCTCAGACCCACACACCCACATCTTTTTTCTCTATAAATTATGTTTGTTTCCTTTTTATGTGTCTGGCTAACTTATAATAGTGTTCATTTATTAAACTATCTCCTGTCTACCTCAACCATGGCGCATGCAAGAGCCCTTCAATTATAGCTGCTCAAAACTAGTGCTTTTACTTTTGATTCTTTCCTGTTTCTACCGAGAGAAATTGAAGCCCTTGAACTCCCACTAAAACACCTTCAAATTCAATGGTTGGAAAATTTTGAATAGTTTCATGCCCATGGGACATGATTACTATGCGGAAAAAAAATATAAAAAGATAATTCATTATGTTTATTTTTTATATATATATACAATAGTCGTATAACTTAAAAAAATCTTAATTTTAGTGTCGGAATAGAGTTATCAGTTAATTATTAAATTTTAAAAAAATTGTTTTAAAAAAATTTAAGTACATGTAATATATGGGTTTTTTGTGGGTGTTTCAAATAATGAAAATTTTCCATACACTCAATTTAATAATTTTGTGTTAATTTTTTGTATTAATTGCTTATGAAAAGAGTATAAATAAATAAAAAATTCCTATATGAGACATGGGTTTTTAACTTATTTCCTTTAGAATAAATAACATTCACCAATTTTAAGGTTTGTGAAAATTATATTGATATATCATATGGTTTAAGTTTATAAAATCTATACTCATTCCTCCTCAAATTTTTCAAAAACACACTATTTTATTTTATTTTAAATTTTTATAAATATTAATTTGATTTTTAAATAATTTATATTGTATTAAATTATGTGATTTATGAATTTTTAGAAAAAAAATTCATAAAATATAAGCTTGATTAGCATTCTTGTGAATATAGGAAATTTTTTTGTATAATTTAAAATTAAAAAATATATAAATATAATTTTTACAAACATAAAAATAAATAAATAAAATTTACTCTCTTTCATATTACAAAAAGAGAGGGGTTGGGGGAGGGGGGGAATACATGGGAATCTTCTTTTTCTTCTATTATTTGCATGCTAACAGCTCTTTCCCTATAAAAGAGACTATCATTTAAAATGTGATAGAAATTTTCTAGCTGAAAGCCAAGATTTGATGATGGCATTAGACCTTTAACATTTTGGACCATACTCCATGGATTTAATGGGATAGATCTAGTATATTCATATATAAAAATGTTTATGGTATTCATAATATGCATGACCGAGATATAAGATTTATTTAATAATTAATAATAATACTAATTAAATAAGGTGTAGGTATATTTTATATATTAAAGAATTTATATGTTACGAACATTAAATTAAGCTTATTTTTTTACAAAATTATTTCATTTTCATAAAATAAAACTTCATTATTTTTGTTTCGTGTTTATTAGTAAAGTTTTTAACATTAGATTTTTTTTGATTTTGATAACGTATCGGTGATATGACAGTCTAAATATATATTTTTTTGTTAATTATTGAATGACAACCTTTTTTTATCAATATATATATATTATGAATTCAAATGACTAGATATATTTTTTATTAGAAAAAAAAAACATGTTGAAAGTGACAAGTGACAAGCCCAAAATAGGATTAAAGTGATGCACAATCGAATTTTGAGACAGTAAATTTAGATTAAAAAAATCTTTGAAAAAATAAAGTGATATTGCCCTCATTTTTATAGGACTAAAATAGGATTTTAATCTGTAATAAATTATCAAAATCTATAAAATATGCATATGTCAATAAAGGACATTAATTTTGTATATCTAAACTTGGATAATTATAACTTAAATATTGAAAATAAAACAAGGTATAATGCATTAAGAAGGACAATGAAAGAACAATAACTCCCCGGGGAATCCAGAGATCCTCAATCGATTTTGGTAAAACCCATCTAGCAATGCAAATGAACAACTATTTTATACATGTATATTATGTTAATTGTTAATTAAATCTCTTTCATATATATATATATATATATATATATATATATATATAATTATCTAAAATTGAATAATTGATCAAAAATCTCAATTTGAACACAAAATAGTATATTTATAAAGCCTTAATTAAAACTCTTAATCTAAAACAGACCCAAATGATGTTAAAACAATATATTTTGAACTTCGAAATTATCCCAACCAGGGGAAGACAAAATGCTCGAAAAACTTTCTATTTTTACTTTTCCGGCTTGTAATTAACTCCATCCAAATAAAAAATTATGGGCATTTAAAGTATGAACTGCTCGTTTGAATTTTTACTAATCTCTGAAAAAAAAAAAAATTATGGCTCCGCCTATGCTCCCAGTCAAAATTGTCAAAGATGTAGCTGTTAGGATTTTAGCTATGGCTATTTGTTGAATTTCAGTTGAAACATCACAATTTCTTTCCAAATAGAGTGAATTAGGTTTGAGATTTATATGCATTTCATCCTCTTTATGGTAAACCGAACTTTAAACAGCACAGTAAACATGATGAGTAGGTGATTATATTTAAGAAATAGGACCAAATATTAATATTAGAATAAAGAGGATCAACCGCACTAATAATTGATGGGTCCTTTTAAATAAATTTTACAGTCCGTACTTTACACCGATTTTTTCCTAATTTGTTCTTCGTTGCCTTCAGAAGAGTTACATAACTTCAGTAATAGGTAAAGACAACTCTAGACTAAAATGTTACCTTCATCACTTAGACCTAATTATCAACAAACTGCGAATTAGTTGAGTTTATCCATTTTTGAAGATTGCAAATCTAAGTCTAATATTTGTATGTAAAATAAATTTGAAGCTCTAAACCTTAACAGAGTTAGGGTTCCAAACAATAATAATACACATGACAAAATGATGTATCCTATCAAGAACATTTTGTTAAGAAATATATGGTCTTTATTTATTTATTACTTATTAAGGATAGCATAGTCTTTTCATAATTTAGTTAGCCTATATATTGTTTTTTTGTATTTAGATTATTAATTCAATTGTATTCTTTCAACATCAATGAAACCCTAGTTTTCTCCTTTCTTGTATTTCTCTAAATTATTCAACACATTTGTTGGCATCTTGATCACACTGTCTCCTCCAATACGCTTGGTCAGATAAACATAATTAAATTCAAATTTCTTGTTGTGATATGCTTGGGCAAGTGACTTAATTTTGCCAACTTACATCTGTTACCATCTATCATATAAGAGGACTAAAATGTCTTTGGATGTTTGTTGATTTATCAATAAAAGTTTCATGAATCGGCCTCACTCGTATCAAATTAATCTAATACACTTTACTCTTATGTTTTTTTTTATTACATATGCATTCTATTATAATTGGTCTAATTAACTTAACTATCAGAGTCTAAATGAAGTTTCCTCTCTATAGCATGATTATTAGAAGTTTCCTATTTATTACAAACATTCTCCACCATGCTCGATCTACTACCACTCCAAACAACTATTCACTAACATCCTTTTATGGAAAAACTTGTACATTATTAGAAGACACCTAGCCAATAACTCCATTGACAAGATAACTATAATATCATACACCAATTCAACAGAACCCATCATATATTAATTTCATGATCCACTTTATATATAGCTTTCCAATGTAATTTTTTGGGGTTTCTCTAGGTACCTGCTTAATCTAACTTTTCCATAGGTACAATTTGCACTTCGTCATTTTCTATAGGTACAAAATTAGTGTAGGGCGAACATTTTTAAAATAATATAATTATCATGCATTTTATTAATCATGATGAAAATAAATCATCAAGTTATCGTTAGTAGCGAGGTTGATTAAAATGTAAAAATTTGGCAGTTTTCACAATTATAAAAAACAACAAAATAAAATAAAATAAAATAGAGTCTCTTTGTTGACCAAAGTTTTTCGTTTAGCAAAAGCACGGTTAAGTGTGCCTCTATAAGAATACTTTGATATCTAAATTAATCTTTGAGTGAAGCAAGATTATAAGCAGGCCAACATATTCATATCTAATAGAAAAAAAAAGGCTATTTATAGCTAAATTATGAGAGTAATTAAGTTATCTTACTTGCCGATAGATACGTTATTAAAGACAAGTATGGAGCCTTCTGATTTATTTTATCGTTCTTAATTATAGTTCGTATCGTAATTTGAAATGTCATTATGTTAGCATAATTCTCATAAAAAGAATCTCTAAATGTCTTTAGCATGTGATGTGTTCTACGGGTGTGTTTAGACTAAATTTTGTATGTGTTATTGTGGATAGATATTTGGACTACACAGGCAATCCATGCGAAGAGCCACCCTAAGTGGCTAGGTCAAGCCTTCCATGTATTTAGTAATTTCACATATGCGGAAGATCGATTCAGATTACTTATCACCATTAAATTAAATACGAAATAAAAAGTGCGTGTAGTTTAAGGGTACATTTGGCCGTCCAAAATTTTTTTGTTCATGTAATATTATTTTTAAAAAGTTATAATAAATAAGCAATTTAATGTTTGGCTAAATCTTTCAGCAAAGTGTTTTAGCAGTATTATTATATTTAGATAATATTTATAATTTTTAATTTAAGTGTGGGTATTTTGTGTCTAAAAAATTATTAATTTCTAATTTTAACTTTTTTTCTTAATAAAAAAAATCCAATTTTTTACTTCTATCTTACAATAAAATAAATAAATTTTACTGTTACTTAAAATTGATTTTTTATGTTTGGCAATCATAAAGATTTTTTTTTGGCAAAACACAGCCAAATAAGCATTAAATCCCAACTTTGCATGGATGGGACAATAAGTTTGGGTGAGTAGGCAAAGGAGGCCACGCAAAGTGAGGCCAATTATACCCTAAAGGATAGAAGAAAAAATTGACCAAAGATATGGTTTCTATCTAATTTAATTTACAATAGAGCAATTATAAGGTGTTTATTGCAAAATTTGTAACAAGGTTGAATGATTGAAGATTTTTTAATCGAATTATGCTTTAAAGAAATTGAGAGTAATTGAAGAATTTAACATCTCAAATTTTTTTTATTTATATAAAAAATCTTTCTTTCCAATTGTTATAAATGAAAATAAAATTTTAAATTTTTGTTTATAAATTTTTATTTTTAAATATTTTATTTTTATCTCACTTTATTTTAAATTTTAAAACATACTTGATATCAAAGACCACTAAAGCAATAGAAGAAAAAAAAAACAAATATAAAAGATTCATAGTACTTAAATATTACTAAATGACAAAAATCCACGTGTTTAGGACCAAAGTGTCGTGGGAACAACTAGGCGATACTGGTCCCGTCACAACCATGGATGTAGTTTTAGGTTAACCCTTCATTTGTCTGCATTCTCTGTCTTTTCGGTTCTTTTGATTATGTCTACAGCGATTAATCTATAGTGACGATGCTGTCTGATACCAAACCTGGACAACCCATGGAAAAAACGCCAAGTGCGCAACAAGGCAGTTTAACTTAACACATGGCCTTATGTAATTGGGCAGAAGTTGGTTGCTTCTAGAAATCAAGTCATCCAAGGCTCGGGAGAAGTACCATTCTCATTTTCTTAATTTGAAAGAGGGGAGAGAATGTTGGATGCCAAAACATATTTACATGGTAAAAGGGCAGGCATTGGGGACTTAGAAGTTAGATCCTCTATAATTTTTTTAAATTTTTTTAAAATAAATTTTAGAAAAAAATACAGTAAGTAAAATTTATATATAAATTTATAAATTTTATTTATTTATTTATTAAATATTATTTTTTATAAATTATTATTTTTTCGCTCTAAGTTTATTCTGTAACTTTAGAGACCCAAATTCAGACATTGGGCATTATTTTGCCAATAATAGACTGTACAATATATGCGCCATTTGCACAAAAAAGTATCTAGCATAGAACCCTAGATACTCTAGCATCGTTCATGTGAGTTTGTACGTTTTATTCTCAGCAGTGGGTACAAGATGGAAGCAGCTTTTACTAAGGGTAAATTGATGAGGAATTTCATTTATACATATCTAGATATAATGTTTTGATTAAAAAACTAACACTTAACTTTGACTGATTCTTCGAGTTACCTGAAATTTTTTAGTAAAATCAGATTAAATTAGTCAAATTTAATTGAATTATGACAAGTTAATCAAGTTAAATTTAAAAACCTTTTAAAAAATTATTCAATCTATCTATTTTAACTTCTAAAAAATTAACCCACACAAATTTAAATAGTTCAACTTGACTTGTTAGAAATAATTTTTTTTAATCGAGTTCGAAAGAATTATGTTCACCCTTAATATCAGGTAGATTTGATTACAAGATTCTAGACAATTTTGTAAGGAAAACAATAAAAATTTAAATTTAAGTTTAAACTCATCTCATTCTTTTAAGATTAAAAATTTCATTGTCCAAAATTATTAAATTTTTTTATTAGATCAGTTGTCCAAAAGTTCAGGCTCAGATAATGATCAATCAGCTATAAATTTGTATAAAAAAATGTACAATTTTTTTTTAAAAAAACACAATTAGAATTTCATAAGTAATATTAAGGAGAAATAGAACGGCATAATATATCTAAATATAATGTGCCCCTCAAGAAACCTAATAAAATTCTTACCATTTTCCTTCTCAATTCCAACCCTTTCAAGAAAACCAATTTGTCATTAATTAGTGACCACCTTTTAGATAAGATTAATTTGTGAGGTTTATTAATCTCTATTCTTTTTTTCATAAAATGGTATAATTTCTTTCAAAAGTAAAGTTCAGTAGCAGATATAGTAATTATAAAAATTTCAGATTTAATATTAAATAAATATTTATAATTATTTATTAAATTAAAAAATAAAATAAATTTTTTATTGATTCTTTGAATTTTGAATAAAAATTCGTCACTATCATTACTGGTTTGCAGCAAAATAATTATTTTTATTTATTTGTTGAATCAAATAAAAAAAATTCAAAAACATCATAAGATATTTAAATTAAAACAAAAAAATCATTAACAACTTGATTAGGAATAGACACCATTCTGATCTACCAATAAAAACAAATCAAAACACTCTTAAATTTATTTAAAATAAAATAGATAAAAAAAATTAAAAACTCGTATTAAATTAAAAGAAGATAAATCGAAAAAAATTATTTATGAAAAAAAAAACAAAAAATGATTGAAGAAGGAGAGGAGAGGGAACGCCACAAATACTATCACGAAAGTTACTTGAAAGAAAAGAACTATGCGTAATGCTAACACCCTGCTTGGTCATCCATTCCGTGAGGATGGCAAATATTAAAAAAAGTTTTATCGATATCCCTCTCCCTAAGTAGACAGAATAATGCCCCGTTTGCACCAACTACTTCTTCAGTTGGTTAGATTTACGAAGAACGAAGAGCAATAACTAGCAATGCTATTTCTTCTTTCAAAATTTTCAAGTACAGAACCACGTGATACCAATTTGACACAGAGTTCTTCAGTAAGAAGACAATAAAGAAAATCCAAGCGAAGTTCAGATCTTATTGGACCCATATTTTTACCTTATTTCATAAACCAGCAATCTTAAGTCTCTCCCCTTCTCTCAATGCGTGTACTTGTGGCAGACAACCCTGATCCTAATATGCCCCACCATTTTCTTTTTCCTCCTCCTAATGGTTTCCACAATTTTTTTAACGAAACTTAATTATACTTTTTATTTTAATAAATAATTTAATTTAATTATTCTATTTTAAAATATACCAATTTAGTTTCTTATATTTTTTGACACTTTACAATCAAATTCTTTCTAAAATTCGTTTATGTATATATTATTTTTGATAATGTAGTTGTTAAAAATTTCACATAGACTGTTCTTAATGTCATTTTTTACAGTTAATAATTAAAACATGTGACAATGAAGTGATTTATATGAGATTTTTTATAATCACATTATTTAAAATCGTTTATATTTAAACGAATTTTTGATGAAAGAATTTGATTATTATAAATGTAAAAATCTAAATTTGTGTATATTAAAATAAAGAGATTAAATTGAATTATTTATTAAAATAGTTGAACTAAAAGTGTAGTTTAATCTTTGCATAATTTTGGATTTTTTTTTTGTTAAGGGGGGTTTTGTGCTTGATCAAGGGCCACTTGGTCATGAACAACTAATGAGCAAGCTAATGATGCTGCAAATGTAGGATCCAGTGGCATAATCACTATGCTCAAATTTGGCAGTGCTTTCGAACATTTTCAAGATGTTTGCTTGTTCTCTCTATTATAATGGTAAAAAAAATTCCCTCCAAAGAGAACAAAGAAGCAAAGTGATTAGGGAAAAAGCTTCCAACAGGACATTACATCATTCCTTGGCCACCATTATTGAGCTTTAAATTGGTGACTAATAAACTTTTAAAATCAGGTTGGAATCAATGTCCCTATTCAAATTTCTTTTTCTTTCCTAATTCAATTATCTCTCTCTATGTCGGCTACTTTTGACAATAAAAGTTTTGCCTTTGATTTCTCAGGATGATTATTCTTTGACAGAATATAGTTAGTCAGTTGTAATATTTTGGCTATTTTGTTATACAAAGTGATTAAGATCAAGATGCAAAACATATTTTCATAAGGTAATTAAATTCAACGTTCTCCACTAATTTTTGCTCCGTTTGAATATATTTAGAAATTGCAAGACTAAGTTTTTTATATACTTATTTTACTTATTATTATTTTTTATTTTTGGCTTTAATATTTGTTATAATCTTTTTCAAAAATAAATAGTAATTTTCACTTGTCCAAAAAAGAGTATATAACAAGGAAAATACTAGTCATGTTTTGCCCTCAATGTGACATCACACTTAACTAAGCACCATTAAATATCTTAATTAGTTTATTATCTATAAGAAGTAATTTTCATCGAGACAATTGAATTCAGATTAAAATTCTCTCATGTGACATAATTATCGTATAAAGATAGACATAATGAATTATTTTATAATTAATTGTTCTATATATTTTTTTGTTTCACATGATGTTTATGTTGTACGAGAGAATTTAAATATACTGAATCTTAGTAATTGATTTTCTATAAGAAATAAAACTTGATCATCCCAAGAATTTAGAATTTTTATCTTTTATGAAAATTTATTAAAATGTTGAATGGAATGTTTTAAAAAATGACTAATTTAGTCTAAAAATAACTAACAATACTTAAAACAAAAAATAAAGTTCATTATTTGGGGTTCAAGGTGGTCTTTGACAGGAAAGTAAAAGTGATTCATATGTCCACAAGATCAAAGACAGTGATCTAGCAAACATGGTTTATGGCAAGGTTGATAGAGGGAACATCTTGTCCCATTTTCCTACTTTTTCTTTTTCCCCCTCCACTCCAATTGCTACCAGGTGTCTCACTTTCCCTTTACTTTGTGAGAATGATGTTTTAACTTCTTTAAGAGATTCCAAAGACTGATCATCACCTTACTTTATACCCTGTGCACTTCCCGCACAATAATTCAACCTGTGGTCCTTTCATTTCCTCTTTTACATGCTGCTGCTGTGAAAACCATGATTTCTCTCCCTTATCCAAATTCAACTTTTCTCTTTCCTTATCTCCTTCCTCCATTAATTGAAAGAATAAATATTTTGATCTCACAATATCTCTTATATTTTTAATACACCACAACTTAATTTATTTTACAATTACTTTTAACAAAATTGTTAAATTACATGTTTAATACAATTAATAATATCTGTATTCTTAAAAATGTTTTTAACAAAGTTAATATCATGGACTCATATGTATGTTTTTACAATTGAGAAAAAGTCCACGTATTTAATGCTAAATTCAGGAGAAGTGTATAATCATATATTCTATTCAAACTGAAAAAAAATATTCCTATGTGAATACAAGTTGATTCAATCAATAAACTCTTTGCAGTCATTCATACTACCTAGATTCAAATTCTCTTTATACTAAGAACTTGTATTGGTGATCAACCCTTTTAATTTGCTAAATTTCTCTAACACTATTTTTTAGGTAAATCTCTATTTGTCTCTCTTTAAACTCTGTCCTTATGCTAACTCATACTTCAAAAGTATCAAATATAAGTACTATGAATTTGACAGCTATGGATAGGAGGATGAAAAGAGATTATGGACATGCCACTAACATTGTGATCGATAATATTGAAATAATCTATTTTCAGTACTATATTTTTCACCAAAAAAGAATATCCCTCCAATAAATGTTAAGCATATGTCATTTGAAGTTATTATTATTATTATTTTCAATTAGAAGACATTGGAAGTAATTAACGTGGTTAACTAATCAATTTTTAAAACATAACAGTTAGGACATTCATTTGGAGCCATGCCTGTTCCATAAAGACCATGCCTGCGTCAATTTGCAACAACTTCAATGCATACACATTCATTGGGTATTCTATCATACTGTAGTGAAGCAGTTCTACAAGAAGCCGGTATATGGGGGGCACTTCACTGCTTTCCACTCACATTTCAAACTTGGAAACGTTAGTTCAAAGCATGAGTTTAAATTGTCATATGATTAAGGGAGCTAGTGACTCCATCGATGGATAGCTCGAACGTTCCAGGAGCTTCTTTTTTTTTGTGTGTGTGTGTGTGGAGATTTTTATATTTAATTAATAACATATTAGATGAAAATCTTAAAGTGCATCTATAATTATATAAAAAAAATTCTTTTATAATGTCAAACAGTACTTCATTAAATCACCCTATAATTAAAGCAATGTTTCATTTAAGTTTAAATATACTTTTAATCTTTTTATTTTAATGAATAATTTAATTTAATATCTTCATTTTAAAATAAACTAAATTGATTTTCATGTTTTTGGAAACGTTAAAGTTAAATCTTTTCATAAAAAATATGTTCAAATATAATGATGTGACTATTAAAAATTTTACACCAATTTTTTATGAAGGATTTGATTATAATGTCTTAAAAAATGTAAAAAAATAGTTGTTATGTTTTAAAATGAAAAGACTAAATTAAATTATTTATTAAAATAAAAAATAAAAAATATTTAAGCTTTCTATTTATTAATGACCTATGAATCTAGTTGCATCTCTTTTTAAGTATCACAAAGCCTGATATTAAGGGAGTGTTTGGTAAATGGAAAATTTTTTTATTTTTAGAAATCATATTTTTTAAGAAACATAATTGATGTGAATTATAATTTTTAGAAATGTATAAAATGTGTTTGGTTGACCTTTAAGATTATTGAAAATCTTCTATTTAATTATACTTTATTTTCAAGAAATCTTAGTATATTTTTTAAAAATATCCCTTATTCTTATAAGAGTGAAAGTAAGAGTGAAGAGAGAGAATAAAAAAAAGATGAGAGAGAAAGTGAGAGAGTGAAGAAAAAAAGAGAATAAAAGAAAAGATGAGAGAGAAAGTGAGAGAGTGAAAAAAAAAGAGATAAGAGAGAGTGAAAGTGGAAAGAGAATAATTTTTTTTTGTTATTATTACAATTATACCTTTAATGAAGGGAATAATTGTGTTTTAACATTATAAAAGAATTCTCATTCTCATGGAAAGTTAAGGGTGCGTTTGGTTTGCGAAAACGTTTTCTGTTTTCATTTTCTGTTTTCATTTTCTGAAAACAATTTTCATTTTCTAGTTTTCATATTTCTGAAAATACGTTTGGTTTGTATTTTCATTTTCACTATTTTTTAGTTATATTGTTGTATTTTCATTTTTACTACTTCATAATTATATAAATAGTAAAATATTGTATATATAATTCAAAATAATTGTGAAAATTCCATCATTGCAATACATTACAAAACTGAAAATTCTGAAAACGTCTTTTTGGTGTTTCCAGAATTTTCAGAAATTCAGGAAACATTTCCTGAAAATGAAAACAGAAAACAGTAAACAAACGCATTTTCATGTCTGTTTTCAGTTTTCAGTGAAAATGAAAACTGGAAACAGGCAAACCAAACGCACCCTAAGATTTCCACCCCTCTCCATGAGAATATTTTTATAGAAAATTTACTAAAAAAACAATTTCTAAAAATTTTAGTTTTTCAAAAATTAATTTTTAAAAATTTATACCAAACATGAGAATTCTAATTTTTTATATTAAGATTCTTGAGAAACAAAAAAAAAATCTATGTACTAAACATCCTCTAAGAATACCATATCAAATTTTCAACACTTAGCACTCATTTTTTTTAGAAAAAAAAAAGAAATAAAAATAATAAAGGTTTAAATTTCATATTCTCGTTGATATACAGATAATCATGCATTGAGAGGCATAATAAGGAATGGTTATCTAATCTTAGATATAAAGGTATGGGCTACACATAAAAAAGTAACTCCATTTTCTATATCTTGACAAGAGCTGGACCCAGTTTTGATTTTCAAATTCTTATATCTCACTAGTTGAAAGTAGCTAGCACCCCTCAGAGTCTCTGTCTTTTGCCCATGCTTTCAACATTGGTGAGAGAATAACTCGAAACTTTTAGGTTAGTCTGATATAACATAAAGTCACAAACCATGGCCTGTCATATCAATCGCTAATCGCTCCAGAAGGAGAACCAAGTCTACAGAGAATCTCTGATGAATTACTTTCAATTCTTTTTTAGGAAGTCGTCTATCTTAGTGTTATTCTAGTCTAAATACGTTTAACTGTGAAATTTTGATTGGACGAGATCAAGTGCATGGTGCTGATATATTAAAATTTCAATCTAGTGTAATCTGAATAAAAACCTAACTGGGTTCAATTTATGAAGTTATTAGGATCTATGTTCACAGTTTGGTGATTTGGTTCCATCTCACCCTTCAACTAATGAAGAGCTGAGATGGGCGGAAGCAATAGTCCCTAATCATCACGAGATGATTGCATATTTGTCTCACTATTTGTAAGAATATAGCTTGTCCGTTGTTTCTTACCAGCTATTCTATAAGCTGTCACAAAGGGGAGGCACTGAAGGTGTCACTACAGAAAACTCCAAGAAACACTTCCACTCTGAAAATTCATGACAAGAAATTCGTGATGTAACATCAAATAATGCTGAGGAATGACAGAAAGCCCCCCCAAAAAAAGAAAAAAGAAAAAAAGAAAAGAAATCATATGGCTTCTACGGACATACTCCTCATCACCTTTTGTTCATTGACAAGTCTTATTCAAACCCATTGGCCTACAAGGATGGGCTTGAAAGAAGTTTTACGTTGAGCTGAATCACAAAAAGGAGCGAAAGAATTTATTAAGGAAAGAAAAATTTAGGCTCTTGAAATGAATCAAATTATTTATAAATTATTCGTTTATTACAATTCGAATTAGACTCTATTTATTTATTAAATAAATATTAAATTTACTTAATTAGACGATTGAGTTTAAAAATTTAATGATTAATTCGTTAACCTTATAAATAGTTTGATTATTAATAAGGTATTACTATATTTTTATATATTGTTTTTTTAAATATGATTTTATTAAAATTTTAAGATAAAGATAATAATTTATACATAATTAAAATATTATAAAGTATATTCTTATGAATATTTGTCATATATACATATACATCCATAATATATATAAAAGTATTTTTATTTTATTTTAAGTTTTGTATATATATAAAAGTATATATTATATTCATAATACTAATCAATAATTTTTTGGATTTGACTTATTTAATAACAAATTAAAAAATGATCACAATTTTGAATTTACTTAAAGTTTGAGCTGGGTTTATTTTAAATAAACAAATTTGAACATACTATTGCTCGATTTGGTTGAACTTGACTAGCTCTATCTGTATGTATTTGAGAACAAAATTAACTAGATAATGTTAATGACTTCATAGCGTAAGTGGCACTATCTTCAACTTTTAATATATTGACATGAACTTGATGTTTTAGATTCCATCCTTACCTATTACCCTCTTTCTAAATATTCGTTGATCTTATGAATATTCCTTGGTCAGCAATATGAAATTTGCAAAATTTGAAATCTTGATAGTGACGAAATTATTATTATGCACAAGATGAACCGCTAGATTTGCAAAATTATGTTTTTATTTATAATAAATATATGGTATCCTGGTACGCAGAAAAAGGATAAGGCTAGCCAGAGATCACAAGCCCACTGAGATTTTTATGAATAACGCAGAAAATACCATACAAAGATCAACCGCATGCTTCTTCGAAGGACAGAATCGGAACTTGTCCAAAAAAAAAATTAAGGACAGAATCTGAAAATGAAGCTTTAAATTGGAAATTTCCCTCCATCCAACCCCCTTCCTCCCTTTTTCTCCCAAAAAACAAAAACCCCACCCTACAAAACCCAAAATTTTGTCTTTCTTAGTTAATTATTTTGTTTTTTCAGTATTGTTGTAAAAATTAGATTGGACCAAACCAGTTCTGTTTAATCCTTAGAACTACTTTAAAAAATTGGTCAAAAAATTGAAAAAAATTAGTAAATCAAAGTGATATGAATGATTTTCTTTTTGACTATTTTTGTTATTAAAATAAGTTTTTTTATAAAATAACTCAAAATAATGTCATTTCAATTAATTTCTTATATTAATAATAATCATACATAGATTTTATTTTTTGTGTGATTAAAAATAGTATATAATTATTATTATTGAGTATTGAATGTTATATCATATAAGAGTATGAATTTCAATTATATATAATAAAGTTATTGATAAAATTTCAAATATATCGGTATATATTATATGAATATTTCTATTTTAAATTATTTATTTAATTAATTTTATATATTTAAATTTTAATATATTTTATGATATAAAAAATTTAAAAATATATATTATATATTTTATTATGAGTTGAATCAAAATTCAATCACAGGGGGATAAGTGAACTGTGAATTATATTTTTTTTCATCTATTTAATAATCTGATTTTTAAAAACATTGATTTAAAAAATATTGTATATTTTTTTATATAAAATTTTACTTTTTTTTAGTGACATAATTTTAAAATTATTTAAGATCACGAAAAAAGAAAAGAAAGTGAACCTCGTAAGGCACCGTTCTCTGCCTTCCGCAAAAGGGTTTGATGGAGATAAGTAGCCGACGAACTCCATATTTCTTAAATAGCATTCCTGTGATTTGCTTAGGGAGAACAAAACCCAACAAAGCCTTCATATTTTGTGTTTACTTACGCTTATTATCTCTTGAAGTTGGGTATTTTGTTCTTCTCAATTTTTATTTTTGGAAATGATATAAATAATGTTTGACTAGCTGCGTTATGCCTTGCTTAAAAAACATGAAAAAGGGAAAGTTTCTCAGGTTACTTGCCAAGGAAAGCGCCAAAAAAAAAAAAAAATTCACACGTGCTGTAAACCTCAAGTAAAGAATGTTATAAAAAATTAGTAGTTGTTACCACATCTTGAATATCTGCACAAATGGGGTAGCCATGGAAAGGGAATCTCTTACTTTACTTTAAACGAAAGAAAGAGATAAAGAATTTCATATGAATTTAATGTAGACGATTAGTAGGTGGTGGATGGTTGCTTTCTCTTTCTCCCCATGGGGGGTTGTGATTGGTGGTCTCAAATTCATGACATTAATTAAACCGAGTGAACCAATTATTTATAATAATAAAATAATATATATTGTAAAATAAATTATATAACATTTTAAAATAGTGATATTAATGATATATTCTACTTTAATAAATAATATGTAAATATAAATTTATAAAAAAATAATAATATATAATTAATTTTATAAAAAAGAAAAAAATTAAGCCCAGTCAAGTTTAAATGTTTTCCGTCATCGATTCACTAATTTAACTGTTGTGTTAATTCAATTTAATTGTTACGACCGGATTAATTTTATACCTGATTCACCAATTGAAATGACAAAATGGTCTAGATCCTAAAGCTATGGTCCGGATACTTCGTTTCTAATGGCCTGCGTTTGACTGAATAGAAAGGTAAATAAGTTGCAATTAGCGCAAGTTGACTTAAACACCAATTACTTGCAATATTTAAAAAAAAAAGAAAAATGTTGTTTCACTAAACACTAACATCTTTTATACAGATAAAAATTTAATGCACAGTTATTTGGAGAAATCTTGCTTAAATTTTCCTTGTTCTAAATGCAAAAATGCCAAATTCTTACCATCTTAGCTTGCTAAGATTTTGGACATTGGAGTAGTTGGACAGAAAAATGATATTGAAGATTGCCAACAAATTCTCAAAAAGTTCCCTTGGGAGACATCCCCTAAAATTGGAACTTCACAAATTCTTTTACAAATTAATATTTTTTGGGACGGAAATGCAAGGCTCTAGTGCAGGTTGACTCAAGCTTCATAACTCTTTAGGATTCAGTCTTTTTTTTTTTTTTTTTCTTTTAGCCCATCCAGGGCCCTTTTACGAAACCCCTTTCTACTGTACTCAAATGGGGTTTGTTTTATCAACACACGAAACTAAATAATAACGACCAAAAAGAAAAAAAATTAGGTGACCTTTAACATGTTTAAATTAATTTACTTAAGAGAAATTTACATGTTGAATAAACACTTGTAAAAAATTATAAAATGCTTTTTAAAAAATTATAAAATGCTTTTTATTTTCTAAAAGAGTATATTATTTCTTCGGGCCAAACTAGCTCTAAATCACTCTAAAACAGGATGGTCAGACTGCCACAAGGCCACTATATGTATTGAGGCATCAAAGCATTGCTTTGTTATACTTCAATTCCACCAAAAGCATCAACTCGACTTTACATACAGTATTTGATCAGAATATACCCAAACAAATGAACAATGGATTCTGCACACGCAGAATGTTATATTTGAACTTCTTAATTATTAATAATAACAGTTAAGAAAGAAGAAAAGAAAGAAAGAAACTCTAATGTACTATCTATTCTTCTAGATATAGATCCAGGCTGATTTGAACACACAAGACAAACTTGTTCAAATATGATCGTCCAAGAACAAATTTGTATCCATCCATATGAGAAAGGGAGATACAAACACTTGAAAATTGCCAGGACAGTGGCAAATGTTGGAAATTTGGATTAGATATATTCTTCATTTCTTCCATAAATATTCTAACTTATATAAACATTGCTGGCCATTCTATCGGGAAAATCATCAACACTAACCTCCTAACAAATCATAATAATAAGTTTATCTCCCATGAACTTACAGCCTGACTAAAATACATACAAACTAACCGGTCATCATATAAGTGTCAGAATGAGGTTAACAAAGAGAAATAAAAAAAAGATAAAGAAACTCAACCATGTGGCTGAAAAGCCTCAGATGCATATCTCAAATAAGAAGAAAGAAACTGCCTTTAGAATGTCGGAATTATTATGTGGTAGTGTGGTACATGAGAAACGCAAATTGCATAGAAAAGTCTTGGAATGCCATATATTTTGGTTATTTGTTTTATTCATTATTCAAAGCTAAATCCAACTCCGTAAATCAACAATTTTAGATCAAGGGCAATAGAATAAATTCTCAATAAAATTTCTGAACAGATGCCATTCTACCTTCCTCAAAAGAGTACAAATATGAGACAAATTCCAACAAGCTTAAGAAGCCAACATATCAGAAGAATCGCCTTCTCTAGACTTCATGGAACAAAAGAAATTCAAGACATCAGCATTGTTACGGATGTAACTTGGACATTTAGAAAGGAAGTTTTGAGCTTCTTCGTGCCTTCCACACTTGAAAAAGGCATCAAACATATGGAGAACCACAGACGTAGATGGAAATCTCTTTGAAGTCATGCTTTTGAGTAACAGAAAGGCATCATCTCCAGTTCCAGACTTTGCGACATGTTCAATAAATGGATCAGCAAAAGGTGGGAACCCCTGGCTTCTCATTAAACCCAAAATATTCAAGGCATCTTTAAATCCTCCCTGAACCAATAAATTGGTTATTAGAGTCTTGTAAGTAGAATGCCGGGGCTTTAACTGTTGCTCAGTCACCAATTGACAAAGAATCTTGCATGCATCTATTGCCCTGTTCTTTTGGCAATATCCATTCATCAATAATTCAAATGTATAACTTGCAGAAGTGACACCCTCTTTCTCAACCATCTTCTGAAAAGAACCAAAAGCTTTATCAAGATTCCCAGCAACACAGTGCCCCTCAATTAAAGATTTCCATACATTTTTATCTAGATTAGACTCAGATGCTTCAATGCTACTCAAAAACTCAGAAGCTTCTTCCGTATTACCAGAAGCACTAAGAAAGGCAATCTTACTTTGTAAATTACCAGTAGCCACAAATCCAACCTCTTCCAATGCTTTCAAAATCTTACTGCACTCTCCAGACCTACCAACACTGATTAAAGACTTTAGGATGGAATCAAAGATAGAACTTCTCAACACATTCCCACTTCCTGTAAAAACCTTCACAACCCTTGAAAATAAAGTCATATCTAACTGCTTGCAGACTACAATTTTCTTCAATAGAAAGGTACAGCATTCAGGTGCAGGTTTATTTGCACCAGCCATAGCAAATTCATATAAGTCAACAGCATCCTTAATCATTCTCTTCTTATAAAACCTTCCTGAAACCTTAACATATGTTTCCAACTCCATGTCATACCCGCTGTTCCTCATTTCATCAACAAGTTTCCAAAACCTATCAATTGTGTCTTCCCTTCCTAATACCCTTGCCATTGCATTATAGGTGCACTCATCATGCTTAAACTGCCCACTTTCCTCTAGCCACCTGAAAAATATCAGTGCTTTATTTGGCTCTGTACCTAGATTATCCAAAATCAGTTTAACCATATCACTCGAGAACACAATTTTCAAGTCCTGCATTTTCTCTTCAACATCATCATCCCACACGTTATGCTTCACAATCTTACAGACCTTTGAACACATCTTCTCAGCTGAATCCTCCATTGATCCTGACTCAAACAAAGCTTTCAACTTCTCAACATCACTATGCAATCCACCCTCTTCAAAGCTTTCCAAGACTTCACGGTGTACATCTTTTGATACCCCATAACCCCTTTTCTTTATAACATCAACCATGTCCCAGAACTCATTAACGAAACGATTCACCCCCAAAACGCGTAACATCAAGTTATAAGATTTAGAGCTCAGCTTCTCACTATCACTCTCCAAAACCGAGTCAAAAAACCTCCTTGCAACATCAGGGCTGGAACTGAGCTTCCATAACACCCTCAGTACCATATCATGGTCAATCACAATATTATTTAAATCTAGTTCTTTCTTAATATCATTGAGGTCATTGGATTTCGAGAATACATCAGCAATAACAATGTGATCCGATTCATTCTGCTCGAGAGCGGCCTCAGAAGAGAAATTACGAGTGTTCGGGTTTTGGGGATTTAAGAAATCAGTTACACCAGAAGAGGATGAGGAAATTGCGTGATGAATAGAGTGGGAATGGAGAAGCGAAGTAATAGAACGAAGTGATTTCAGATTTGGATTGAGCTGTACCTGAAACTGAGGTTGCGAGAAATGATTGGAAACGTGAAGACCAGTGCGATGTTGAGCCCGAAGAAGAAGAACCCGCCATTGATGCCTCATCGCTTCAATCGTTGAGGCTGAGTTGGCAGAAATGGACAGCACAGGATTAGTGTTGAAGGAAGAAGGGGAGGGGAAGTAGGGTTTTACTGGGATTTGGATTTAGCCGAGGAATCTTTTTTTTTTTTTTTTTCTTGGACTAGTATTCAGCCGAGGAATCGATAGTACCGTCCCGTTCACGTTTTGGACTTCTAGATCCAAGTAAGCTATTGGGTTTCCTGTTTTGTTGAATGGGCTCCTCGGCTTCGCAAGCAAATTTGTTCTGTCTCCAACAAAAGGAAGCTTCTTTTTTTTTTTTAAAAAAAAAAATTAACGTTTAAAAATATAAATTATTATTTTAGATAAACTCTTAGTCCCTAATACTTTTTTGTTCAAAAGCATTTTTAACATTTTATAATGTCTCTTCTTAGTCTCTCGTATTAACTTCATAAAAAAAATAATGAAAAATGCTAATCTAAATACACATGGCATTGCACCTGCTAAATTGTTCTACCAAATAACTAACGTAACTAAAAGCACTTTTGTCACTCAACAATGACGAAACTTGGTCATTACACTTAAGTTGACTCAGTCAAAACTCTATTAAAATTGTAATAGTTAGATGCCATCGTTTTAAGGTGATAATGAAATTTTTGGTTAACCTATTTGGATGGATAGTTTAGTAGATTAAATACTATGTGTATTTAAATTAGTGTTTTTTATTAACTATTTTGACGGAGTTAATTCTATGGGCTAAAAATGGACATTTATAAATATTAGAGATGTATTCTAACAAAAAAAATTTAGCGACCAAATCGAATTTGATGTGATATCTCTCAGTTCTAAAAGCATAATTTGTAGAGCCTAGTTTTCAAAATGTCCAGTGCTGCGACACCAAACGAAAGGACAAAAATTCCCCTTTGTTTTTAAAATTAGCACCTATGGAATTTCTCCTGAAATTTTGTCATTTTTCTACCACTTTCACCTCTTTTCTCTATTTTCTCTTTCTATATGTGCTTTCTTTCTCTCTCTAAGTTTCAAGCTTAATCGGACCTCTCTTTGAGAAACTAAAGGCATCATTGGGATAAGAACAAAGAATACTACAACATCGTCCGACTGGTTTCTTCACAACCGATCGTATAAATATTAGTAAACTAAAGAAGAATTTTGAAAAGCTTTGTTTAGAGTTCTTTAATAAAAAAATTGACACTATATATAGGTTCAGGGGTTGGTAAAAAATTAGAAGCTGTAGTTTTACGATCATATGACATCATTTTTGCTAACATAAACAGTGATTTGGCTGCTGTGAACAAACTAATGTGTTAGTTGTGTTTTCTAGACTTTTCAAGATGCTAAGTTGGTTTCAAAGTCCATTTAGTCAAGTTATCTTCAGAAGTTGGCCTAAAGAGCCAACCAATTCTGTATTTGTAGCCCTGTGAATAGATCACATATGTTATAACATGTTTGTTATTTGTTCAATCTCTAATTATATTTGATATGTTTTGTTGTTTATTTCATACATTGAGATTTTCATATGATTGGCATTGTTTTAAGTTTTTTGCTTCGATACTAAAGGATTGAAGTTTCATTAAGAGTACTCATAATTTTAATGTCTTTATGATAGAGTATTAGGACACAAGCCAAGCATCCTTTGTAAATTGTTCTGAACTGAAAGTGAGTCTTAGATTATCAAAATAAAATGAATTTGGGTTATGTTATAAATATTGATTATTGAACCTTTGAATTCATATTATATTTGAAATTTTGGATTCTGGTATGAAATTGACATGTTAGTATCAATTACTAAAATCTATGTTCATTTATTAAATGGTTTAAGCGTTTGAGTTGTTAATTTTAAAAATGGGAGTTTTACTTAACAATGACTTGTCTGACTTAAAGTATAGTGGTTACTTGAGGTCCGAAAGAGTTGAATATTTTGACCAATTTTGAAATATGAATTATTGATATGTAATTTTGAAAATAATGACTTATTTTATGATTGTGAACCATATCGAAACTATATTTTGGCAATGAGGGATATATATATATATATATATATATATATATATATATATATATATATATATATATATATATATAGAAGTTTGGCACCTGGTGTGGCCGAATATGATTTTGTTGATAGAGATTGAAGATTAAAAGTATTTCTTATTTTATGTGATTATGAAAGTAGTTTTCATAAATTGATTTTTTGAGAAAGAGTTTTTTTAGAAATACTGTTTGCATAATAATAGTAAATGTTAGTCCTGATGCATCTTGACAAGCTAGTTAATAGGGTTGTTGTTAACCTTATGTGCTGGCCAACACCCAGGTATTTGTATTGTAAAGGAGTGACATAATGTTTTATATTATTATTATTAGGAAAATGCCTTTTGTTATACAAGCAAAATGTTTTCTGTTTGTTATAATAGTGATTATCCTTTCTTGCTATGTGCTTGAAAATAATTTATGATTTTGATATGAAATCCTCCCAACCAAATTTCTAGCAAGAAGTGATTTATTTTATTTTATTTTATTCTATTTGATTTGATTTGATTTCACTTTATTTTTATAATGATAAAACCTCTTAAAATTGTAGTTTCCTTCTCATTTTTGGATTTATTATTTTGTTAAATTGTATTTATTATCGGTTATATTTTCTTATTATGATTCTATTTTAATTTTTTTGTAAATTAAAAGTAATTGATTTATATTAGATTGTATTTTAGTATAAGCAAGAGTATTCTATAGGTGTGATAGTGTGATCATATTTTGGCATAAGAAAGAGTATTATATATATATATATAGCTCGTCTATTTTTATTTCTAATGTCATTACCTCTTTTCTTTTATTTGGATTGCATTACTCAATTAGCAATAATATAATACGTCCGTAATTCAAAATTACATGCATAACATTAGATTAATAGTGGCCCAAAAGCCGTTACATCAATTCAAATACCTAAAAGGAGTTAATACATAAAACATAATAACCAAGGTACTATCTGTAATACAAAAGCAGAAAGATACCTGGTCACTATTCCAAAAACATATATATCATAATCAAGTTATATATAAATATCTACATACACAAATTTCAATGACTACATAATCAAATTTTTATCTAAATCTCCTGATGTTGCAGGTAATGGTGAAGGCACATGCATTAGGAGCTTGGACATATTTACTATAACTAGATTTTGTACTATGAAAAATTTGCCAACTAGGGATGCTCTACCCAAAGGATCACAAAAGTAGAGTTAATGCATATACTAGCATGGTGGTTTATTGATTTGAATATAATATGAAACAATAGTGAGAATATAAATTTTCAATAAGTTTAATAGTGAACAATGTATATCATCATTTCAAATATCATATCATGTTCTGCTGTATAAACTACAGAATGCATGTAGCCATAATTAATACAACATGTTTGATGCACTTGGTATCATGTAATATGATAATTTCTAAAAACATGTTGAATGGCATTCATATCTCATCAATATCATGGCATGCATTCATAAATCATGGCATTCTTGTTCTTAGGCTGTTTCTCTTGTTTTAACTGATTTGCTATTTATGTGATTTAGTAAGTAATCGGCTCACTACTATTATAGGTCAAATGAGCAACTGAATCATCCCTAAATGTGTTTGCCTCACATTATCCAACCATGGCATAATCATATTTTCTCAATCTGTAAATAAGGTGTCATCTATTTTGGTATCAATACGGAGGCTATGAAACCTAGGGTCACTTTGCACTACCAAGGATCGTCCCCTTTATGGTGTTTTCATTTTCTTTTCTTGAAACAACCATGATATAATATCAAATTCTTACAGCTAGCATCATAACCATTTTAGGTATAAATTGTTATTGGTGTAATGCATGTTATATAAATATTCAACATGATGATTTGCAACTCATTTCATGCATATATTAGTACAATAGCCATGCTACTATGATGCCAAACAATCATTTTGAAATAAGCAAATGCATCCATAATCAATGCTATGAATTGAAATAATTCAAATGTTTGGAACTGACTAGGACCTACACACCCTTAATACTTGCCTTGCTCTTTAGCCATTTACTTATTTTTGTTTGTTGTATCTCCTTAAACTCCTTATGGTCATCCATTAGAGTATGTTAGTATCTCATGTATTAATATCACTAATTGTATAATATGTCCAATAGTTTGTATTTAAGTTTCCAAGTATCAAGAGAATAGTTAAAGTGTCACTTTATGTATACTTACTTACCTTTATACATATCTTTAGGTTTCCACTGATTTTCGCTTAAGATAGCTTTCATATATAACCTTTAATTCTACTACTACTTTGCATTTCTCTTTATGCAAATTTATCATAGTTTCTTAATTATTTAATTTACATCACTAATTCTCTTATCTTTATGCATTTAAATTTTTACTTATTGTTCTTGTTCATTCGTTCTCATTTTCAATCATTTACTAATCCATTCATATCGCAAAAATCTTGTTTAGGTACATATATATAAATACACTTTATTATGGGTTATGTATTAATTAAGTTTTTTCCAACATACTTCCTCGAATCTTTAATATCAAAGCTTTCATGCATTTTATCTCATTTAAATCATTAATAAAAACAATTTCAACACCAAGCATAGTATAACTGTGTCCTATGACATGGTCATGCTTAAAACTATCTCAAGCGTGTTCCAACCTCTCAAAATAGCTCAAAACACGCCTTGATCTGTCAAATCAGCTCGAAGCATGGTTTTACAGTGTCCTGTGAACTTTCCTCACTCATTAGATCATAATTCCCTCGTACAAACTCTTATTTAGGTGATTCAAGTTTTTTGTGTAAAGTTAAGACAATTATCTACAACTTTTATGTTCACTACTTTGGCTAATTATGTATAAAGTAAGGTTTCATGAGCCCCATAATATAAATTCGCGATTCACAAGTTTATTCCTGACCTATCATCACTAATCAAAACATAAATCCCTCATATGAGGTCTGATTGTGGTGATTCCAAAGGCTATAGAAAATTAAGACATACCTATGATTTGATGTTCAATACTTTTTCAGATTCGGCACAAAACATAACTTCAAAATCTATTCATTCTGAAGAGCCAAAACATCATAACCTTATCCTTATAACCCCTTCTTTTCTCCTTCACACAATGTCTTCCAATTGAAACCCCTTAGAAGACATAAATATATCAGCAAACAAAGCATTATTCTAGTAGTTCCAACCATATAAATAAAAATATTATGAGGAAAATCATCTACTATATTATATCTAACACATATATCAAGGCATGTTATGTTTATGACTAGCTTTAGGGATCAAAAATTGAACTTTTCCCATATATAAAATACCAAAAATTCCATGGTAAAATACTCAAAAAATTCTTCCATTTTACCCAAGAAATCAATTGGTAGGAGAATAACACTATTAAACCTACCTTGAATGGCTAAGCTTGTTTGCTTTCTTCTTCCTTTTTCTTCTTCTTATTCTTTTCTCTTTCTCTGCTGGCTGGTTTTGTTTCACTTTTAGGATGGCTGAAGCTTAACTTAATATGCCCTCTTTTAGGCTACTTGGAGAGCAAGGAAAAATATATTTTATAATAGCAATAATTTCCCTCCTTAATTCCTAATCTACCTTGATAACCACAGCCTTGTATCTTAACCTTCTGGTTTTGTTTCCTTTGCGATTTTTGATTTCTATTAATTCCCTGGTGTTATCCTCTTTTAACTGAACTTTAATTGTCTACAAGAACCTTACGTGAGCAACTTGGAGAGCAAGATAACATATAACTCCATCTTTTATTAGCACGTGTCTTAATTAACTTCACATTGACCTTGAGTTCTTTATCCCCATATTTAGCTTATTAATTTCCTAATGAGTTGTCCCAAATCATAATTAAGGTAGTGAGTTGTCCCTTAAGCATATCACTTTAGTCCTTGTTTGGATCTTCCTTGTTTTCAATTTTTCTATAATTCATTTTTAGTCATAATTAGTGAGACTTATATCCCAATTTTTCTTGCAATAAGAATAATTCTTGTTCATTTTATTCTTTCTCCTTAAGCTTGGTGCCACACTACGACTTATGTATTCCACCATTAATCTTAATACAAAAACTTCTTTAATCCTCTTCCTACATCTTCCACTTTTCTTTTTATTCCTTTAGAAATATTTTTGGATAAATTTTGGGATGAATAAAAATTTTGGGATGTTACACTATTAACTTATCATATGTATGCCCTTGTCTTCATCACTAGATCACACATGGATGCCATTTTGATGAATCACCACACCTATTGTACCCAAAATAATCCACACTAGTAAGTGAAATAAAAGAAAAGGGTAAATTCTTATTAATTGATGCATCACCACACCTATTGAACCTAATTTTTTTTTAATTTAAAAACATCACATTTTAGTCTCTAAACCTAACTCTGTCAATTTTCTTCATGAAAAATGTTGACATGGTGCCAAGATGGCACTTGGTTATTTAAGGTGGCCATCTAACATGTTGACTGTTGATGTGTTACCACTCGAATCCTCATTAATTGATGTGGCATGTATTTATTTTTTTAATTTTTTTATATTATTTCTCTCTTCTGTTTCTTTTTCTTCTTTGGGCTTCAAATTTTATTTGTTTCTTTTGTACTTGATTGAATCCTTGGTAGATTATTTTATCAATCGGTTTTCTTGACAAAAATGGATGTTTGTCAGTAGCCCATTAACTCTATCCATTCAAGCTTAGCTGGTGAACCCCTAGAAGCTTGCCCATTATCCCTTATAGAAGCATGCGAAAGTTCCAAACTAAAGAGAGTTCCACTAAGAGGAGAGTTAACTAATAGTTAAGTAAAGCCACTATGCATAAATATGGAAGACGAAGAATATCAAAATATAAAATAAAAAGAAAGTTAGAAAATATTGCCTTAGAGAATGACTGAAGATACCAAATAAGCAAAATATTGTAAGCCATAAATTTGCATAAATTACAATAATCTAGAAGTAGAAGTCTCAAGAATATACCTTTAGCCATAGTAATCAAATTCTTTAGAAATACTAGATATAAATCAAAATAAAGAGAATTTGTCTAGTTTATCCAAGATCTTGATACATGTACTTGATGAAAAATCACATACATTCTTATAGATTAGAGACTCTTAGATTAGAAAAATATTTTTTGAGTGTTTCATTGTATCCTTCTTTTCATTAAAGAAGGGGTATTTATAATTGATGAATGGTTGTCATAACCACCATGTACCTTTTTAAATAGGGACACATTTTTACATACGAGAGATACATTTTCATATAGGGACACCTTTTTATATAAGAACACATTTTTACATATGGACACATTTTTACATAGGATTACTTTTTCATGTAGAGTCACCTTCTCTCAAAGAGAAAATCACTGTATAAAAATGGGAAACATATATTTTTAATATAATTAATATTCTCCCACTTGGCCTATTGAACACTTAATATGTACTAATTCAATATTGATACATCCTTAAAATCTCTCATGGATGCAATATCCCTATACCTAAACAAAAGAATTTAAATTGCATGAATTATAGCGGTAAGTCCATTTAGAACAAATATTACCTTCCATGTATGACAATGTAACTAAATTCCTTGAATTAGAATCATATGTGGTACATATCTTTAAAATAAACTTTTAAATGCTCATTCAAGGTCACCAAAATATATGTTGTTATTCTCTTAAACTGTATGTATACAACTAAATAAGAGAAGACAAATATAACTCAATAGAGTTCTTCAAATAG
The DNA here is from genome assembly GCA_037074535.1 of Gleditsia sinensis. Lineage (NCBI taxonomy): Eukaryota > Viridiplantae > Streptophyta > Magnoliopsida > Fabales > Fabaceae > Gleditsia > Gleditsia sinensis. The sequence goes on from CM073474.1 coordinate 6,957,013, forward strand.
ATAAAATGTGATACCGAATATAAGGGCATCTCAATCACATAAGATTATATAATAGAAATTGGTCCTGTATGTTTAATATGTTTCTTATAAGCAATAGGTAATAAACCTTTTGTCAAGAGATCTATAATAATCAGTTCAATGCTAATGCATTTTATAGCCAACTTATTTGTTTTAACATGTTCTTTAATAGCTAGACAATTGTGTCAACAATTACAAGCCCAAAAATCCTCAACCATATAGCTTGTGATGTTGCTTCAAAGGATGATATAAACTCTACTTTAGTGTTAGAAGTAGTGATTAAATATTGTTTTACACTTCTCCAATAAATGACTCCTCAAGTAATAAAAAAAATATATACTGATGTTACTTTCTTGAGTTAAAGCAGTCAATAAAATCATAGTTTAAATATCCAATTGCTTTTAAATAGTCAAATTATCTATATGAAAGCTTGCAATATTTGGTTTCTTGAAGATATTACATAACTTTCTTTGTAGCTCTCTAATAGTCTAAACCAAGATTACTTTAATATCTTTCCAACATTCTAACTACTTATGTAATGTTAGGTCTAATGTGAACTTGAGTATACATTAAACTCCTAACTGTAGAAGTATAAGGAATTCTTTTATGTTGGGTTTTGTTCCAAACTGAGTTTGTCACTTTTGACAGCAAGTGCAACCCTTGATAAACAATTATTCATATGAAATCTCTTTATAACTTCATTGATATAGGCTTCTTGAGATAATCTTAATATTCCTCAGGATTTCTCTCTCTCAATCTTCATGACTATAACATAAGAGGCTTTACCTATATCTCTCATGTCAAATTTTCGTGAGAGAAATCATTTAACCTTATGAAATAAAACCAAATCACTTAAAGTAAGTAAATTATCATCTACATATAAGACTAGAAAAATTATTTTACTCCTATTGACTTTATGGTATATACATTGATCTATAATATTTTCTATAAAACTTTCTTGAAGAAATAACATTATAAAATTTTAAATATTATTAACGGGAGGCTTGTTTCAGTCCATATCTACTTGCAAACTAAGTAATCATTGCCCTCTAAAATAAATTTTTTTGATTTTTTCATGTAAACCTTTTCCTCTAGATCTTCATTGAGGAATTTCATTTTCAAATTCATTTGATGTAGCTCTATATCAAAATAATCTACGAATGTCATAATTATATATAATGCATCCTTTTTAGAAACATGAGATAATGTATCGTGATAATTAATTATTTTTGTTGAGTTAATCATTTGGCTACAAGTCTTATATTATATATTTCAATATTGTCTAAAAAGTCTCTTTTAGTTTAAAAAATCCATTTATAACTAATGGATTTTTCCTTTTTAGGCAATTCAACAAGATCTCATACCTGATTGTTAGCCATTGAATTCATCTCATCCTTTATGGCATCATACCATCATGTGAATTTATTTTCACTCATAGCCTGTGAAAATGTGATAGAATCATCATTAACATCAATGTTCATTTCAAGTTCTTGTAGGTACACAACATAATGTGAAGAGATTGCAGGTTTCTTGACTTTTGAAGATCTTCTTAATATTGCATCAATATTCTCAGTTTGAGAATTTTGAGTAATTATGTCACGCCCCAATTTAATGGAACACGAATAACACATTTATCAGAAAACTTCACCACTTATTTATTTGTATACGACTCATAATATCACATATCAGGAAAATATTATACGTTTACAAGTTTTCAGTATATCTAATTATACATGCCAAAGCTACACTTAACAATATTACAGCAGAAGCAGAGATCATGCCTGTCACGTTCAGAGCATACTCTAGATTACAATGACATAATACTTAAAATATTTCGAACCTTGGAAGCAATGTAGGCTCGCCTAGAGAATATACACCTAGCGGATCACGTAGCTATAGGGCCAACTTTTGTATTTTTATCTGAAAAATGTGAAAATATTGTGTAGTGAGTTTGACAATTTAGTGAGCAGATAATACCTCTTATGACCTCTTAGGTCAACATATGGATGTACTCATTTATTAAAATTTATTATATTAGAAATTACAGTTTAGAAGTATATCTATATGAGACTCGCATATTCAAATATTCTCAGTTCAAATCAGTTCAGATGTCTGTATCCATATATGATACAATATGATCATTAATCAAACAATGATATGAATTAAAACATATTTTATAAAAATATTAGGAGGATCCCATATCAAAACCACCATATCAAAACCACCATATCAGAGTTTAATCCTTTCTGTACTTTGTTGGTATAAGATTTGCCTATACTTAGCATCTCAGCCAAGGTTTGCCTTACCACCATTCAAGAAGACATGCGAATGGTCTCCAATATGGTCAATTTCCCAATCACAAAGTAAGGGAAGACAAATCACATCTTATATAACTAGCATCTCGCTCAAATAGAAGGCATCCTACTCTTCATCAAATATTATATCCCGTGTGTTGGCCTTCACAAGAGGCTAACACCACCCTTGCTAGCTGAGGTATCAAGGTGCATCAAGGATAACATCATCTGCTGTTAGCAAATAGTATTTCTAATAGGATTCTTCCACAAGATTATCATATGCACATATTCCATATCTTTCAAAACAGAGAGGTTTTAGTATAATATAGAATTTCAGTCTCAATACAACTCATCTGTCATAAATTATCCAATCAGGGTTTATCACATATACATGCCCTTTCTCGAGGCAATCATATAGCTTTATAAATCAATTCCACGTGCATAAATATTTACTTTACGATTTAATGAAAAATACATGTAAAATCAGATATACCGTGAGTTTAGAAATTCATTTTCAAAACTATACTTTTCTTGAACTATATTCCATATTGTAAATAATTTAGATAATTTAATCCATTTCAGAAACATATAAAAGTGTAAATAACTTATAAATATAATCAATTACATATTTAAAGATCAAGAAGAGTATAGGGTAAGTCATAAAAAGAATCATCTACTCACAAAGTTAGGGTTCCAAGTTGAATAACCCTAAAATCCATGTTTTTGGTTCGAATTTGGAAAAATAGACCTCAAAATCAAGTATAGAAGGGCCAAAAACCTTGAAAATGACTCCTGATTCGTGAAATTTAGCTTCCGGGAGCTTAGTCAACGCTGGTCAACTGTGGGGGTACTATTCATCGTTGGGAATTACTGGTTATTGCCAGAAATTACTATTTACGACGATCGGATTTACTGTTCACGACATACACAAGTTGTCAGATGGCAGCCAAATTTCATATCCTAAAGTTTTTCCACCTTCTGAACCCATTTATGGTGTCAGATTTTCAATTTAAGGACTATAAGTGGGAGATTTAGAACTTACCTTCCTAGGGTTTCTCCTCCACTTTTCGACAAATTTCTGGCTAAATTTTTAGAAACCAATCGGATAGAATTGTAGTCCTCGTTGTTTTCAATTTATAGGTGGTGATGGTATTGAAATCCGAGGTCCAGAAGTGTTAGAAATCTAAAGAGAAGTTTTAAGATTTTTGGAGAGAGAAAGTAAATTTTGAGAGAGTGTAGAAAAATCTTCACGCCACTTCTGCATTTGATTTCTCTTAAATCATCTGAGGGACTTGTTAGCAAAATTCTAATTGTTGAGGAGTGTCCTTGCAATTTTTGTTATTTACATTTTGACCCCTAAACTTTTAGAAAATTATATTTTGGCCCAAAACTTAAATTCTCATATTAGCTTCACAATTTCTCAAAAAATATGATAAATAAACATATTTCCAATGGTACTTATCTATATTTCCCATAATCCTCACTTTCATTCAAAATTTCTATTTATTTAGGGTTTTCCTTTCTTTCTTTTTTCTTTATTTTGAAGTTATTACATTCTTCCCCCTTCAAGAAATTCGGTCCCCAACTTTCATCTCCATATTAATAAATAAAAACTAACCTCATGATTCAAAAAGATATGGATATCTGACGCGCATATCATCCTTTCTTTTCTAAGTAGCCTCCTCTGAGGAGTGATTTTGCCACATCACCTTCACTGTAGGTATTTCTTTTGAATGTAATTTCTTTATTTGTCTGTCTACTATCGCTACTGGTTGTTCCTCATAAGTTAACTCTTCCTGTCACTGAATTTGTGGACTTTGTATAACATGTGTAGGATCCGATAAATATTTCTGTAGTATAGACACATGAAAAAATAGATGGACATTACCCAACTCAGGGGGTAAAGCCAAACGATAAGCTACTGGGCCGATCCTATCAAGAATTTCAAATGGTCCTATATACCGTGGACTTAACTTCCCTTTCTTCCCAAATCCTACTACTCCTTTCATGGGAGATATTTTCAGAAAAACATGTTCACCTATGGCAAATTCCAATGGTCGATGTCTATTATTAACATAGGTTTTTTGTTTACTCTGAGCTGCTAAGAACCTTTCCTTAATTAATTTTACCTTGATCAGTGCATCCAGTACCATATCAGGCCCTAAAATTTTAGCTTCATTCATCTCAAACCATCCAATTGCAGAACGACAATATCTACCATATAATGCCTCAAAAGGAGCCATTTGTATACTGGCTTAATAACTATTGTTATAAGCACATTTAGCTAAAGGCAGAAATCTTTCCCAACTACCTTGAAAATCTAAAACACAAGCCCGAAGCATGTCTTCCAATATTTGAATGGTTCGCTCAGATTGTCCATCTATTTGAGGATAGAATGCAGTACTGAGATTTAACTTTATGCCCAATGCTTCTTAGAAATCTATCCAAAAATGAGCTGTTAATTATGGTCCTCGATCAGAAATAATTGATATTGGCATTCCATGAAGTTTCACTATTTCATTCAAATATAAATTTGTATACTAAATTACATTATATGTGGTTTTCACTGGTAAGAAATGTGCTGACTTAGTCAACTTATCAATGATCACATATATTGAATCAAACTCTTTTGGTGTTCTCGGTAACCCCATAACAAAATCCACAGTTATTCTTTCCCATTTTCATTCAAGTATCTCTATCTGCTGATGTAGTCCTGCAGGCCTTTGATGTTTTGCTTTTACTTACTGGCAAGTTAAGCATCGAGACACATAATCCACTATGTCTTTCTTCATACCTTCCCACTAATAAATTTCTTTTAGATCCTTATACATTTTAGTTACTCCAGGATGAATGGTATACATGGATCTATGAGCTTCCTCTAAAATTTCTTTCTTAAGTTCTTCTTTATCAAGTACACATAACCGTTTACCCAATCTCAGAATTCCTTTAGGGTCTACAGTAAATTCAACTTCACCGCCATTTTTCACCTCTTCAATTTTCTTGCATAAATAGGCATACTCTTTTTGTGCCTTTTTCACCTTCTCGACCAAAGATGATTGAAACTGTATATGAGCTAATAATATTTTAGGCTACTTTACTTCTATTACTACCCCATTATTTTCTAACTTATGCATTTCTTTAACCAACGGCCTTCTTACCACTGTGATATGAGCCAAACTACTCATAGACTTCCTACTTAGTACATCAGCCACTACATTGGCCTTACCTGGATGATACAGTATTGTGCAGTCATAATCTTTAAGTAACTCCATCCATTTGTCGAAAAATATATTTGAGACTTTTATAATATGTATATATTTCGTATGTCTTACCATACAGATAATGCCTCCAGATTTTGAGAGTAAAGACGACTGCTGCCATTTTTAGGTCATGAGTAAGATAATTTTGCTCATGTGGTTTAAGATTTCTAGATGCATATACAATGACTTGACTATTTTGCATCAATACACATCCTAATCCAATTCTTGATGCATCACAGTATACCGTGTATCCTCTAGTACCTGAAGGAATAGTCAATACTGGCGCCGTAGTCAAACATTCTTTGAGTTTCTAAAAACTTCTTTCACATTCATCTGACCATTCAAACTTTATTCCCTTTCTTGTCAACCTCATCAAAGGAGTAGCTATTTTTGAAAAATCTTTAACAAATCTATGGTAATAGCCTGGTAAACTAAGAAAACTACGAATCTCTGTAATTGTCGTAGGGCGTAGTCATTACTACACCATTTCTACCTTTTTAGGATAAACTTGAATACCATCCTTAGTAACCACATGCCCTAGGAAGGTAACACTACTAAGCGAAAATTCACATTTTAAAAACTTGGCATACAGATGGTATTCCCTCAGGGTTTGCAATGCTATTCTTAAATGTTGCTCATGCTCCTCTGAACTCTTTGAATATACCAGGATATCATCTATAAATACAATGAAAAATTGATCTAGAAAAGGTTTAAATACTCTATTCATCGAATCCATGAATGCAGCTGGAGCATTTGTTAAGCCAAATGACATTACTAAGAACTCATAGTGTCCGTACCGAGTCTTAAAAGTAGTTTTGAGAATATCCTCCTTCTTTATCCTTAATTAATTATACCCAGATCTCAAATCAATTTTTGAAAAACATTGGGCACCTTTTAGCTGGTCAAATAGATCATCTATACGAGGTAATTGATACTTATTACGTATTGTCACATTTTTCAGCTGTTTGTAATCAATACACAACTGTAACGATCCATCTTTCTTTTTCACAAATAGGATAGGAGCACCCCAAGGAGAAGTACTAGGGCATATAAATCCCTTGTCTAACAAGTCTTGTAACTGGTTTTTCAATTCCTTGAGTTTAGTCGGTTCCATTCTATACAGGGGTATACACACTGGTTAAGTTTCAGGAAGTAAATCAATACTGAACTCAATTTCTTGTTCTGGGAGTAACCCTAGCAACTCATCAAGAAACACATCAGAAAATTTCCTAACCACTAGAACTTGCTCTACCTTGGTGTACTTCATATCAACATCTTTGACTACTACTAAATACCCTTGGCATTCTTTTTGTAATAGTTTATGAGCTGTTAAAGCAGAGATTAAGTTACTAGGCACCGCACTACGATATCCTTGTATTAAGAAGGAAGATTCTTCAGGGATATTAAACTTAATCACCTTAAGGTGACAATCTAGAATAGTATGGCATGATGATAACCAATCCATTCCTAATATCACATCAAAATCTACCATATCTAGAACTATCAAATCTACAAGAGTCTTCTTATCTTCTATCGAAATCTCACATGATTTATACATATCCTTTACTAATAAGAATTCTCCCATTGGAGTAGTAACCACGAACGAATAATGTAAACTAGTAGGATCTCTATCCAATTTCTTAGCAAAGCAAGGTGATATATAAGAATCCGTAGAACCAGGATCGAACAGGATATATGCTTTATGAGAATATACTGATAATGTACCTGTCATAACTACATTTGAAGCTTGAGCATCTTGTTGTGTCAAGGCAAAAACGCGAGCTTGTTCTCGGCCTCGACTTTTTGATCCTTTACTAGCTCCATCACTACTCGCTTGAACTGAAGTTGCTTTACTTGGTCGTGCTGGTACATATGTAGGGGGTGAAGCTGGTTGTACTAATACTTGACTAAAACTTCGTAATTATGGAAAATTTCTCATCAAATGACCTATTTGTCCACACTTAAAACATGCACCATTTTCTCTGCGACACTGTCCAGTATAAGGCTTGCCACAAATGGGACATGGTGGGATTGATCTTGAATTTTGTTGACTAACAAGTCTCATATCCCTTTGATTCATTCTTTGCTTATTGACATTAACTGATGTCTGATTAGAGCTATCAGATCCTGTTTGAGTAAAGTATTGTGGATTTTGGAATCTTGATCCTCTAACATTAGGATTATAATTTGTCTAAACATTACTATCTCGCTCTCTTTTTCTTCTCTTTAGACCTTCAATATCAGCTTGTTCTCGTGTTTCTATCATTCTAGCACAGTCCACAACTGCTAAATAAGTTGGAAAATGTTTCATCTGGGGACCCACCAATTTAAACAATGGGTGTATCAATCCCGAAACAAACCTCTTAATTCTATCTTTTTAAGTAGGAACTAGATATGGTGCATATTTGGACAAATGGGTAAAACATATGTTATATTCAGAAACTGTCATGTTCGGTGTTTGTCTTAATTCTTCAAATTCTCTGGCCCTCTTGTCTTTTTCACTCATTGGCAGGAAGCGATTCATAAATTCTTCCTTAAATTCGTCCTACTCCATCGGTGGTAAAATAACTGCCCTTCCTTGTACAAGTGTCTCAAACTAAACTTGGGCCACATTTGATAGTTAAAATGACACCAATTCAACAGATCTTCTACTAGAACACCCTAAAGCTCTGAGAACTTGTTCCACAGCATCAATGAATATCTGCGGGTCTTCCTAAATATTTGACCCATAAAAGGTCGGGGGTTTCAACTTAAGGAATTGCAGTAATGACATCTCAATTCATGTAAGCTTGTCCTCTTGCTCAGCTGTTCTTCCTAGTTCTTACGCTTTAGGAGCATTTTCTTGTGGCTAACTTTCCCTTCTGCCCTGTTCTACTATAAATCTAGCCAATGTTTCTAAACTCCTATGTATACCAGCAATCATATTAACTGTTCTATCATGTGGCTCCTGAGGGGGTTCTATTCTTTCCTCATGGACTCTATCAGACACATGGGTTTGTTCATCTTGTCTCGGGGTTCTCATACCCCGTACAAGCCCTTGGCCTCTACCTCTTCCTCTAGGTCAGTATCTACCACGACCTCTTTGTACTAGAATTGTAGATTGTGCAGACTCTTCTGCAGAGGGTGAACAATCTACAACTTCTCTAGTAATCGCTCTAGTTTTTGGCAACATCATCGACTATACAGAACAAAACACCTCTTTAAGATACCATAATATTTAATCAAACCATATACTAGGAACTTTAACAAGCTTGGAATGGAAAGGAAGTTAATATCCTATAGAATCCCTCAGCAGCACCTGAAGTATAAATATGTCTGTTTCATATCTATACTAAAGGTTCTACTAAAGAATCCTTTGCTCTGATAGCCACAGGGAAACCTAATTCTCTGATAGCAACTTATCATGCCCTAATTTAATGGAACGCGAATAACACATTTATCAGAAAACTTCACCACTTATTTATTTGCATACGACTCACAATATCACATATCAAGAAAATATCATACGTTTACAAGTTTCCAGTATAGCTAATTATACATGCTAAAGCTACACTTAACAATATTATAGCAGAAGCAAAGATCCTACCTGTCACGTTCACAACATACTCTAGATTACAATGACATAATACTTAAAACATTTCGAGCCTTGGAAGCAATATAGGCTCACCTAGAGAATATACACCTAGCAGATCACGTAGTTGTAGGGCCAACCTCTGTATCTTTATCTGAAAAACGTGAAAATATCGTGTAGTGAATTTAACAACTCAGTGAGCAGATAATACCTCATATGACCTCTTAGGTCAACATATGGATGTACTCATTTATTAAAATTTATCATATTGGAAATTACAGTTCAGAAGTACATCTATATGGGACCCGCATTTTCAAATATTCTCAGTTCAAATCAGTTTAGATGTCTGTATCCATATATGATACAATATGATCATTAATCAAACAATGATATGCATTAAAATATTTCTTATAAAAATATTAGGAGGATCCCATATTATAAAAACCATATCAGAGTTCAATCCTTTCCGTACTTTGTTGGCATAGGATTTGCCTATACTTAGCATCTCAGCCAATGTTTGCTTTACCACTATTCATGAAGACATGCGAAGGGTCTCTAATATGGTTAATTTCTCAAGCAAAAAGTAAGGGAAGGCAAATCACATCTCATATAACAAGCATCTTGCTTAAATAGGAGGCATCCTGCTCTCCATCACATATCATATCCCGTGTGTTGGCCCTCACAAGAGGCTAACATCACCCCTGCTAACTGAGGTATCAAGGTGCATCAGGGATAACATCATATGTTGTTAGCAAATAGTATTTCTAATAGGATTCCTTCACAAGATTATCATATGCACATATTCCATATCTTTCAAAATAGAGAGGTTTCAGTATAATATAGAATTTCAGTCTCAATACAACTCATCTGTCATAAATTACCCAATCAGGGTTTATCACATATACATGCCCTTTCTTGAGGCAATCATATCGCTTTATAAATCAATTCCACGTGCATAAATATTTACTTTATGATTTAATGAGAAATACATATAAAATCAGATATACCGTGAGTTTAGAAATTCATTTTCAAAACTATACTCTTCTTGAACTATATTCCATATTGTAAATAATTCAGATAATTTAATCCATTTCAAAAACATATAAAAGTGTAAATAACTTATAAATATAATCAATTACTTATTTAAAGATCAAGAAGAGTATATGGCAAGTCATAGAAAGAATCATCTACTCACAAAGTTAGGGCTCCAAGTTGAACAACCCCAAAATCCATGTTTTTGGTCCGAAGTTGGCAAAATAGACCCCAAAATTGAGTCTAGAGGGTCCAAAAACCTTGAAAATGACTTCGGATTCACGAAATTTTGCCTCCAGGAGCTTAGTCAATACTGGTCAACTGTGGGGTACTATTCACCACCAGAAATTACTGTTCACAGCCAGAAAATACTATTCACGACGGCTGGATTTATTGTTCATGACATACAAAAGTTGTCAGATGGCAGCCAAATTTCATATCTTAGGGTTTTTCCACCTTCTGAATCTATCTATGGTGTCAGATTTCTAATTTAATTACTATAAGTGGGAGATTTAGAATTTACCTTCCTAGGGTTTCTCCTCCACTTTTCGGTAGATTTCTGGCCAAATTTTCAGAAACTAATCGGATAGAATTGTAGTTCTCGTCGTTCTGAATATATAGGCGGTGATGGTGTTGAAATTCGAGGTCCAGAAGTGTTAGAAATCTAGAGAAAGGTTTTAAAGTTTTCAAAGAGAGAAAGTAAATTTTGGGAGAGTGTAAAAAAATCTTCACGCCACTTCTGCATCTGATTTCTCTTAAATCATCTGAGGGATCTGTTAGCAAAATTCCAATTGTTGAGGGGTTTCCTTGCAATTTTTGTTATTTACATTTTGACCCCTAAACTTTTAGAAAATTATATTTTGGCCCAAAACTTAAATTCTCATATTAGCTTCATAATTTCTCAAACAATATGATAAATAAACATATTTCCAATGGTACTTATCTCCATTTTCCATAATCCTCACTTTCAGTCAAAATTCCCATTTATTTAGGGTTTTCCTTTATTTTTTTTCCTTTATTTTGAGGTTATTACAAATTAGATCTAAAAAGGTGACCTTATGATGAAGTGGCTCTTCAAACATTAGTTGTTCTTAAGTAATCGAATCTTGATGATTATCATGAGAAATAGCAAATGGATTTGAAAATGTAGGAATATATTAAACTCTATTATGTTCCTTAAAATTTAAGTTTTAAGAATGACTACTCCCACTAATCTCATCATTCTCAAAAAACTGTATATTTTGAAATTTCATAATTCTCGTTGTACGAAATAGGCAATAAAATCTATATCCTTTAGAACTTTTTGCATAATCAATGAAATATCTACTTACTGTTTTTGAAATATAATTTTGTCTCATATGGATCATAAACCCTAACTTTAGTTAGGCATCCCTAAATATGAATGTGTCTTAAATTAGGTTTCCAACCTTTTTATAACTTAAATGGTATTTTTTGAATCGCCTTAATTGAAACTTTATTTAGTACATATGCCATAGTTTTTAGAGCTATACTCCACAAAGATAATAGGAAATCAGAGTTACTAATTATACTTCTCTCCATATCCATCAATGTTCAGTTCCTCCTTTCAGCCACACCATTTGGTGATGGTGAGCTAGGCATTGTGTATTGTGCTACAATACTTTTTTTCTCATGGAACCTTGTAAATAAATCTAGTAACTATCCCTTTTTAGTATATCTTCCATACAATTTACCACATCTATTTGACCTTACAATCTTAATTTGTTTACCTAAATGTTTCTCTACTTCTGCTTTATAGGCTTTAAAAGTATCTAGTGCTTTAATCTTATCATAAAGCAAATAGAGATACATCTATTGTAAATATTCATCAATAAAGGTAATTAAATATTTTTTTTACCATTAAAGCACATATCATGTAGTCTTGAAAGATCAATGTGTATGATCTCTAATACATCAAAATTCTTCCTGGTATCTTTTTTGGACTTGTTAGTTTACTTTCCCTTAATGCAATATAAACAAGTACTAAATTCAGTAAAGTTAAGATTCTCAAAGACTCAATCATTTACTAATCTCTTAATTTTGTCAATAGATATTTGACCTAATCTTGTATGCCATAACATAAAGGTCTTCTTATTTATAACACTATGCTTAATGTCAATATTATTACAATGCATAGTTGTAAGGCTACAATCAAGGGTAGAATTCAAATGAAGTTTAAATAACCCATAATCCATGATACCATTACTAGTAAGAACATTGTTTTTATACAAACGTAAGGTATTATCAATGTAACTAAAACTAAAACTACAAGATAAAGTCCTAAAACTAAAAAAGGGTTTCTTGAAAAAGAAGGAACATAAAAAGTTCTTTCAAGGTCTAATACAAAGCCAGAATCAAGAACAAGTTTATAGGTTCCAAACACCTCTACATGTGAACTTATCTTGTTTTCGGAATAAATGGAACATTCACTTTTGGTCGGTTTTCTGTGGTTTAGAAAGCCCTGCATAGTATTGGAAAAATGGATTATAGAACCATAATTGATCCACCAAGTATTGAAAAAATATACTATGGAGATGAGATTAACCTTTCTTTTAAGCCAATGCTTGGATTTAATACATGTATTCTTTATATGTCATTTCTTCTTACAAAAGAAGAATTTGACATCGCCTTTATTAACTTAATTAAGAGGCACTTTACTCTTTCTTAGATTATTTTTTATCATGAGTCACCAAATGTCACTTTTAATCATTTCTTGATTTAGTCTCCCTTCCTCTTGTACACAAATGGTCAAATGTTTATTAAGTGACCATTTATCCTTATGTGTGTTATAAGATATCTTAAAAAGGTCCAAATTGAGGAAGAAGTGAGTTAAGGATGAAATGAAAAAAAATGACTTAGAAATATCAATCTCCAAAGATTTCAATTGAGACATTATGTCCCACCCCTTCATAATGTGCTCACACACACCATCAATGCCATTAAACTTCATGAAACACAATTTTTTCATCAAGGTATTTGCTAATGCCTTGTCTAAATATCTCAAACTAATTTTGAATAACTTTGAGATATTCCTTTACTTTAACACATTCAAGGATAGATCCACAGATACTTTTCTCAATATAAGACTTAATAAACATCAAACTCAAGCAATTATATCACCCTCAAAAGTCATATGATGTTTTCTCATCTTGAGTGCTTGATTCTGTTAGTTTTTGTGGTTCATCCACTCGAAGTGTTAAATCAAGGTGCATGTACCTCAATATAAGGATAATTTTTTTCTTTCCAATCAGAATAATTATCACCACTTAAAAGAACAATATTTGAGGAATCAAATATTGGGATAGATAAAGTTTGAACTACTACAAAAATAAATAACAAGCTTACTACTCATACAATGAAACCAAATATGAAATATTTACCCACGTAAATAAATCTAAACAAATCAATCAACATGTCATTATAATCTTTTTTGTAGATTTAGATTATAACACGCAAATGATTTATTTCTTTATAATGTGATTAGAACGTGATCTATAAATAATTATTTAGGCGTGTGGACAACTAGAATTTAAGTATATCAATGTTACTATCCCATCTTAATTAATCACTTAATTATAATAATTACCGTGTGGAGATTAAATTTTTATATATCCATGATTAATTACAATTATTGATATCATTAACTTTATATAACTAAATTTAACATCACTTAATATATTTTGTAATTAAAAATGTTTTGGCTATTATTTAACTACTCAAATGTCAATTTAACATCAAAATTATTGGCTGAATTTTATGTCAATAATCAATTCTTTATATTTAGAAAAATTAATATATGCATATAAAATTAAGTATGCATAAATTCTTAAATAAATATGAAGGATTAAATAAAATGAAAAATAAAAAATAAATTTGCATATAAAATCCCACATAACATCAACAATTACTATAAATAAAATTATGGCTTTACCATTCTTGAATATGTTGACAATTGAATTTGTGAAGATGTGCTACAATTTCAAGGGACATGGGTTCAAATCCTACCAAATGGGTGTGACTTTTGTTTTCAGAACACACCAGTGACTAGACTTTCAAACATGCATCAAAACTCGATATCAAATAAAGTCTAAGCCACTGTTATTATATAATTAAAGCAAAAAGTAACATAACCTTAAATTTCATTCACCAATTAGCAACAATAAATAAAAATTATGTAATATATGTTGATGTAAAATTGGAATAAACCACATTCATTATGCTACATAAATATTCCAATTCACAAAATCAACATATAACATTCTTATATTTCTTATTTGAAATTTTAATGGAATCAAAAACTTGATTAGAAATATGGCTCTTATACTAAATGTAAGCCATAAATGTGCATAAATTGTAATAATCTAAAAGCGAAAGTCTCAAGAACATACATCCAGTCATAATAATCAGATTCTTCAGAAATACAATCATCATATATAAATCAGAATAGAGAGAATTTGTCTAGTCTATTCAAGATGTTAATCTGTGTAGTTGATGGAGAATCACAAGTTTCTTATAGACTAGATAACTTTATATCAAAAAAATATTTTCTGAGTGTTTCATTGTATCTTTCTTCCTATAAAAAAGGGGTATTTATAATTGATGAATAGTTTCTATAACCACTCTATACCTTTTCACATAGGGACACTTACATAGGGATACTTTTTCACATAGGGACACCTTTTACATAGGGACACCTTTTTACATAAAGCCACTTTTTTATATAGTGTTACCTTCTCATATAGGGAGATAACCACCACATAAAAATGGGCCACATATATTTTTGATATAATTAACAAATACATTAGAGTCTTAACCCTTTGGGTCATTTCTCCAATGCAAGAAAAATCTAAAGAAAATTTATATCTACATTAGTGATATTCATGCAATTTTTTACAAAAGAAGGCAAACTTCTATAAAAACCATTTATAAGTATTGAATGCTAGAAAATTTTGTATTACTTTCCAATGACTAGGCTAGTTGTCGTTTTTGGTTTTCCCTAAACTTTACCTATTTTTTCCTTTCTTTTTCTTCTTCTCCTCCTCCTCATTCTTCTCTTTTCCTTATCTCTCTAACTGAAATCTTCCAATTGCTAGATTAGGGAGAGAAATAAAAGGAGGAGAGAGAGAAAAGAAAAGGAAAGAAAAGAAGTGAAATAAATAATAAATAAATTGGTCCTAATGTAGGACTTTTTGTCATAGCCTATTGTCAACTCAATAAGTTATATTCTACATTGCACCATGCCAATATTTTTATTAAGAAAATTGATAAAGTTAGGTCTAAGGACTAGATTAAAAATGTTGTTTTTAAAATGTTAAGGACTTTTTAAATAATTTTTTTAAAAAAAGATTAAATTACATTTTTATTTAAATATAAGGGACTAAAATAAGACTTTATCCCAAAAAAGAAGAAGGAAAAATCCATGTGAAGTCACTTCAACACATTAGCATGCCACTCAATTATTCGCATCCAACTCATATCTAATTTATATGAAAAAAAAAGAATTATTCCTAAAACTCTAAGTCCTAAATCTCAAACCTTAAACCTTTGACCTTTAACCATAAAGATTAAACCCCTTGAAATATTTAATCCATAAACCCTAAAACCCCAAACCCCTAAGTCCCAAATCTCAACCCTCAAACCTCAAACTTCAAAACCCCAAATGCCAAACCCTAAACAAAAAAATCTTAAACTCAAAACTCTAAATTTCAAAGATCAAAATCCTAAATCCTAAATCTTAAACCTTAAACCATAAAACTCTAAATTCAAAACTCCAAAACTCAAAACCCCCGAAGCCCTAAACTGTAAACTTAAAATTCTAAACCCAAAACCATAAAACACTAAACTCTAAATCCTAAATCATAAACCTTAAACAGTAAATCGTAAAGTCCTAAACACTATCATGTTTTATATATATATATATATAAGAAGATAAAATACACGTTAAGGTTTATAATTTTAGGGTTTAGGGTTTAAGATTTAGGTTTGTGTTCTATACTTTTGGGTTTAGGGTTTATGGCTTTAGGATTTTGAGATTTTAGGTTTGTAATTTGGAGTTTTGGGGTTTGAGATTTGAGGTTTTGTGTTTAGAGTTTAGGGTTTTAGGGTTTTAAAGTTTGAAGAATGGGGTTTGAGGTTTTGGTGTTTAGATGTTGGGTGTTTAGGGTTTAATGTTTAGGATTTGGGGCTTTGGATTTTTGGATTTTAAAGTTTCAAGTTTTGGGGTTTGAATTTTGGGTTTGGGATTTAAAAGTTTGGTGCCCAAGAGTTTAGGGTTTCAGGTTATGGGGTTTCAAGGTTTGGGGTGTGTGGTTTTGGGGTTTAGAGTCTTGAGGTTTAGGAAATGAGGTTTCAACTTTAGATTTATGGATTTTGGTTTTGGGATTGAGGTTAGGGATTTGGAGTTTGTGGTTTTGTGGATTTTAGGTTTAGGGTTTTGAGGTTTAGTGTTTGTAGTTTTAGGGTTTGGGTTTCAAGTTTAGGATTTTGAACTTTAAGATTTGAGATTTATGGTTTAGGTTTTGGAGTTTAGGATTTGGTGTTTAAAATTTAGAGTTTGAGGATTAGGATTTGGAGTTTAGGGCTTGAGGATTTTGGGTTTGTGCCTTTATGGTATAGTGTTTAGAATTTAAAATTTTGGGTCTAGTGATTAGTAGTTAGGGTTTTAGAATTTATGATTTAAGATTTTTACGGGGTTCAGCTTTTAGGGTTTAAGGAGTAATTGTTTTTTTCTTCTTCTTTCATATGAATTAGGTTTGATTTGGATGCTAATGGCTAGTATGATGGGCATCCACGTTGGTTTTCTTTTCTTTTTTTATTTATTTTTATTTCACTTGCGAGCATGGACTATTTAGGTACAATAGGCTTACTAATGTGTCAAAATGGCATTCATGTGTGATTTATTTGTGGGCACGAGGGACATTAAAGGACATGAAAGCAAAAATAGATAACTAACTTAACTGATGGAGCATTTGCACGCATTTGGTAAAATGGGAGGGACCAAATTCATATTTGAAATTTTAAAGAGACTAAATTGATCTATTTCATAGGATATAAGGACCACAAATGCATTTAACCCTTTGTCTTTTAGTGCTTTTTTCTGTAGTAGTCTTCTTTTTAGTGTGAGAGTTTTCTCCTTTATTTTGTGGAAGTTTTTTCTCTTTTCATAGTAAGTGTTTGGCTATCAAATTTTGAAACCTTCACATTTAAAGCTATGTTCTTCTTATTTAGCTATTGTTGGTCTTCTATCTAATGGACAACAGTGCTATGATACTGTCTTTTGTGATGATACTGGTAATATCCAACACGTAAATTTTATGCGAGATACAAGTTTGCAAATCATTCCCTCTGTCCTATAGTGGAATGGGAGAAATGCCTTATCTTTGCATTGAGAAATATGAATAATGATAAAGAATGAATAGAACTTGTTGCCCACCTTCTTTGATGCCTTTGGAGGAATCATTTTTATATTATTTACTGTTCAACTATATTTGATTTTTTTGTTTTTTATTTCGGTTGAATGTGTACTTAGAGTGGTTAAGATAAATTTCTACATCTTTATTCTGTGGGAATCACATCTCATCTTTCATTTTTATGAATGACAAGAAAGCTGTCTTTTCCAAAAAAAATTAAGGCTAATTGAAAAGAATTTGAACGTGAAAAAAAAACCATATGTTTATTAAGGAAGTTCACCAATAACAATGAAATTTCAAATTATGGGTGAGAGAGGAATATAGTTATTCACTACTATGAACGCGTGGAATAGGGACGAAGATATAACGATGATCAACCAAATCGTATCTAAACCTCGAGTATAAGGACGATTTTCTAACCGTCGTTATGCCATAGATATTAACAACGGTTAAAAATTAACAATTGTTACTTTAGTGTTTAATGGGGATCATTGGGATATAACGACGGTTTTCAAAAACCGTCGTTATTTTACGGTGGTTTCATGTTGAACCATCGTCAATAAATGACGGTTTGCATAAATCATCGTTAAACCGGACTAAGTCCCTATAAACGGTCCATTTACTGTCATGAGATAACAGTGGTTCAAGCTAAACCGTCGTCAATTGATGACCGTTTATCAAAAACCGTCGTTTCCTCATGATGGCAAATGGTTTGTTCACGGAGATTTGGTCTGGTTTAATGATGGTTTACACAAATTGTCATTATACCATGCGCCATTTTTACGATGTTTGTGTTGTTAACCGTCGTTGAATCTGGTTTTAACGACGATTTATTTAAAAGCCATCGTTAAAGTAAGTTTTAACGACGATTATATTAATTGTCGTTAAGTCATGCCTTTTCCTATAAATTTGTTTCCCCGCTTTCATTTTCATTGTGCAATTCCAAAAACTCTCTTTCTCTTTCTATGAGAAGACTGTTTGCTAAGTTATTTGACTTTGTGGCTCAAAATTTCTTATTTTTACTTAAGGTATGCAGTTCAATACTTTTATTATTGTGAAATATTATTTTTTATATGATGCAAGTTTGAATTAATTTGCTAAAATAATTATTCTTTTTATTTTTGTGAAGATCCTCCACTTATTTACGGACATTTGTGATTTGCAGTTTTTTTGATATTACTGAAGGTGTGTATTTTAATTAATTTGATGTTGTGAACTTTTTTTTTTGTATACATTGAATGTTTGAATTAGTTAACGGCTTCAAATTAAAATATTTTATTAGAAATTGTATGTTTTGTTTTTAGTAAATTGTTTCATTATATTATGTAGGTTAAATATATTTTTTTATAAAATAAAATTAGGAGTAGGAATTATTTAATATTCATAATTGTTATAATAATATTATGGGGTGACTATATATTGGCTATGAAGAATTTATTATTTACAATGAATAACATAATTATTAAATTAAATATATTATATTCATAATTATAAGATCGAACGGATTAAGTTAATTAGGGAGTAAAAAATAAATTTAAGTTACATAAAAAGTTAATTTTTGTAATTGTTATGAAAAATTAAAATAGAAGCATAATAACATATATATTTTAAAAAATAATAGTATTAAAATTAATTTATATATACCAAAAATAGTTATTATATTAATAAACATAATTAAATACTACACATAAATACTATGAGAAAATTTAATACATTTTTTACATTTATACGACAAATGAGTAAGAAATTTTCTAGAGTAGATTAAAAATGTTAATGATAGCTTGTCGCATTAAATTAAAAATTTTGTAATCAAATGGATTAAATTAATTAGGAAGTAAAAAATAAACTTAAGTTGCATAAAAAGTTAATTTTTGTAATTGTTATAAAAAATTAAAATAGAATCATAATAATATATATTTGTTGGTAAATAGTATTAAAAATAATTTAGATATAACAAAAATAGTTATTATATTAATAAATCTAATTAAATACTATACATAAATACTATGATAAAATTTAATATATTTTTTACATGTATATGATAAACGAGTAAGAAATTTTGTGCAGTATTAGATTAAAATTGTTAATGATTGCTTGTCGCATTAAATTAAAGTTTTTGAAATTGAATTATTTTGAATTAGTTTAAATTAAACATATTTAGTTAAGATTAATTATGCAAATTAGATAAGAGTGTTAGCTTGTTAAAAAATTTTAGGATGTTAATTTAATTAAGAATGAAAAGTAAGTTCGTTAGTAAATTGTAAGTATACAAATCAAAAATCTAAATTTTCCTAGTTATGAATATATTAAATAGAGTGAAAATTCATGAAATTCTTTTTTGTTATATTTGTTAATCGTCGAAGAAGGATTAGAATATGAAATAGTACATGTAACAACTCATTAAATAGCGGAGTATTATTTAATTATTTAAATTTTTAATGGTTTCAGACATGGATAAGTTTTGGATCCAGAAATCTGAACACACTCGAGAGTATTTGGAAGGTCTAGAAGGTTTTTTATATTTTGTAAATGTTAACTCGGGTGTCGAAGGTAAAATAATATATCTATGCCCAAAGTGTATATTTAAAAAATGGCAAGCTATGAAGGTTGTGCGCCAACACTTGATCGTCAAGCCTTTCCCACAAGGATATGATTTCTGGACTATGCACGGGAAAGGTCAACAGAAAATCCTGCTACATGACATCAAATAATACCACAAGAGGTGGTGAAATGATCCATTGTTCAGAATGACCCTGTGTAGCACATAGTCCGTGATGTATTTAGAATTCATCGTGAATATGAAAGTATCGATTCTGTGGACATGCCAGTTCCACTGTCAAGAGAAAAGATGGATGAAGGTACGAAATATTTTTTTTATTATTATTGAAGGATTGCCAACAATAACTATATGAAAGTATTGATTCTGTGGACATGTCAGTTCCACTGTCAAGAGAAAAGATGGATGAAGGTACGGAAGATTTTTTTATTATTATTGAAGGATGGCCAACAATAACTATATGAAAGGTATGAGAAATTCTCTAAATTGTCATTTTTGGTGAATTTGTACCACATCAAGTGTTTTTGCGGGAAAGCGACAATGCTATGTCGATGATCCTTGAGTTATTGGTTGACGTCTTCCCATATACAAAAATTCTAGCTTCATTTTACGAGGCTAAGAAAATCATTAATAAGTTGTGGCTGAATTACAAAAAAATACATGCATGCAAGAACGATTGCAGGTTATACTGGGGGGAGGATGAAAATAGAGATGTTTGTAGTAGGTGCAGCGCACCAAAGTAGAAACTGAAAAAGAAATGGGAGAAGCGGAAAAATGTGGCTAATAAAATCCTCATATACTTTTCACTCAAGCCACGATTGCAAATATTTATATCTTCTAAGATTGCTGAATATATGAGATGATATTCCACATACAGAAATTGTGATAGTATGGAAGAGATTGGACTTTCTAAATCCTCAATTTGCATCATATTCGAGGAATGTGGGTTTAGGGCTTGCCACTGATAATTTCAATCCATTTGAGAACTTAAGTACAAGTTACAACATATGGCTAGTCGTATTGATCCCTTACAATTTCCCTCCTTGGATGTGCATGAAGCAGAGTTCTTTTATGCTATCAATGATAATTCCAGGTAGAAAGGCATTGGCAAATGATATAGATGTATTTATGCAACCACTGATTGAAGATTTGAAGGAGTTATGGTTTGCCGATGTGTAGACTTTCTACAACCACATGCATGCAACTCTTCTGTGGACAATAATTGATTTTTCTAGCCTTGGATATTTATCAGGTTGGAATACTCGTACTGGATTGGCTTGTCCATACTGTAATTTTGATTCAACTCCTGTGCGCCTACCTCATAGTCAAAAGTGGTGTTTTATGGGACACCGTTACTTTCTAAACTCAGGTCATAAATTTAGGATGGCCCACAGCAGGTTTGATGGGACAGAAGAAAGAAGAAATCCTCCTCTGCAACTGAATGGTGTAGATATCTTAAGACAAATTGATGATATTAATATTGTATTAAGAAAAAACATGGAACATGAAGGTCGAGAATAGAAGACTCGAGGTCACGGTGGGGTTAAAGGCAAGACTTAATAATGGCGTAAAAAAAGTATATTTTTTGAACTTCTGTACTAGGCGAACAATTTGTTGCGTCATAATTTTGATCTTATGCATATTGAGAAAAATATATATGACAATATCCTCTATACTTTACTCAATGACACTGGTCGTTCAAAAGACCATATCAATGCACGAAGAGACTTACAGGAGTTAGATGTGAGGTCAGAGTTGTGGCCAGATGAAAACAGTAAATATCCATCTACCTTGTTCACGTTGATAAATTCAGGTAAGGATATTTTTCTCAGAACACTAAAGAATATATTTATGCTCGACGGATATTCTAGCAATATCTCTAGATGCATTCATTTAAGTTAGCGTAACATTGGAGGGTTGAAAAGTCGTGACTGTCATATTCTTATGGAACAACTATTACCCTTAGCCATAAGGAAGGCACTTCCTGAGCAGGTGTCTGCAGTTCTGGTCGAGTTTTGTTCATTCTTTCGACAAGTTTGTTCTAGAGTTTTAAATGTCAACGAATTTGACCAACTTCATAATCGTATTATTACAACGTTGTGTCATCTGAAGATGTTATACTTGCCTTCCTTCTTCATAGTTGTGATGCACTTAATAGTTCACTTGGTCCAGGAAACTAAGTTAGGCGAACCAGTCCAATATCGTTAGATGTATCCCATTGAAAGGTAAAAATCAAAAACACCCATATCAATGTTATCTTTCACTTTTTCTTTTTGTTTCTCAAGTTTCATTTAGTTAATGTATGTTGTACAAATACTTGGGTAAGCTTAAGTTATTCGTTTGAAATAAAACAAGGCCAAAAGGCTCAATAGTCAAGTCATGTGTTGTAGGAGAAGTTCTAATTTTTTGTTCAAGGTATTTGGAGGGTGTAGAGACGATCTTCAATTGTCCTATTCGGGTTGGCGATCAACCTGATGTGGGGACATCCGATAGGGATAGCTTGTTTCCACAAGTAGGAATGTCAGTAGGTGGGTTTGAATATTTCAAACTTTCTCTGCAGCAAGTGTTGCAAGCCTATCGCCATGTCTTAACAAACTACAACGAAGTTGATACTTACCTACACTGAGTAAACTAAAACTTTTTGTTGCATTAATATTTTCCTAGCTGATATGTAACAATAATTTTGTGTTTCATCCTTGTTGTATAGAGAATTTAGAGAATACGTAAGGCATAACTTACGAAGTCGAAGTCGATCATCTTTCGAGATAGATAAAAAAGTTCACAGGGAGTTTGTCTCTTGGTTTAATTGTCATGTAAGTATCCAATTGATGATTAATTTGTATTTGCAGTCCATCATGAGCACAACGCACAACTTCATCTTTTTTTTTATATTGCAAATGATGGCAATGAGACTTTGTCTACTAATTTAAGATTTCTTACACTTTGGCCACTGGATAGAGCACACCGATACAATGCATACAATGTAAACATATTCAAATTCTGAACGTTAGAGCGAGACTAAGGGTTAACAACTCAAAATAGTAGAGTTTACAGTACTTTTGAGATGAGAAGTTATGCAAATAGTAGTGACAGCAAAATGCAATTCGGTAAAGTCCCGTATTATGAAAAATTATTGGATATTGTAGAATTGAATTATCATAACTATTTTATAGTCACTTTATATAAGTGTATGTGGGCCAATACAACTACATCGAGGGGTATTACAACAAATGACTTCAGGGTGACATCTATTGAATTCTCACGATTGATTTATACCGGTGAAAATAACGACGATGAGCCATACATCCAAGTATCCGAGGCTCACCAATTATACTATGTAGAAGATGCGATTGACAACAAATGGAATAGGGTGGTACATTTAAAACCCCATGACTTATACGAGATGGGCGAGGACGATGATAATTTTTTATATGAGAGTGATCTATTGTGTGCTCAAAATTTGAAAATATTATTTCTAGAAGAAGTGAATCTATGTTTGTTATAGTATTAACTTGAGACTACAGTTATATAAAAATATTTTGTCTTTACTTATGAACAATTTATGATTGTTACATATTATTATAGCTCTTCTTATTATTCTTACTTATGGTTATTTAATTTTTTGTAACTTGTCTTGAGAACTTATGTTACTAATTTTGTTCTATTAGGAATTGTGAGGATGAAGAGGGCTAGATCATTGTTCATAGGCAGGGCAGGTGCGTCGTCTAGTTCATATAGGTCTGTTGCCCAGCCAGGATGACAATGTGTAGTCAGAGGTTGTCCCGTCTACAATACCTTCTTCTGACTCTCGGGCGACGGAGTCAGATGCCATCCCATCCATAATCCCTCTTCCTGATGCTCAAGCACTGGAGGTCAATTTTAATATCGACATAGACGACCTGTTCACCGATGTAGAGGAGGAGCGTCAATCCACTCAACAGGAGTGTAGGCGCAAGAGGAGTTGGACAGTTGACGTCATCGATAAGTATTGCAAAATTCTTGTGTATATAATAATTAACACACAAGTATTGAGCTAACACGATTATTTTATCTTTTAACAGATAGGATCAGACAAGTGATGCCCAAAAAGTTGAATGTCCATGACATCTGGGCACTACCCCATTGGCATAAGTTGATTGTCTAGTTCAACGGCACCCTCAATCCCATCGGAGACAGCGGTGGTCTCCTTGGTGTGTTTTTCAGCACCATAGGGGATAACTTCTGCTTCTTTCCTATCTTATATAGAGATTGGAGGAGCATTCTAGAAGATTACAAGACGAAAGTGTTCGTAAACACAATACAAGTATGGACTGTTCATTCTTCCTAATTACGCTGGATTATTTTTTATGTTTTACTGACATTTGTACTTTCTTCTATAGACACACTTTAATGTGTTGGGCCTTCACAAGAATTTTATTTTGCAGTCACTTGGAGCGAAGTGGAGAGCCGCATGTTACAATGTGTTTCAGCTGAAGTACGATGGGCTGAAGACTAGGGATGAGTTGCTCAATGATGTCTCATCTGGCATCCCACGTGAGCAGTGAGCTACTTTCATTGGCTACCGACTTGAAGCGAAGTCCAGGGTAATTACTTATATCCATTTCTGCATATATTTTATTTCTCAAAAGGTGTGATCAATTAAATTTTTTATGTGATTTATTAGGATGTGACTGTTCAGAATAGGCAAAATAGAAGATGTATGACGATGTCACATACCACTGGATCGAAGAGCATTGCACGTAAAATGGTTGAGCTGGTAAGTTTTCCTTTATCAATATCTTATTTTATTTTTAATAAAATATTAATTAACATAATAAAAATTTCATTAATTGTTAACATTTTCAAGAGGCTGAGGTTTGGGGGCCTGGTGACTTGCGGCGATGTATGGTCAAGCTCACACTCTGGGCCTTCGTATGAGGAGTTGTAGACTAAGGTGGCTCGCTTGAAAGTGGCAATAGAGAAGCGAGACGTCGAGAAGTAGTGATCAAAGGCTGAGCAAGAGGCGCGTAACGCTGACATCGCAGCACGACAGAGACAGATAGAGACAGCTATGACGTTCTTGCTCCAAAACGTTTAGGGACAAGTGCCGCCTGAAATTGTACTTTCTCTTAGTGCAAGTCCTAGGATAATTTCTCAATAATAAACTCTATAAACAATGGTTACTATTAATTTATTTAATTTCAAAATGCTTACATAACGAAATTATTTTTTAGGTCCTTAGTGATAATGGCAGTGGACATCAGCCTGATCAACCCCCACAGCCCGAGTTCATGAGTCTATTGTATATCATATTTTTTTGTAATCTCTATAGGTTGTAAATTGTAATTTTAACTTCCGAGTGACTATTAATTTTTTGTTCACAATTTATTTGTTATGTGATTTGCATCAGATTATTATTTTTATATTCAAAGTGTCGATATATGCTAATATATTTGATAAAAAAGCTAACATTACAAAATAATTCGCATTCATAATTGTCAAAGAAAATATATATTTCAAATTATTAAACAGAAGAATTGTAATACAAAATTAAACTAAAATGTAAATTAAGTGGAATAAAAAAATTTATAAGTATTAACGACTGTATTCCAAACAGTCGTTAAAACATAGTCATAACGACAGTTTAAAAACTGTCGTTACTCCTTGTCATTAAGACAGATGCTAGCAATGGTTATGTAAATTTTCGCTATGGTTAGACCTAACGACGGTTACCTAATTTTCGCTATGACGAGTCCTAACGACGTCATTTCCACGATTGATCAAAATCGTCGCAATGCACATGGTTCCACAACATTTTTTTCAACCGTCGTTAAGGGGTTTAACGACGGTTAAAATCGTCACTAAATACACTAAAAAATCGCCGTTAAATCTTTTTTCCTTGAAGTGTTTAAGAAGTTCATCAATAACAATGAAAAGTCAAATTATGTTGATGCTTACCTATTCGTAGATATAAGCGATAGAGTTATCTTTTAGCATATACTATAACTGAAAATTCAAATTTATTTATTTTTTGTTGAAGTTTATGCATTTCAATATATTTTTTAAAAATGTTTGATCTCCACCAAGATGTATTTGTAGGAAATTAAATTTTAGCTAATTAAAATTTTTCATTTTACTAATTTTAGGCTAATAATTAAATTTTATTTAGCAAGAATATGCCCCACATAAATATTAATGACCAAATAAGAAAATTTCTAGTGTCATTATATACAAAATGACATTGTATGGCCAGTCAAATTTAAAATTGTATGTCATTTAAAATAAATAGAGGGCAACTAATCAAAGTTTATATGTATACAATTAAGTATTAGTGCCTTTAAGTTTTTTTTTTTGTTTTTTTTTAAGTGAAATAAGTTAAAAATTATTTTAATTTTATGTTTTGTGTTGTAGGATTAAAGAAAGAGAAAAATGAGAAAGAATAAAAAAAAATCAAAGAAAAGACAAAAAAGTATGAAAAAAAATCAAGGCAGAAGGCCCAATATTGAGGCCCTGGTAATTCAAAAAATACAAAAATATTCAAGAAGGAGTGCCACAGGACTGACTTTGTACAACTTACAACTCAGAGTGTATATATATTGATTTCCATTGTGTTTATTTTATTAAGTATATGCATATTTTTGAAATTATCTAATCTTAACTATGAATTGCATGGCATATATTAGTGAAACTGTTTAAAATTATGCATGCTTTATACTGTTTTGAAATGGGATTTCCGGAGATCATAAATGATTTATGAGGATGAAAGCAACCTTGAATTTTAATAT
The DNA here is from genome assembly GCA_037074535.1 of Gleditsia sinensis. Taxonomy (NCBI): domain Eukaryota; kingdom Viridiplantae; phylum Streptophyta; class Magnoliopsida; order Fabales; family Fabaceae; genus Gleditsia; species Gleditsia sinensis. The sequence goes on from CM073474.1 coordinate 6,983,936, forward strand.
ACACTTGTATTGAATGAAAATCCCATGTACATGCCTATTTAATCAGGCGCGATTTCTAACTCATGTTTGATGTTCACCTTAATAAAGGCCGATCGATCCCAGCATACATGTTTGTCTACACTCATGTGTAATAAAATATTTATTTATTCAAATTTGAAGTTTAAAGTATTTAAATTTCATTGAAGATCACCTCCTTTGGTAGGACTTAAAGCAATGAGAGTACATTCAAAAAGCATAACCTGCTAGGTGAGAAAATCTTAAGATTTAAGTACCATCTTAAGTATCAATAGTTACCCAATATGGGACATATTATACTTTCCCGCTCTCCTTGCCATCAGGTTGATACAACTTTGTGGGGGGAGCTTCGAGCATCTGTCTGTTTTACGAAAGTACTTTGCAAACGTTTATCCCATTGCTAATGTTAAAGATTGCCAAGTTTACTAGGGTTGTTAAAGGAACATTATTGCTTTTTTTTTTTATAATTAAAATATCCATCAATTAAATGATCCTTATTTTCAATAAAAAAAATTATATATGGAACTCATTGATTAATGAATCATGGTGAGCACTAAATAAACTTTCTTTTATATTAACAAAAGAGTTATTAACAAAGCTCATAAAAATGAGCACACAAAAAAAAGTAGGGAAAAAATAGGTCATCAGATCTCCTTGTAGAGATCTTTTCTTTGCTTGAAACAACAAAGGTAAACTAAACCTGGAGCATCAAATTTAGATAATTCCCCACTAAGCGAAAAACAACAACAAGAACCGAACAAAAATGGACAGATAAAATCCATATAGGTTACTTCATTTGTTCATTCCAGTTGCATTCTTCACAGCATCAGCAGCTCCTTGTGCCTTAGCCATCATCTGCTGACCAGCCTACAGATAATAAAACATTAATTAATTAGCATTACTCATGCGAGTTCATTTTATAAATAAAGGAAATGTTAGCCTAGACCTTGACCATCCTTTTCACAAAGTAAACATTAACTGCTACCTGAGACTCAAGGATTTAAATTGTGGTTACGGTGGCAGTTATGTTAAATGCGGGTAAATACAACAATGTGCAAAGAAATACAATCATTGTAAACCGCAATTTAAAACCTTGTTAACATCCATATTGAAAATCACACCCTTATCCATCTATATCAAAACTCTGATGTTGACAAAATTAAATATGGGAACCTCTTGCATGGATTCTTTGGTGGACTGAGCAGCATTGCTGGCCTTGTCGATCATGTTGTTAGTCTTCTCCTGTAACACACACAAATCATTTAAATTTATAATGAGTAAGGAAGTCAATGCCCCACACCATTGGAGTTATCAAAACTAAGCATTCAAAGAGAATAATAATAGCATAGAGAAATTAACAAGACCTGAGCTTGGCCCTTTGCCTCTCCAGCATGGTAGCTCATCTTGTTGGAGTCCATTTTCTTTGATTAAGTTAAGAGATGAAGGGGATTATTAAGAAATATTGTTTAAGCTTTGGATGCAGATTATAGCTCCTACACTGCTTATACTTATATAGTTTTCATTGAGGCGTGTGTGATCCAAACGTTTGTTTTCCGGGAAACCTGTGATGCTATTTTCAAGGAGAGACATTTAGAACGGTTGACCAGGGAGAGCTGTGAAGGAGGATTCATTGCTCTGCTTATTTGTTTCCTAATTCTTGGACAATTCAGAAGGAAGCCCTCTCGCATCTCTAGTTCTCTATTTTCTTGTCTGATTAAATGAATTCATTAGCGCTATAATATTAGCTCAGAACTTATATTACAGTTTTTCTTACATTCATTATTCATTGTGCAATGATGGAGTCGAATTAAAGAATCTAATTTACTTTTTATTTTTTGAATATAAAGAATTTTAATTTTAATATGATGCTATTTCTCCAAAGTTTTTACGTACCATGGCCCCGTTTGGTATGCTGTACAAGGCCTAATTGTATAAGTTTATACAATACAGTTTGCTTTTCATTTTTTGACTAATATAATATAGTTTATCAGGTGTTTGGTATACCCGCCGTATTGTATAAGCTTATTCAGTCTATTGGCCAAAAAAAAAAAAGAGTTAATTCTCTTAATATAGTGATCACCATATAATTTAATAAAGCCATCCCTTGGCTGATCATGTTGGATTGTATTAGTACTGAATTCAAAAATAAAAGAAAAATATCAAAATTACCTTCAAACATCACAATACCTCTTTTTGTTCAAATCTCTCTTTCCAACCTATTTCTTCTTCATCTCCCATCCATACAAGACTCAAAGGACTATCATTGTCGAGTCTGCAAAAGATGTGTTCTAAAAAAGGATCATCGCTGATTGTGGATAAATAATTGTGTTGGTTATTAGAATTATAAGGCATTCTTTGTTCTTGCATTATATGCTACCATTGCAAGCATTCATTCTATAGCCATATTCATAGGCAGTGTACTTCGAAAGAACTAGGAGTCATTTCATATAATAATTTCAAAACCAAGTATCTTTAGACGAGATTGTCAAAGAAGCTACTAGAGTTCAAACAGACATAGTCATCATGTAACTCAAAATATTTTGATAGATAATGATGGGCCAGCAGAGATATTTTCATATTCTTTTTGGTTTGATGAGCAGACTTGATTTCGTCCAAAATTGTAGAAATAAAAAATTATAGGGTGATCACTTGGGAGTTAGTTGATCTTCCACGAGGCGAGGTTACTATAGGATACAAATGGATATTTACAATTACATATAAGTCAAATGGCTCTCTAGAATGGTATAAAGCTTGGCTAGTAGCCAAGGGCTTCACTTATACCTATGGCAGTGGAGACTTTTTCCCTAGTTGTAAAACTTAACTCATTAAGAGTTCTTTTGTCACTTGTTGCTAATCTTACCTGGTCCCTATAGTAGTTGGATGTAAAAAAAATACATTTATGAATGAAGATCGAAAAGAAGAAGGGTACTTGGATACACTCCCAGGATCCAAAAGGAAGTTTGGCACAAAGGTATGTAAATTGAAGAAGTTCCTATATAGGCTAAAGCAGTCACCAAGAACTTGGTTTGAGAAATTTATCCAGTATCAAGGGTATATCCAAGGGCAAGGTGATCACACAATGTTTTTAAAGTACTCATTGGATGGAAAGATTTTCATACTAATTGTGTATGTGGATGACACAATTCTCACTGGAAATGATGCACTTTAGATGAACTAATTGAAGACTTCCCTCTCAAGAACCTTTGAGATCAATGATTTAGAATCTATGAAGTACTTTCTTAGAGTGAAAGTTGCTTGGTCAAAGAGAGGGATTGTTGTCTCTCGATGGAAGTATGGTCTTGATCTCCTTAAGGAAACTAGAATGAGTGGTTGTAGGCCAATAGACACTCCAATTGATCTTAATCAAAAACTTGAAAAGGATAAAGAAGGGGATCCAATAGATACAGCTCGATACCAAAAATTAGCAAGAAAACATAGTTATTTATTTTATACTTGACCAGACATTGCTTTTGTAGTGAGTTTAGTAACTCAGTTTATGTCTTCACCATACAAGAAACACCTTGAAGTGCTATATCAAATCCTTAGATACTTAAAAAGTACACTAGACAACGATTTACTCTTCTAGAAGACTACACAATAAAATATAGAATACTATATTGATGCAGATTAGGCATGACCAGTTACTAATATAAGATCTACGTTAAGCTACTATACTTATGTTTGGGGAAATCTTGTTACATGGCAAAACAAGAAACAAAATGTGGTAGCTATAAGCAATGTCAAGGCTGAAAATAAAGCCATGACCAATGAAGTCTATAAAATGCTTTGGTTGAAGAGAATTCTCTTGAAGAATTGTGGATGCTTATAGACATACCAATGAAGTTGTATTGTGAACAAAAGTTGCCATAAGCAACAACAAATAACAACAACAACAACTAAGCCTTTTCCCACTAGGTGGGGTCGGCTACATGGATCAAACAGCGCTATAGTGGCCTATCATGGATGAGATCAATAGATAAGTTATTAACTATTAAATCGTTTTTAATAGTTTCACTTATTGTTTTCTTTGGCCTCCCTCTACCTCTAATTATTGGACTATTCTCCATCCGATCAACTCTTCTCACTAGGGCTTCTGCAAGTCTTCTCCACACATGGCCAAACCACCTTAAGCGGGATTCAACCATCTTCTCCACAATAGGTGCTATCCCAACTTTCTCTTTAATGCACTCATTTCTAATCATATCTCTTCTAGTGTGTCCACACATCCAATGCAACATTCTCATCTCTGCAACGTTGAGTTTATCTTCATGTTGTCTTTTAACCGCCCAACATTCCGTACCATACAATATAGCAGGTCTTATAACCGTACGGTAGAATTTTCCTTTAACTTTGAGCGGCACTTTTTTATCACAAATGACACTCGAAGCTTTCCTCCATTTCATCCATCCATCTTGAATCCTGTGGTTTACGTCCTCCTTTACTTCACCGTCATTTTGTATAATGGACCCAAGATATTTAAAACTTGTGACTTGTTTTAATATATAGTCTCCAAATTTCACGTCTACATTCGTATTTGTTCGTCTCTTACTAAAAATACATTCCATATATTCTGTTTTATTTCTACTTATCCGAAAACCATGTGTTTCTAAAACTTGTCTCCATGACTTTAACTTCATATTTATTTCCTCTTTCGATTCACCAACTAAGACTATATCATCTACAAAAATCATGCATTGAGGCCCCAACTCTTGTATATGTTCAGTAACTGCGTCCAAAATCAAGTTAAAAAGATACGGACTCAAAGAAGACCCTTGATGTAGTCCAATAGTTGTGGGAAAATCCTTTGTATCCCTATTTTGTGTTCTCACGCAAGTCGTTATCCCGTCGTACATGTCTTTAATTGCTCGAATGTACGCAATACGTACTCCTTTCTTTTCTAAAGCTTTCCATAAGATCTCTCTTAACACTCTGTCATATGCTTTTTTCAGATCAATAAAAACTATATGCAAATTTTTTCGTCTGCTTTGATACCTTTCCATCAATCTCCGTAGTAAATAAATTGCTTCCATAGTTGACCTTCCTGGCATAAATCCAAACTGGTTCTCTGTAACTTGAGTCTCTTGTCTTAATCTATGCTCAATGATCTTCTCCCATAACTTCATAGTGTGGCTCATAAGTTTAATCCCCCGATAGTTGGAACAATTCTGTATGTCTCCTTTATTTTTATATATAGGGATTAAAGTACTTCTCCTCCATTCATCCGGCATTTTCTTAGATTTCATTATCACATTAAACAACTTAGTGAGCCAACTTATACCCTTCTTTCCTAAACTTTTCCACACCTCAATAGGTATATTATCAGGTCCTACTGCTTTGCCATTATCCATTCTCTTCAGAACTTTCTCTACTTCAAACTCTTGGATTCTATGATAAAAAGTATAATTACGGTCTTCTTCTGCAGTATTAAGTCTGTCAGAGTCGTAGGTCAACTCATGCTCTTCGTTAAAAAGTCCTTGAAAGTAACTCCTCCATCGTGCTTGGATATCATGCTCCCTTACCAAAACATTACCCTCTTCATCTTTAATACATTTCACTTGATCTAGGTCCCTTGTCTTTCTTTCCCTACCCTTCGCAAACTTGTAAATTTTTCTTTCTCCCTCCTTAGTTCCTAAAGATTGATATAATCCCTCAAAAACTCTAGTTCTTGCTTCACTCACAGCCTTCTTAGCGTCTTTCTTAGCCGCTTTATATTTATCCCAATTTTCCTTTTCTTTACATAAGTGTCACTCCTTATAACACTCTCTTTTAAACTTAATCCTATCTTGCACCTCCGCATCCCACCACCAAGATTCTTTACCCTTAGGTCCAACGCCTCTTGATTCTCCTAGTGTCTCTCTTGCTATATTCCTAATCCCTTTGGCCATCTCGTCCCACATATCATTAGCATTTCCTTGGATCTCCAAAAGCCTTTCTTCCTCCACTCTTCTTTGAAAATTCTTTTGTTGCTCATTCTTCAAAGACCACCACCTAATTCTAGGAATTGTTTTCTTACTCTTTCTTTCTACTCTTCTCATAACTCGTACGTCCAAAACTAAAACTCTGTGTTGGGTAGCCAAGCTCTCACCGGGTATGACTTTACAATTTGTGCAGAACTTTCTATCTGATTTCCTTACCAAGAAATAATCTATTTGAGTACTTGCTCCTCCACTCTTGTATGTGATAAGATGTTCAATCCGCTTTCTAAAGCAAGTATTTACTATGGTAAAATTATAGGCTAAAGAAAAATCCAAGATAGTTTTACCCTTTTCGTTCGCATCTCCTAATCCAAAACCTCCATGTATACTCTCGTATCCTTTCGATTCCCTCCCTACATGACCATTCAAATCCCCTCCTAGGAAAATCTTTTCTTCCAGAGGTATTTCTTGAATCAAACTTTCTAAATCCTCCCAAAAAGTTCTCTTGTGATGCTCCTCTAATCCAACTTGGGGTGCATATACACTAAACACATTAAAAATGTTCCGCTCAACTACAATCTTTAAAGCTATAATCCTATCTCCTAATCTTTTCACATCTACGACACTGTTTCTCCACTCCTTATCAACTATTATACCTACACCATTACTAGTTCTTGTTTTGCTAGTGTACCAAAGCTTAAAACCTGAAGAATCTAATTCTTTTGCCTTTTCTCCTACCCATTTAGTTTCTTGTAGACACATGATATTGATCCTTCTCCTAATCATGGTATCAACTATTTTCATTGATTTTCCTGTGAGTGTGCCTACATTCCAAGTTCCAAAACGGATCCTACCCTCATGAACTAACTTCTTTGCCCACACCCGTTCATTAAAGTGTGGGAACCCTTACTTATTTTTCACTACATCTGGGCGCTGATGCAGCGGCCCTTGCTCTTTTGTCACTGCACGCGAGCCATACAGCGCGTTGCTTCCAGGCAACGACCTAGCTTTAACACTATTGCTTCATTTGTCCATGTTCATGCGGTTACGACAAAGTTTTACGTTGGTTGTCGCACGCCTAACACAACCCTCCTCTTTTATCCGGGCTTGGGACCGGCTATACGAATATAGGCTGGGAGAATATAGCTGTTATTACTTTAAAGAGAACCATAAATGGATTGGTGGCCTCCAATCATGAATAAGCAGCTCATTATATATAGGCATCATGCAAAAGGTGGCTTGTTTGGAGGTGAATCAACAAGCACCCGTGTCTGACTGGCAGTAGCATGTGCCAAAAAAGTTGCCATAAGCATTGCATAAAATTTAGTTCATCATGATCGCACTAAGCATTTGAAAATAAACAAATACTTTATAAAATAAAAAATTAATTGTGGAACTATTTATATGCCCTTTGTCCCTTTCATGCAACAAACAGCAAATATCTTTACCAAAAGATTTTTTAGAACTAGTTTTGAGTTGTTTGTAACTAAGTTGGGCATGATAGACATTTATGCACCAACTTGAGGGGTGTGTTGAAATTATTTAAAAAAATAAATTTATGATTTTTCAAATCAAATTAGTAATTAAGGAAATAGATTTAATTTGCTTTCCTATTTTTTAGTAGTTTTAATTTTGATTTCCTATTTTTTAGTCTAGATGTTTCTTGATTTAGTGAGATTTCATTTTATTAGCATTAAAGAACTTCTCTACTATATATATTGTACCTATCTTTTGATGAATGATTAAAGAAAATAAAAATTTCCTCTTCTTAAAAACTTACACCTAGTTTTCTTGGTCCTTTTGTTTTAACTCCTTTAAATTGGGTTTTCACGGTTTCTTAGGCCCAGTATCTAAGTCAACGAAGGACTCTTTTGCACAGGTTTAAATTGTTATCTCTAGGTTCTATTCTAATTCTAGAGTAACTAGGAAAAGAACTAGAAATTATAATTAGTTTTATAGGAAGAAAAGAAAATTAATTAATAAAGTTAATGAAACTGTATATTTGTGGGTATTCAACTGATTTTGGTCATCTGGTTTTAGATATAACAATTAAGGTTAGAGCCAATATCCCTCATCATATTTGTGATATGCCTACTAACATGTCTTTGGATGACTGTTGTGCTTCTTACAGTATCATGGAGATTCACAATTCTAACATTATAGATACTGATGATTTAGCTAGCATGGACACAAATTCGGGTGATGGGTTTGGGTCCACAACAGTCTCCCCCTTTGCCATGACGGTCTTAAGTTGGAATTGCCGAGGTTTTAACAGCTCCTCGACAATTCTTCATTGCAGGCAGCCTCCTTGATTTAGTTCCTGCTTGTGGGAACCCTTTCACTTGGACCTACAATCGAGAGGGGCCAAAGGCAGTGTGGAAACTTGTAGATATGGTTGTTTGTAATCTTTTGTGTATGGAGACTTTTGAGAGAACTCAAGTGCTGAACTTACCTATTTTGTGTAGTCCAATTATAGTTTTTATGGATTATAATATGTGTGTGCTAGACATAGATTATTTCATTTTGAGACCATGAGGCTGATGCATGATGATTGTGATAGTATAGTTAGGAATGCTTGGAATATGAATTCTCGTGGATCTGCTACCTATCGTTTGCATGCTGAATGTGTGAACCTGAAGAGTGTGCTAATTAAATGGAATAGGGAGGTATTCTGTAATATATAAAATAAGATTAAAGCTTTGAATGATCAGTTGAATATGTTGCAGTCTAATATTCAGGTGCCAGGGAATTTAGATGAGAACTAAACTTGAGATTTTGTGTGTTATGGTTGGTCAATGGTGACAAAAACACCAAATATTTTCGTAATATGGTTATAAGGAAAAGGCGTATGAATAATTGTATCTCTTAAATGAAGAATGGAAATGATGATTGGGATTATGATATGGGGAAAATTTAGGGGGTTGCCATGGACTATTTTTCAGAATTGTTTTAAAATGACAACGATTATAGTGTAAATGATACAAATGGAAAGATGAGTCAGTATAATCTGCCTAAGCTCTCAGTAGCTCAGATTGATTTCTTGATAACTTCGGTGTAGTTCTGAAATTCAGGAGTTTATTTTTCAACTAATAAAAGCCTTATAAGGCTCCTGGTTTGGATGGTTCACCAACTTTCTTTTTTCAACACTATTGGGAGGTAGTTAAAGAGGATGTCTATAATATGGTTCTGTCATTTTTCAGCACTGGTTTTCTCTTAAAAACCCTTAATCAAGCTGCCATTACCATGATACCTAAAGGGATTTTTCCTCACTCTTTCAAAGATTATAGACCTATTAGTTTGTGTAATGTAGCATATAAGATTATTTCTAAAATCATGACTAATACGTTAAAGGGGTTCATGGATTCTCTTATTTCTCCCTATTAGAATGCTTTTATCAAAGGAAGACTTATTTCTGATAATATAGTGCTAGCTGCTGGAGCTGTGCATTATATTAGGAGTTCTAGGAGATATAAAACTAGGTGGTGTGCACTAAAGATTGATATACACAAAGCCTATGATAAGTTGCCATGGAATTTTATAAGAGCAGTGTTAAGTATGGAGTTTCCTTATTTATGGATCTCTTATATTATGCACCGCATAACTACTGTCTCCTATAAATTGGTCATTAATGGCAAGCCTTGTTAGAGTTTTCCACCTAGTAGAGGGATTAAACACAAGGGCCCCTCTTATCACTTTATAACTTCATTTTCTGCTCTAATGTGTTATCTAGAATGATTTGTAAGGCTGAGGAGGAAGGAAAAATCTAGGGGGTCAAGATTAGTCGACCAAGTCAACAGATTTCTCATCTCATGTATGTGGATGGCACTGTTCTTTTCTTTAAGGCCACGCCACAGACTATTCAAACTGTCAAGGATATTCTTGATGACTATAGTGGCATGGCAGGTCAGAAGATAAATTTCTCTAAATCTGAAATAGTGTTCAGTCTGAATACCCCACATAAATTTAGGAAGCTAATAGTCGGCATTTTGCATGTCCCAAAATTTTTTCATTTTATATCGAAATGTCAAAAAAGTCTATAAGTTTTTGGCAACTTAAATTATTTAGTGAAGGAAGGATATAGATAACTGTTGTTCTTTGGAAGTCTGAGCTTCCACCTAGAATTGTTCATTTTACATCGAAACTTTGGGGAAATTATCTACCAACTTATGAAGTTTTGCAACAATATCATATGGAGGTGGAGGATATTTACCACTTTTGTTTGGCAAGATAAGGAGAAACGAGATCACTTATTCCTGGAGTGTCCTTTTGCTAGAGCCACGTGGTTTGGTTCTAATTTAGGTCTGAGGGTTGATCATACTCAACCTCTACAAGATGATGCTTGGTTAGACCTATCGTTTGCTCAATTTCAGAAGTATAAAGGGGCGTTTTGGCAAGGTACCTTGAGGTTTGTCTCGCTTTTTACTATATAAGGTTCACTAGAAATGAAGTTTTATTTGAAGGTTTTAATCCTGTTCCTTGCTTGGTGTTGCAGCAAATTACTCGAACTTGGATGGAGTTTTCTGCAGTTTCAAGTTACAGGCCCCAAGTATGCTGGAAAATCAAAGGCCACGGAATAATTAACCTATTTTTATAATATTAATTTCGTCCCTAATCCTCTTGTTCGAGATTTCCATATATTCCTTGCAGGGAAAACGTTGAGGAATAGGCATGAATAGAAGATTTATGTGGCGCTCCTGGTGCATCGTGAATCCCTGTCGGAGATCATTTGGCAGCAAAGGTACTGTGGAAAACCACTGTTGGAACAGATGCTCGAGTTGGGCCGCAAGGTCCTGGTTTGGGTCTGGGAGGAAGGTGCTTGTTGGGTTAGAATAGGAGCGCCATCAATGTTGTTCAGGGCAGTGGCAAAAGCTGCTGAAGGAAATAGCGTTTCAACTCCTTGCCTGAAGGATATTATGGCCATTTCAAGTCATAAGGGTTTGCAGTTGGCCATTAATCAGGGGTATATGAGGGATTTTCGAACCACTGTTATTAAGGGTCTGCAATTTAGTAATTTAGGTTTCTCTTATTCCCTTTTGTAAAACTATTCTTTTGTATTGAAAAAAAAAATTGGGGGAAATATTGGCCCTTAATCAATTACTAACCGTGGTTAAATAAATTTTATTTAATCAAATTTAAAGTTTAAGGAATGTAAATTTTAGTCAAGATCACCTCCTTTCTCTCTCTCCTTAGCATCAAGTTGATACAACTTTTGTGGGTGTGGAGGCATGGAGCATCTATGTGGTTTGCAATAGTGCTTCACAAACATTTATCCCATTGCATGCTTATGTTAAAGATTGTTTAGTTTACAAGGGTTTTAAAGAAATATTATTGCTTTTTTCGAATTAACTTCCATCAATTCTGTGATACTTATTTTCAATATAAATAAATTCTATATGAAATTCATTGATTAATGAATTAGACAACTACATAAGCGGTCTCTTCTAAAACGAAAGAGTTATTAACAAGGCTCATAACAATGAGCACAAAAAACAAAAGCCAAAAAGGGTCAGAACTCCTTGTAGAGATCTCTTCTTTGCTAAAAACAACAAAGGTAAATTAAACCTGGAGCATCAAATTTACATAATGCCCTATCAAGCCAAAAACAGCAACAAGAACCGAACAAAAATGGACAGATAAGATCCAAATAGGTTTAGTTCATTTGTTCATCCCAGTTGCATTCTTCACAGCATCAGCAGCTCCTTGTGCCTTAGCCATCATCTGCTGACCAGCCTACAGAAAATAAAACATTAATTAATTAGCAATATAGCATTACTCTTGCGGGTTCATTTTATAAACAAAGGAAATGTAAGCCCAGATCGTGAACATGCTCCTCACAAAGTGAACACCGTTCAGTGCTACCTAACACTCAAGGTTTTAAATTGTAGTTACAGTCGGGATTATATTGAATGTGGGTAAATACAACAACATGCAAAGAAATACAATCATTATAAACGGAAATCACATATTTGATGTGATCGGAAATGGGGTCGTAGACTGCAATTGGCTAAGACCCATATTGCAAATCACACCCTCATCAATCTATGTCAAAGCTCTGATATTGACAAAATTAAATATAGGAACCTCTTGAATGGATTCTTTGGTAGACTGAGCAGCATCGCTAGCCTTGTCGATCATGTTGTTAGTCTTCTCCTGTAACACAAACAAATCATTTAAATTTATAATGAGTAAGGAAGGCAATGCTCCACACCATTGGGGTTATAAAAAATGAGCATATAAAGAGAATAATAATAGCATAGAGAAATTAACAAGACCTGAGCTTGGCCCTTTGCCTCTCCAGCATGGTAGCTCATCTTGTTGGAGTCCATTTTCTTTGAATCAGTTAAGTGATCAAGAAGATTATCAAGAATTGTTTAAGCTTTGAATGCAGATTTAGTCTCTTACACTGCTAATACTTATATAGTTTATCGAGGCATGTATCACCCTAACATTTGTTTTCCGAGAAACATGTGATGCTATTTTTAAGGAGAGATATTTAGGACGATTGACCAGGGAGAGCTGCAAAGAATTCATTGCTATGCTTGTTTATTTCCTAATTCTTGGGCATTTCAGAAGGTAGCCCTCTCGCATCTTTGATTTTTTAATTCTATTTTCTTGTCTGATTAAATGAATTTATTATAGCCATAATAGCTCAAAACTTTCTTTTGCGTTCTTAGGAAGTATCCTCACACTCTTGGATTAATGTGAGACTAATATTTTTTTGGAGTATTATTGATGTTGTTCCAGCAACCTGCAAAACAAGAAAAATAAGCACACTAAAGAAAAAGAAGTTAATATATTAGGATATGAAAAACCGTGACTCTACGCTGAAGCACGGGAGGGTCGCTCTTCTCAAAATGATTCATGCATTTCAACGGATCCATCATCATTGTCACCCAATGCAATAGGTCTTAAATATGTCACTTCCAAAATACGCTAACCCAATAGCTAGTCATTTGGTCTCTAAACTCTATGTTTTTATATGCTGTAAACACATAATCTGTTTCTTCTTTATATGTTTTCATCTCATTTTCTTCAGAGAAAATAACAAGTATTTATAGGCATAGAAAAACTTCTTTAGGATGCTGTTATTGTTGGCCAATAATGGTTGAGATTTCATTGCTCTATTGCAAAGTTGGCCATAAAAGTTAATGGCTTTGCTAATGAAACGTTATATGGCTTTTAAAAACCAAAACCGTAAGCTTTGATGAAAATGTATGTTTGGTCCTCCATGAACCAGCTTAATGGCCTTTTAAGGCCTTTATAAACCAGCGCAACGTTTTGATATGTTTTGACTTCTTTTTTCTTTTTTCTTTTTAATTATTTATATTTTATAATAATACTTCAACAATCCTCCACTTATTATTATAAAATTATCACACAATATAATGTAAAGTTTTGGATAGAGAACAATTATTATGCACAAATTAAATAGCATTTTGCGTTGAAATTACACTTAACAAAGTATATTTCATGATCCAAAATCAATAATAGTATTCGCCTTGAACTATGACTTCTTAAGGGAGATAAGACATATAATTTGCACGTAATATTCTATGTGTAAGTCCTAGTCTCATGAATGTGTTTATGAGAATATAAAATTTTATTCTTATAGAAAGCAGCCTCACTTCCACATTTACGTAAGTGAATTCTATTAAGAATACTCCTCCAGTCAAGACACCCCACACGTAAGATGCCATGGTCTAGATTCTTTAGCCCATGACTAGTATGAGAGTAAGGGTAGCTCATTTTATAAATCTAAACCTATATAACGCTTCATAAAAATCAAGACTCACTCAATTCAAAACATTAAGGTCATCAAAATTTTCAGAAAATCTTTCCATTAAAAGTTTCAAACATAAAATAACATAATTAAAAAATTTAACAATTATTCAACTAGACCAAAACTAAGATATGAAACAAATACTTAAGCAAAACTGGCATTTAATTTTAACTGAAAACATTATCATCACTTAATAATTTGGAGTTAACTTTAAAGTACAAATATAATATATACAAATAAATAACGAAATCCATCAGGACAAATTGACCTTACCAAGAATATCCTATTATCGAGGCACACCATCTCATTCTATATAATCATGTTTGGAAAATATATAAAAAGAAGGAGTGAGTCTTATGACTCAATTAGTAGATAGCATATACTATAGAAGAATATAATAACCAATATATATAATTTTTCACAGAAGTGTACACTTTAAATCACACTGTTTTTCAATTGTTCTTTTGATAAGGAAAGATATTTAATTGCATATTTAAACATAAAATATTGAGCTGAAAACAATGCTCCCACGAAAAACATTTTCTTAAAACCACATTTCTAGAAGATGCTTTCTCATTCGACCAATATCCTTGAAATCATATATCTTTTGAATTATATTCTTATATGAAATTTTAGTTCATCTATATAAAAAAAAACATTGTAACTGATTATGCTAAAGTATGTCGTTTATAAAGAAAAATATTCGAAAAACCTATTAGAATTTCAAATAGCAATTTAGATAAACACATATAAATATGCATATCTATTGACATATATGTTATTTGAATTTGATTAAATAAAAACACAACAAATGAAAGATTAATAGTTTTTAACAAATACAAATTCAAAATATAAAGAGAAAACTCAGAGCATAAGCAATTCAATACTTCTTCACAAGCCTCTTTAAAAAGAAGAGAAAAGAAGAGAAAGTATTATTTTCATCAAACATTGTTTCATTTGAAAAGAAAATATTAACAGAAAACATAAACTAAATTATCTGATTTTGCTTAAAGTATAGTTTAAGAGAAGAATAACAGATTTAAGAAAGAAATTATATTTAAACTATATTCTTTAAAAAAATTTAGAAAAAACATAATTGTTAATAGTTAAATAATCTTGAAATAATGGTTACAACCAAAATTGTAAATTTAAAAGAAATTAATTTAATAGAAAGTAATAGTTTTCCCTAGTAAAAACAAAAATTTAAAATTCAAAGAGTTTTCACTAACACAAAATTTAAGTCTTAGTAATTATAAGCATGTGAATTTACAAGAAATTAGTAGAAACCTACAATAGAATAATCATATAAAATATTTATTAATATAGTAAGGAATAAACCAAACAAAATAAATAAAGAAGAATAAGAATAAGGTAACTAAAATTAATTTTTTTATTAATTTGTATAGTAAAACAATTCCAACTAAAATAAATCAAGGTAATGTAAAACATATTAAATTAAAACGCATTTTGTTATAAAAGTTTAAGTCATATAAATAAAATTTCAAAAATAGCTCTTTGTCCAATATCTCATAACTTCCATAGAAATGGAAAAATTTGGAATCACTCACTTGTCAGACTAGCATATGCAACTCTAAATTACAGTTCCATCAAATCATACAACCTTATCTCCACAATAATCTTACCCATGTTAATACACCTTTTCTATAAAACCAATAAAATCTTATTGCACCAAGAGAACTAAAGAACGAAATATAAATTTGAAATCACGAACATCAACAATTACACACAAAACAAAAAGCAAATCCATTCATCCATAATATTTAAAGAAAGAAAAAAAATACTATGAGCTTATACTCCTTTAATACTTTAAAAGAAATTTTTTATTAATGCCAAATGTACCAAATAAAAAAAAAATCAAGTTAATCAAAACTACTAGTGATAGAGTGTGACAGCTAAACTAGGATTCTAATCATACATCAAGGGATGAGTAAATCACCATTTATCTTTCTCTAAATATACAATGAGGGGTGGGTAAATCATCACTTATCTTACCCTAAGCACACAACAAGAGGTGGATAAATTACCACTTATCATCCTCTAAACACATAGTAAGGGTGGCTAAATCACCACTTATTTTTTTTCAAACACACAGTAAGAGGTGGGTAAATCACCACTAATCACAAGAGGAACCATTTCTCAATTCCTTACATATTCATATCTTATTTTTAGGAGGAGACCTCGCCCCAACTCTCCACATAAGCCCTTGTGTGTTGGGAATTACACGGGGGTTAGTAACATCTTTGCTAACTGGAGTTACAAGGTGCACCAGAGTTAGTAATCATTATTGTTAGTTGACAATGATTTTAAAAATAAAATATTCCTCCTCAAAAATAGTTTAGAAAAAAGGTAATTCATATGCAATAAAACTAAAGGCATTTTCTTTATTTATC
Organism: Gleditsia sinensis; assembly: GCA_037074535.1. Taxonomy (NCBI): domain Eukaryota; kingdom Viridiplantae; phylum Streptophyta; class Magnoliopsida; order Fabales; family Fabaceae; genus Gleditsia; species Gleditsia sinensis. The sequence continues at coordinate 7,000,057 of CM073474.1, forward strand.
TTTCCCATCAACATGGTTGAATTCGAATAATAATTTTTAAGTATTTTCCATTGGCCATCTCACGTGCCTCATTTCATAAAACTCAAAACACATATTGATAAAACCATATCTTAGGCTTATCAATAACATATCATGATGTAATCAAAACATAATTTCATGAAAGCCAATGACCAAGATCATTTTGAACACTTCATATATATTTGAATCAAAGAAATTGCAGTCCATAATATATGTGACATACCATATCAACCATCTCCCAAACTACCATTACTATAATCCATTTCCTATCAAGATTCTAAACCTCAAAAGTAAAATTAATTGCAAGATTGATGCACTCTCACTTTAAAGATGAGTTTTAGAGTATAAACTCTAATAACAGTGCATCATGCCAACAACTACTCTATGATTCGTTTTTTTTTTTTTTCTGTTAAACCAACTTCTTAATATCTCTAGTCACAAGGTTGGATATCCTCATAATTAGTTTTTATATATGGGCTATCACTCCATGTCCCCCTCAATGTAAACTAGATTCTTCGACTATAGCTATAGATTTCTTGTCATTTTTTTTGTAAACACAAAGAATCTAGGTATTATTGATATATCACAAGCATGATAACTAAAGTTATGTGCACTTTTAGTGTCACCATCATTTCCTTAAAAAATATCACATATAAATATATCACTTTTGGTGGATAGCTATTCTTCTACCAAAATACGTTTGAATGCCTTTTTTCTTATTTATATATATTTGGGATTTCCATGATTTGAACTTTAAACTTCCATGGTTCTACCCAACGAGGCATGCGGCGTACTTACATTTTAACTATGACACATTGATATATAAAATGCCTAATGTTATTCAAAATATCAGGGTGCATGTCATCCTATGACACCATTTTAAATGTTATTTCATACAATTTTAAAATTATAAAATGTCACATCCTACCACTTTAATGAAATTCAAAGTAACAGTGCCTTTTTCTTGTGTGTGGATATAATAGGAGGATTAAATTTGTGACCCAATACTCAGATACCAATCCAACCATTTGAGCTATCCTCAAGTTGTGTCCCTCCACCCGTCTTTTTTTGTATTAATATGAATATTTTAAGTATAGAATTAATCTCGTTCAAAATATTGATATGGTCTCTCTTCATAAATATTTTTGTGTAAACTTGAATTTCTAGTGTTGCACTCCATTGAACTTAAAAGTTATGTCTCTTTCTAAATAATACATATAGTGAAATTTCACTAGAGATGAAAAACAAATTATTTTTGTGACGAAACAAATTACATCATTATTTGTTTTATAATAACATTGACAAGGACAACAGCATGTTGACATAAAGCCAAAATATTTATTCATTACTAGGATATTACATAGACTAATTAGTTGCTAACAAGCCTAATTAGCTCAGAGGCCATTCACGGTGAATCCTCCATCAACAGCAATAACCTGTCCAGTTATGCATGAGGCTGCGGGAAAGCAGATAAATGCTACCAAGGAAGAAACCTCCTTCGCCTATCCAACACGTCCAAGAGGGGTTCGTGATATAAAATCTGCTACTTGATTCTCATTTTTCAGGTACAGCAGTAAGGAATCAGCAGATTCAGAGAAAAACCTTACTATGGAATACTCTTATACACTACCTGAGGCTAGTTTAGTTGGTCGGGAGGTGCCAATAGAACACGTAACATGTAGGCTGTAGCATAAGAGTTTTTTTATCAGATTAATTGTAAGAAAACTAAATGTTCAAAAGTTCATAATTTTTATTCAATTAGAGTTACCGTGCCTGTAAGATGTCAATAGAAAAATTGTTTTGAACCCATTCTCGTACCAATCAAGGTTTATCTGGTTGAGGTCATTTCGAGACTTAAAATTTTAGTCTATTTTTCAGTATTTTATTTTTATTTTACTTATTTTAATAGTTTTCTGTTGCAATTAATAGTTCTAATTAGAACTCCATAAATAAGCTATTGTTTGTTTAGTTTGAAACTTTTTACCAATTATCAATTTCATAGAAATTTTTTTAATGTTTCTTATTCACGCTATTTTTCACGAGGAGGGTATTGAAACATTGGATAAAACTAAAAAGTACTAGTTCCATTCTCCACAACACTGAAGAAAATTCTTGTATAGTTTATACCCAATATAAAAAAACTCAAGAATATTGGAAAATTACCTCTTCAACCAGGGGGGTTTTGATAAATGCTGGTGCAATACCGTTAATCCTTATATTGTCCTTTGCCCACTCACTGGCCAAATTTCTTGTCAGTTGATTCATTGCTCCTACATGCATATCACATTTGTTGGATTTCAATTCAACATTATTCCACGAAAATATCACTCCCCTCATCTTCCACACACAATTTAGCTTTAGTTTGCTTTGAAATCAATTTACTTCTTTATTATTTCATGATAGTTTAAATTCCGATTTTTATGACATGATTACATAAATGTTAAGATGACAAACTATGTTATTATTAATTCTCTTTCATTTATACCTTAAAAAATTCTAGTATTCTAAGGCCTTTTCTGATAATGCTCTAGGCTTTGCTTTGGTGCATTTTTACGTAAAAAGCAATAAATTTTTGTTTCTTTATATTTTTTACGGTTTTCTTTACTTATCAAAGTATCCTTACAGGTCACTATCAGTATAAAATTAATTCTCTTTGGACATTGTTACCATAAAGATGCCATCCCAACAAGTGTCTGATGCAAGAATCAAACTTGTATTCTTAAAAGTATAACTCGTTCACCACTGTACTTAACACTTATTAATAAACCACAACTGTTTAAAAGAAAGCATTATACGTTTTTTTAAAATAGTTGTGACTAATATGAATTTAAAATGTTTAAAGTGATTTTTATATTTTAATCAAATTCTTATATTATACTTATTTTGTGTGTGTGTGTGTGTGTGTGTGTGTGTGTATATATATATATATATATATATATATATATATATATATATATATATATATATATATATATATATATATATATATATATATATATATATATATATATATATACACACATGGTAGTTTCTCATCAAAAAGTAATTTCCCATCACATTTATGTAAGAACTCATCATTTTAACATCTACGTAATTTTTAAGTTAAAATTAAGATTAAAAAAAAAAAGAAACCACATGATGCCTAAGTCAAAGATTCAAGATTGGTAATTAGCAAGAATGCAAAATCTTCTGCTGTAAATTCTAAGGTCGACTGCTTCAATATGTTTGTCCCAGCGTTGTTTACCTACAGTCGTGCATGACAATATATAAGCTACATTAATCTCTTAAAAAAAAAAAAGGTTAGGTGGTGTTTGATACATTAATTTCTGACTCTTGAAAACCAATTTTTAAGGTATTTGAATTTAAAAAAGAAGAAAGTTTTTAATATTTATGCGTTATATGTGTCCTAATTAATATATGAAAAAATTGCACTTATTCACCTTTATTTAGACCTCCAATTGTATTTTTTTCTCTAATCTAAAAAACATTACAATATTTTCTCAATTTATATGTTCCATTACAATAAGCAATTTTTTTTTTTTTAAATCAAACGTTAAATTTGACGTTTCAAAAGTTACATGTATTGCATATGATTTTGGTACTATTCAACTATTCCATTATATCCTTTCTGTTATCTGTCAATGCCCCTTCCCCATATAATTTTAACTAATTAGTGTTGAGATAGTTGAAGATATAAACTGATAAAGAGATAGATATAATAGATTTTGTGTCGTGAGATATGGGATTTGTTTCCTATTTTTGTGTTGATTATTATTTTCTTTTTTATTTACCGTATCTGTTAGTTTTTTTTTGAAAGAAAATTTTCCTAAAATCTTGGGTGATTATCTCGGTATTTATTGCTAATTTCTAGGAGGCACTACTAGAAAAATTATGTTTAGAGACGGAATTTTTCCGTCTCTAAACAGGCATAATTCCGTCTCTAACTATGTTAGAGACGGAATCAGAGATGAAATAATTTTCATCTCTAAAAATGTAATCGCAAAAATTTAGAGACAGAATATTTTCGTCTCTAAAATTAAGACATCCGTCTCTAAATTTGGTTTGAAATTTAGAGACGAAATATTCTGTCTCTGAAGTCAGAGACAGAATATTCTGTCTCTGAAGTCAGAGACAGAATATTCTGTCTCTGACTTCAGAGACAGATTATATTTCGTCTCTGATTTTAGAGACGGAATATAATTCGATTTGAGAGACGAATTTTTCATCTCTCCTAATTCTATTAGCTTACGATGACAATTTCCTAAAAGATTGCAAAAATTCATATATCCGAGATTGTTGTTGGATTACAATCACAATGCTTAGATGACAAAGTCTTCAGATGCTATATATAGACTACAAACGCATACATCCAATAACTACTCTCCTACACTAACCAAGAAGATACATGAACACCTAAATACACGCAATCCTTGCCATTTTTTCTTGACAGCTAGACTTTTCCATGCCCATCAAATTGTATGGAGCGATGAAGAAACCTAAACTACCCTAACCCCCGAATCTGTATAGGGTTCTTCCTTGCCTCTTAAGGGCATAGACAACATCCATGGCCGAACTGTCTTCCTCCTAGCATGCTCAGTGTAGGTGACGGCGTCGCGAATCACATTCTCAAGAAAGATCTTGAGAACTCCTCGAGTCTCTTCATAAATGAGTCTGCTCATACGTTTCACACCACCCCTACGAGCCAGACGCCGAATGGCTGGCTTTGTGATTCCCTGGATGTTATCCCGCAACACCTTACGATGCCGTTTTGCTCCTCCTTTGTGTTGGGCACAGCGGGTATATCAGTAAGAAATAAATGCGGAATAATCAACAAAAATAACACCAGAAAATTAACGTAGTTTACCTTTGATTTTTATGCTACGTCTACGGGACCAAATCCGAAAAAATCTTCCACTATAAAAATAGCAGGTACAAGGAGAATCTTCCCCAGAATAAATCTAGAGGCTACAACAAAGATCTAACCAAAATAGTGGCTCACAAAGTGTTTTTCACAATACCCCAAGATTATTTCCTCACTATTTAGGAACTATTTCTTAAATATCACACCAAACTCTCCCCATTTTTCTCTCCTCAGAGAACATCTCTGACTTCTCATCAGGCTACTCTTGTTGCCTGGCTCCTTGGTGTTGGTTGCCTTTCATTTCCTCTCTGCCTATTTATAGGCAAAGGGTGATGTAGCAGTCGGTGACAAATTTTCTTCTGCCTGCAGCATGCAGCTTCTACGAATTTCTCCTTCCTTCTGCCAATTTCATTAGCTGCAATTGTTGACCAAGTTTGTAGAAAATTCCCTGCGTTTCTTGCTTCTTCTACTTCCTTCTTGCACAATTGTCAAAGTGTGTGGGCCCCTCCTATGTAGGAGGGACCCACCACTAACACTTTGCCCAATCCCTTTCCTCCCTTTCCACGCCCAGACATCTTGCTTGGGATCTCAGTTAAAACCTGCATGCCACAAGTTTGAGCAAAATAAAAATCACATAGAGAAGAGAAGAAAAAAATAGCAATTAACAGAATAATCGGAAATGAGAAATTAACAAAGGCATAATGAAAAGGAGTAATACATTACCTAGAGGTTTTAGAAATCGAGAAGAGGGACTTAGCGATCTATTTCGGGGGCTTTTGGCTCTTTAGGATATTTCCACTTGTGATCCTGGATGCAGTGGAGGATTTTGATAAATTCGCCCGAATGTTTCCCCTCGAGAAAGAGAAAGAAGATAATCAATAGGAGGTGGTGGGGTTAAGGTTATTCGGAGGATCCGTGTATTGATTTAGAATAAGGCATTTTAGATCGTTGATAGACTCCTATGTACGGTTTAGATGGGAGATTGGAGCACTTCCGGATCGATGACGTGGGGAGGTCAGCCAGTTGAGGTTTAAAAATAAGAGCCTGGCGAGGTTTGGAGCATTGCATCCCGCGAATTCTTATATTTCTACGTGATTTATAAAAAGGGAAAATGTATAAATCGATTTCTAAATTTATTAAGGATCTAAATTTTAGTTTTTTTATTTTATGTTTTTATATAATTTAATTTTTAAATTTATTAAATATCAAATACTTTAACTTTTTTAATTATTAATTATTGTTAAAAATATTGATAAAATTTGTTAAATGTATATTTGACAAGAAACAATACCTCAACTTATTGAATTTTGTTTTTTTGAAAACAAAAATTAGATTATTCTATTAGTTTTTTAATTTTTAATTTTATTTTATTTTATCCCTCAATTAAAATATTTTTTTTAAAAGCCCTTAATATATAAAAAATTATCTATTATACTTTAAACCTTATATCTAAATTTATAAACTTTAATACTGTAAACCACAAACTTTAAATCTTCAAAATCACAAAACTTTAGTACAAAATTTCAAATTTCAAAAACCTAAATTTAAAAATCTAAACTCAAACTCTATATCCCAAAATTCTAAAACTCATACCCAAGTTTAAAAATACTAAACCCCTAACCCCTAATTTTAAAACCACAAACTCTAAAACCCTAAAATCCAAAACCTAATTCTTGAAACCCTAAATTTCAAACATCAAATCCAAAAAACTTGTAACCTCAAAAACAAAAACCCAAATACTAAAATATCATAATTCCAAATCTTAAAATTTCATAACTCTAAAACTTAAACCACAAATCCCTCCAAACCCTAAACCCCAAATTTCAGGATTAGGAGTTCTCTTTATTTTTCATAAATATTTATATCTTTTTAAAATTATTAAATCATTTCTTATAATATTAATAAAATATATCTATTCATCAATTTTGAAAAATGTAAAATGAAAGTAAATATGAAAAATGTGTACAATAAAAGATATTTATAGAATATATCTACTCATCATTTATCTCTTTTAACCTCTTTTTTATTTCATTTCACTTTTTCATTTTTTATAAGTTTTTCAAGATTTTATCATCTCATATGTAAAAGAGAATCTGTATATCGTGAGAATAAAAATTATAGTCAATTATATCAACCAAACACAATAAATTAATGTAAGGGAATCTTGATTTCCATTCCATCAACTTATTTCTACAAATTAAGCGGGACTTAAAGTTTTTCAAAAATTGTCTGAATTCTAGCTAATTTTACTAATAATTTAAATATTATTTCAAAAATTAGATATGAAATTAGAGATGAAAAATTTATATACAAAATTTATACATTTTATTATTTTAAAAAGTAGAGACGAATTTTTTTAAATTTAATTTTTCTTCCCTAATCTTATATTTAAACATATTTTTTTAAATTAGAGACGGAAAATAAAAAATGAAAATATTCCGTCTCAAAATTTTTTATCACTATTCACGCAACTAGAGACGGAATTTCAGAGACAAAAAATTTTTCGTCTCTAATCTCATTTAGAGACAGATTTTTTAGAGACCGAAATTTTCTGTCTCTAAATTCCGTCTCTAAATTTCAAAAATTAAAATCCGTCTCTAAATTTTCACATCCGTCTCTATTTCCGTCTCTGTTAGAGACGGAAATTATTCCGTCTCTAATTCATCTTTTTCTAGTAGTGAGGATATCCCTTCCTATTTTTTAGGAGATTTATAGTAATCTTTTAGGGGTTGATATCTTGACAATTTCGCTGTCAAGTTCCCTATATAATCCTGTACCCATACCAATAACCTCTATGGTGGGTAAGCCTCAAGTGATTTTTCCTTAGGGAACAGGCATGACTAGCGCTAGAGGGAGTATTAACTCAAAAACCTTAATTTCCTTATAGTCGACTCCCACAACAACAACACAAATTTAATCCAAATACTCTGATAATTCCTCTTTACAAATTACTTCTCATAAACTCACTTGGAAGAATTATCTGGCATGGTCCCAATCAGTGGAGATAATAGTGCGTGGCAAAAGGAGATTTGGATACCTTGATGGTTCTGTAGAGAAACCACCAGAAACAAAACCCTTATTTAGAACATGAGATGCCCAGAATTCGATGGTTATGGTGTGGTTGATCAATTTCATGGATGAAAAAAAATAAGTGAGAGTTTCTTGTGCTACAAGATAGCTCAGGACATATGAGATGCAGCTAAATGCTAATACTTAAATTTAGAAAACTTTTCCCAACTTTTTGAACTCAGGAACAGGGCTTGAAATTTAACCCAAGCCAAGATGGATATCACCACCTATTTCAATAACCTCTCTAAACTTTGGCAAGAGGTTGATCTTTTTCATAATGACCATAAACTGTGTGCCTCATGTAGTGAAAACTACTAGAAGGTAGTTAATAAAGAGGGAATCTATGATTTTCTTACTGGCTTGAATAAGGATCTGGATGAAGTCCGTGGAAGATTCCTTGGTCTAAAACCCCCTCCAAGCATAGAGGAAATATTTGCTAAGGTTCGTAGAGAAGAAACAAGAAAAAAGATCATGATGGGTACTATAAAACCAACCATAGAGAGCTTGGCATTCTTATCCTATGAATAGGATATACAAAGGACACAAAATAAGGATTTGTGGTGTGATTACTATCAAAAGCTTAACCACACCCGAGAGAGGTGCTAGAAACTGCCCGGCAACCTAAAAATTGGAGGAACAATAGGAAGGAGACCAAGGCATATCAAGCCATAACAAAAACAACCTTAAGGGGAGTTGATAGCCAGTTAACCCTGAATCGAAAACAAATGGAACAACTACAAAAGCTTCTTAACTCTGAATAACTCTAACCCAGGTACATCCATCTTAGCCCAAAAAGGTACTTTCATTATTGCTCTTAGAAGCTCCTCTGATTTTTTACAACCTTGGATAAATAGATTCTGAAGCCATTGACCAATGACAGGGTGTGCTAATCTCTTTTATTCCTATAAACCCAGTCCTGAGAATTTAAAAATTAAAATTATAGATGGTCCTTTGCTTCTGTTGCTGGTATTGGTACCATCAACATCAATCATTCTATTTCTCTCAAGAATACCCTTCATGTTCCTAAATTATCCTGCAATCTTTTGTTTATGAGTAAACTCACACAAGACCTAAATTGTACTATCATCTTCTCACACTTACTTTCATTTTTTAGGACAAGACTTCGGGGATGAGGATTGGTAGTGCTAGAGTTCTCAATCGTCTCTACTATTTGGAAAAAAATGACAACAAACAAGGTCTTACTGCTAGTTGTGAAACAACTTTGAGAGAAAAACAAGTTATGCTTCTGCATTTTAGGTTAGGATATCCTAGTTTTTCTTACATGAAACATTTGTATCCTTCCTTTTTTTTAAGAATGAAGATATATTTCAGTGTGAGATTTATCAAATGTCTAAGCACCATAGAACAAATTTTCCCACACAATCATATAAATCCTCCAAACTGTTTGCCTTAATTCATAACAATACATGGGGTCCCTCACGCTTTCCCAATACAACTGAAAAAATGGCTTATTTCTTTTATTGATGATCATACACGGATCACATGGATTTATCTGTTAAAGAAAAAAAATGAGGCAACCTAAACCTTCAAAAAATTTCATCTTATGATAAAAAAATCAATATCAAGCAAAAATTCAAGTCCTTAAGACTGATAATGAGAGGAATACTTCAACTCCATCCTGGTTGAATGCCTACTATACAATTGTATCATACACCAAAGCTCATATGTAGACACTCCCTAACAAAATAGGGTGGCCAAAAGGAAAACAAACATCTCCTTAAAGTGATCTGGTCCATTATGAGTGCAAAAAATGTTCCAAATTGTTTTTTGGGGGATGCTATCCTTACTGCCTATTACCTCATTAACCGGCTTCCTACCTAGATTATTAACTATAAAATCCCTCTAAATTACTGCCTTCAATCTTTTCCTCACACCAGGTCCACTGATTCTTTACCTTTCAAATTTTTCGGATGTAAGGCCTTTGTCCATGTTCATAATTACAACTGTAACAAAATTGATTTTTGTGCTCATCCCTGTATTTTTGTGAGGTATTCTGCTACCCAATGTGGATATAGGTGATACTCCCCAAAAAAATAAAGATACTTTGTCACTATAATGTTAACTTTTTTGAAAATCAAGCCTACTATCAGAAAATTCCTTTTCATGAGGGAAATGAAGACAAGACCAGGGTTGAAAGGGAAATCTTTGGCTAGGACCCTAATTGTGACATTGATCAATGTCTTCAACCAGAACCTATACCTGTCCCCATGCCTGAACCTGATGCCTCTCTTGATCTTACACCTATCAACAAATTCCATATACCTAAACATCCTAATCAAGATGAACCTAAAGATGAAAGTGATCGTGAAGTTAGAAAGGATTCATAACCTGAGCTCTTTGTTTACACTCGGAGGGATCTCTCAAAGAGAATCGAGAATATTGAGGACTCTACACCTAGCCATACTCATGAGACCGAGGTAACACTTGAAGCTAGTGATCTTAATTGGCCCATAGCTTTAAGAAATAAACCTCGCTCTTGTACACAACATCTTATTTCCAATTATATCTCTTATAATCACTTATCTCTTCATTTCCAAGCTTTTATCTCTAACTTGTCTGAAGAAGAGATTCCTAGAGATATCTAGGAGGCATTAAGCAAAATATAATGGAGCAATGTTGTAATGGAGGAGATGCGACTTTGGAAAAAAACCAAACCTAGAACCTGATGAAGAAACCTCCAGAAAAAACTCTAGTGGGCTGCAAATGGGTGTTTTCTGTGAAATACAAATCTTATGGTACCATTAAGAGATATAAGGCGTGGTTAGTTGCAAAAGGCTACACTCGAACCCATGGTATTGATTACATGAAACCTTTACCCCAGTTGCTGAAATAAACACCGTGAGGGTTCTCCTTTCCATTCCTGCAAATTTAGACTGGGAACTACATCAGCTAGATGTAAAGAATGCTTTCCTAAATGGTGACTTGGAGGAAGAAGTATACATGGACCTCCCACTAGGATTTGATCAAAACCAGAAGTATGGAATTGTTTGTAGGCTATACAAGGCCTTCTATAGACTGAAACAGTTGCCAAGGGTTGGGTTTGGGAGGTTTACTAAGACTGTACTTCAGCAAGGATATAAATAAGCCTACACAGACCATACTCTTTTCTAAATATACAAGGAAGGAAAAAACACAATCCTTATATTATATGTAGATGGCATTAGAGTGACTGGGAGTGATATTTATGAGATAATCAGACTATGCAAAATTTAAGATAAAAGACCTTGGGCCCTTGCATTACTTTTTCAATATAGAGGTTTCCAGAAACCGAAGAGGGATATTTTTTAACCAACGAAAATATGTTCTAGATTTACTAAAAGAAACCGGGATGCTAGGCTAAAATCCTATTGAACTCCCATGGATCCCATAAATAAACTGGAAAAATAAGAAAGGGTATTCGTTGATATAGGAAGGTACAAGCGCCTGGTTGGAAAATTAACTAATCTATCTCTCACACACCAGGTTAGAAATTGATTTTGCTATGAGTGTGGTTAGCCAGTATATGTACTCTCCATATGAAAAACACATGGAAGTAGTCCTACGCATTTTGAGATATCTAAAAGGAACACTAGGAAAGTGTAATAGCCTTAAAAATTAAAAAGAATTCTAAATTTAAAAAAAAATTGAATATAAGAGACGATTTTGAAAATGGAGATAAGAACCATTGAAAATATGTTTATTTATTACATGGGTTAAAGAATTACAAAGAAAATATGACAATTTACGTTTTTGGGCTAAAATTCAATTTCTTAAAAGTTTAGGGGTCAAAATGTAAATAAGAAAAATTTACAAGGACCTCCCTCTGAAATTGAATTTTTGCAGAAAGGTCCCCCAGGATATTTTAAGGGCCTCATCCATCCAAGAAGCAAAAAATTTGGATTTCTCTCTCTCTCCTCCAAATTTTCTCTCATGAAACCCTAAAACTTATTTATAAGATTTCATCGCTTCTGGACCTCAGATTTCGACACCACCACCACCAATGGACTCAGGACGAAGAGTTTTACAAATTCGTTCGATTGATTTCTAAAAAATTTGCCAGAGATTGGTTGAAAAATGAAGGAAAAAATTACCTAAAAAATTAATCTCCAAAACTCCTATTTGTGGTTCTCAAACACAAAAACTAATATTGTAAATCGATCCAGAAGGTGCCGAAACCTTAGGATCTCAAATTTCATGACCATCCTCCCTTGCAAACGCCTCCACGCACCGCATCACCCTTGACGAGTGATGCCCACGCATAGCTTTCCCTAGTAGGGCATGCAGTGAGTGGATTCAGACCTTGTTGTGTTGACTTGCATTGACTGAGCTCCTAGATAACAAATTTTGCAAATTCAGAGTCATTTTCAAGGTTTTTGGACCATCCGAACTCATTTTTGAGGTCAATTTTGCCAAATTTGGACCGAAAACTTGGATTTTGGAGTTTTCCAACTTGGTACCTTAACTTTATGAGTGGATAATTCTTTCTATGACTTGCCCTATACTCTTCTTTAAACATGTATTTGATTATGTTTATAAGATATTTACACTTTTATATGTTTCTGGAATGCATTAAATTATCTAAATTGCTTACAATTTAAAATATAGTTCAAGAAGAGTATAGTTTTAAAAATGAATTTATGAACTCATGGTATATCTGACTGCACATATATTTCTCATTAAATGATAAAGTGAATATTTATGCATGTGGCATTGATTTATAAAGCTATATGATTGCCTTGAGAAATGTATGTATATGTGATAAACCATGAATGGGTAATTTATGACAGATGATCTATATTGAAACTGAGATTCTGTATTATACTGAAAGCTCTGTTTTGAATTATATGGAATATGTGCATATGATAATTTTGTGGAGGAATCCTATTAGAAATAATGTCTGCTAACAGTAGGTGATGTTAGCCTTAGTGCACCATGATACCTTAGCTAGCAGGGGCGATGCTAGCCTCGTATGAGAGCCAACAAACGGGATATGATATGGGATGGAGAGCGTGATGCCTCCTATCTAGGCGAGATGCCAATTATATGATATATGATTTGCCTTCCCTTACTTTGTGCTTGAAAAATTGCCCATATTAGAGTCCCTTTGCGTGTCTTCTTGAATAGTGGTAGGGCAAACTTTGGCTAAGATACTAAGTATAGACAAATCCTACACCAACAAAGTACGGAAGTAATTGAACTCTAATATGGGATCCTCCCAATATTTTTATAAGAAATATTTTTAATGCATATCAATGTTTGATTAATGATCATATTGTATCATATATGGTTACAGATATCTGAATGTGATTTGAACTGGGAATATTTAAAAATGCAGGTCCCATATGGATGTACTTTTGAATTGTACTTTCTGATGTGATAAATTTTAATAAATGAGTATATCCATATGTTGATTTGAGAGGTCATAGGAGGTGTTATCTGCTTACTGAGTTGTTAAACTTACTACACGATATTTCCATATTTTTCAGATAAAGATACAGAGGTTAGCCCTACAGCTACGTGATCCGCTAGGTGTTATATTCTCTAGGTGAGCCTATGTTGCTTCCAAGGCTCGAAATATTTAAATATTGTATCATTATAATTTAAAGTATGCTCTGAACGCCATAGGCAGGATCCTTACTTCTGCTGTAATATTGTTAAGTGTAGTTTTGACATGTATAATTAGCTATACTGAAAACTTGTAAACATATGATATTTTCTAGATATGTGATATTGTGAAGCAGTATGCAAATAAATAAGGGTAAAGTTATCTGTTAGTTGTGTTATTCACATTTCATTAAATTAGGGCGTGATAGAAAGGGACTATTCTTTGGAAAAAATGAATCTAGGATTGTTGAAAGCTACACGGATGCTGATTGGGCTGGTTCAATTAAAGATAGAAGATCAACCTCAAGGTATTGCACTTTTGTGTGGGGAAATCTAGTCACCAGGCCAGGAGAAACAAAAAACAGTCTGTAGTGGCTAGGAGTAGTGCTGAGGCAGAATTAAGGGCTGTAACCCATGATACTTGTGAAATCCTATAGCTAAAAATGCTATTAGAACTAGGAGAAGAAATGAAACATCCCCTAAAACTCTACTGTGACAACCTGGCTGCCATAAATATTTCTCACAATCTTGTTTATCATGACAGGACAAAACATGTGGAAGTTGATAGACATTTTATCAAGGAAAAATTTGAAGATGGAACCCTATGCATAACCTATGTTTCAACAAGGGATCAAGCCGCTGACATTTTGACAAAGCCCCTTTCAAGAAACCTATTTGACAAGTTAGTTAGCAAGCTGGGAATGTTTAATATTGAAAATCCAACTTGAGGGGGGTGTCGCAAGATCTGGGATTTGTTTCCTATTTTTGTGTTGATTATTGTTGCCTTTTTGGTTTACTATATATGTTAGTTTTTTTGGAAAAGAATATTTCCCTAAAATCTTGGGTGATTATCTCAACATTTATTGCTAATTTCTAGGAGGATATCCCTTCCTATTTTTTAGGAGATTTTAGGGGTTGATATCTTGACAGTTTCACTATCAAGTTCCCTATATAATCATGTACCCATTCTCAGTTTAAATGATAAAGAGTACTTTCTTTTGTATTCTACTTTTCTACATTTTGTAGTTTGGCTATTTAGTACAAAAGTCATGCATAGCACGCATGACTCTAAAAATGCCTGATTTAGATGGAACGGTAGTCATTGCAATATTTTTAAATTAAAAGAGAAACTACACTTAGAAGTATCGATGAAAATGCATAAGTGTTGTTTTCCTTAATACGATAATACTATTTTTTTTTCCATATGTCATACTTAAATTTTTTATAAATAAATTTCTGATTAAGGTGTCTGCATTCCAAACTCCATGTAAGAAAATAACATCAAATTAAAGATATTGTGGTCTTAATGTATAGAGGCCTACAAGTATGTTGAGTTTGCCGTTAAGGAGAGAGGAGACTTGGCTTATCAGCTCCTCTCTTTGTGCACGAGAAGCCACATCACAAACTGAGCCCTCACAAGATATGACTTCTTTTCCCACTGATGTAAGCATTCATGACGCTCCCCTTCATTCCTGGAGCAAGTGTGCACTCTCGACCCATGCTGTGCCAGTTCCTCCACAATCGCACACCTAATTAGAGTATGAACCAAACAATGCTCAAAAGCTAAATACATTAAATTTTAAAAAGAATGTTTTCTTTTCCACAAAAAGGAAGTAATAGGGTTTATTTTTCTTCATATTACTTAAAGTACACTTTGACCTCGTTTAAAGTACGTCATTCAATTCTCATATAATTTATTTTGCAATCATTTATTTATCGTGGGATATTTTATATCTTGAACAATTTCTTAGATTTTAAAAGTTATTGTTGGGATTAAGTTAATAGTTTTAACTTTTGAATAACAGTTAATGACTTTAAATACTATAAAATATTCACACAACACATAAGTGAAACAAACTTTGGACCAGAAAACTATTAATTGTTTTAATATTTCATGTGGTTAATTTTTATTAAAATTAAGACGAAAAACACTACAACCTGGTTATAATGGTAAGGGAACAAACCATAATGTGGTAAGTGATACTTTAAACTAGCAAAAATAACACATATTCACGTTGATTTATACTCTCAATTGTAGTTTTTCTTAATTTAAAAATTATTACAATGTCCCTTATAATGTATTATCTATTGCAAAGGACACCTTGTTGTCTACAATTGCTGTTAAATTTGACTTTCTTTTGACAAAGTGAAGACTGATTTTACACCGACAAGGAGAAGGTTAATTTTGCTGTTATAAAAATCAACAAACTTGGATAGACTTTTTGACTTTACAGGGGGGAGGTATTTTTTTTTTTTTTTCATTTTGCATGGTCTAAACTGTAAGAATGATGTGTAACACACGCGATATAAAAAAATGTCAGGTTTAATATCAATTTTATATGACATAATACTTTTTGTAATAAGTATATAGAATGAAAGAGTATTGCAACAAGTTTGAGTTTAGAGAAGAAACTACAGTTAAAGATATACACTAGAATAGCTAAATGTTATTTCTCCTTTAAACTATTGGACAAAGTCATCACAAGCTAAATCACAAGATAGTAAATTGTAAGTTACCTTCAATTATATTCTATCTTGTTAAGATCAGATAAACTACTAAGAAAAAAAAAATGGAAAGAAGAGGAATAGTGGAAGCTACCCAATTCCTTTGGTATCACCAGTGACGAGAGCAGTCATTCCTTGGAGAGACCATCGACTGCCGCTGCTACCAAAGTCTGGCTGAGCCATTTTTCCCTACTTTGTCTCCCAAACAAACAATGTCCAAATACTATATATAGAGAGAGAGAATAGTATATTATTCATGGATTTTATACGTACGACCACGAGCTCACTTCTAAATATTTAAGATTTTTGAGAAGAGATTTAACATACCTATATGGTCATTGTCAACTGTAGTGTAACAACGGTATTATAATTCGAAAATCTGACAATCTAATGGCAAACTTTTCGGCCATGAAGACAAATGACTACTTTTATCGTTGCATTTTCTTTAACCCAGATTAACAGCCCTCGCCCAACCATCAAGTAACACATTTTTTTAAATTAAATAAAAGTCAATTAAGAAATATATTAAGTTAATTTGATTATAATAAATTATTTTTTAGTAAAATGTTCAACTCTTATTTTATTTTAAAAATAAGAATAAATTATCATTTTGGCCTTTAAAAGAAATTAACACCATTAATTTAACCTTTTAAAAATATTTATCAACATTTTTGTCTCAACTTTTTTAAAAAAAATATCATTTTAATCACATAGAATCTAGCCTGACAGATAACCCGTGGATTATAATCCAAGAATATCCTTCCCTTATCGTCCTTGTTTTACTTGCGAGTAAAAAAAAAATTAGAATCCAAGATCAGCTATATATCATATGAACTAAATAATGTATTTTAAAAAAATTAAAAATAAAATATTGACAATCACTTTTAAGGATCAAAACTATGGTACCAGTTTCTTTCATACATTAAAATGATAGTTTATTTTTATTTAAAATAAAATAATATTTTATATATTAAAAATATAATAAGAGTTAAATATTTTACTTGAAATAATTAATTAGAAAAATTAATCTAATATATTTCTTAATTGAATTTTATATAATTTAAATATTAGTTATTTAATACAATGCAATACTTTTTTAAAAAAATAAAAAAGACTTTTGTGTCCTATATATTGCCAAATGTGAAATTAGAAGCCTCGCTGTCATTGTCCCACCGCGGTCCATTTATAAATAATACAGGGTTTTGGTCTATACGAAGCGAACGAAGTGTCAGAGAAATGAATTTGTAAATAGTACAGTGTGCTTTGGTATACGAAGCAAACGAAGCGTCAGAGAAATGGTGGGGTTTGACTCACGCGGGCTGTTATTCATGTAGGTTAAATGAGAGTGTTGACCTCATGTACTTCCTCGGTCCGTTCCAAATGACACGTACACGCAACGCACCTCTATTTGCTTCGATTGACACGTTCACGCCACGTATCACCACTGAGAGGTTGAGACTTGGAGGATGCTGCATTTAAATCAGCTAGTAGCTGCAGCTTTTGGAGAAGGAAAACGTTAAAAATTTATTGGGTAGGAAAAAGTTAGGATACTAACGCAAAGGTATTATTGCTTATTAATTTTTAAATATAATTTATTTTATATAAAATGTCAAGTAATATTTATTATTTATTATTAATCTGTAGTATAATTTTTAATAATTATATTGTTTAGACATATTATCGATAACAATTATATGTTTAGACTTTCTCATTTCACAGGTTAGCATCATATATATATATATAAAGAAAGAAGAAACTGTCTAAACATGTTAACATGTTCAAATTTTTTTTAGTAATATGTATGATTTAAATTAGTGCATGTATTAATTTTTTATTGATCTGTTTAATTAAAATAGATGGTATGAGTACATTAATTTTTTTATGTTGTTTAAAGTATTTAAGTGACATAGATTGTCAATAATAAAATGGTATATATCTACAAATAAATGGACATCCTAATAACTTTGCTGTAATAAATTTTGTGTTTTTTTAAATAAAAATGTATCTGTGTATTTAACATGTATAGGAGTTACCTTAAATGTGCAGTTTCTTGTATAAATAATATATGAACATTATATTTGCATGCTTCAAAATTAGTTGCGAATAGTTTTTTTTTATATGAACATCGAGCCAAGAATTAGTTTTAGTTGATTTCTACATAAAAATAATAATAAATTGAATATTTACGTTTTAAAAACATACATTAAGTAAAAAATTATTATTTATAATTTATTAGCTAATTTTTCAGACTTTAAATTAAGTAACTTTTCATTATATTAACATTAGATATTTAATAGTTAATTTATTATTTATAATTTTTCATTATTGATGTTTTATAATGTTAAAAAAAATATTTTTTTTATGTGATTATTTCACTTGAGCTTCCCTCCCTAAACGTTCTCTAAAACTTTTTGTTAAATTTTTTTAGTGTCCACCTTACAAATCCACCTATTTATTGATGAGAACCATGATAATAATCAAACTAACTCGAAACGTTCAAGTGATCCATTAAAATTTCAAGTAGACCAATTACTAGAGTTCGAGCAAAAAAGATTAAAAAAGCTTTGAATGGACTCGTTCAAGCCACTTTAGCTAAGGAAATGACTCAAGAATCTAAATTGAAAACTTATGAGGATGTGCTGAACATTATTCAGGTTGAAGATAGGCTTATTGAGAGTATTTTGGGTTAAAATACTATAAAATGAAGAGTTAGGTTCATAAAGCACACATTAACTGATTCATTGGACCTTAATTATGCTGATTGAAGCAAAATATGTTGATTTAATATCTTGTAGTGTATTTGAGTGAAATTTTGAGCTTAAGAGGCTCTTTAGTCAAATCTGAAAAAATTAATAGTTTCGATTTTTGATTTCTTAAAGTTGTAATTCCCCAAGAATCTCCTTTTTAGGCTAGGAATCATACTTTACTATATAATGTAATATCTTTCATTTTTGTAAGCAACTTTGATATTGAAATAAAATTATCTATTTTGGAATACTACATTGGACAAGAGGGATCTTCATAGAACTAATAGACTTATCAATGCTTGATCAACCTTGTGGCATCTTCCAATGCTGAGGGTCCTTGTTCTTTCATGTTCAAGGGTTCTTAGTAGATCATCCAAACTTGTTTGGGCATTCCTGGGGTGCATATATCATTGCATTAGCTGTGGGTTTTAAGGTATAGATCCTTTTGAATTTGCATCATCGTGTTTGGGAGTGGGTTCTATGATTTTTCCTTGTGGGTTCGCACCATCTTGGTATCAAAGAACGGTTCCCCATCAAGTTATATCTTTTTGTTTCTGTATTTTTTCATCTTCAGATTGTATCTTATGCTCTTCTTGTGTTTGCTCATATTTTTGTGTCTATGTTTGTCACCTTCTTTTGAATTTTTGTTCATCACGTTTTCCTTTGAGTTTTTCATCGATTAGTAGGTCATTTTCATAGTTTAGAATCTCATCTTTTTGCTTGTTTTGGAATTGTTTCAATCCGAAATTTCTACAATGAATTATAGTCATTTTTATCCAGATGTGTTTTTCTAGAATTTTCCAAATTGATTAGCTCGTTTGAGTTTGTTTGTGTGATTTTTGTTACCTTATTCATATTTCTGCCAAAGAAAGAAAAGAAGAAGAAGAAAAAGAAGAAGAAGAAGAAGAAAAGAACAGAAGAAAAGTTTGTTTTGAAATTTTATTAGGATTTGTTTGATTTGAATTGTGCTTGAGATTCTTGACATCGAATTTCAATTTTTTTTCATCGATTAGTAGGTCATTTTCATAGTTTAGAATCTCATCTTTTTGCTTGTTTTGGAATTGTTTCAATCCGAAATTTCTACAATGAATTATAGTCATTTTTATCCAGATGTGTTTTTCTAGAATTTTCCAAATTGATTAGCTCGTTTGAGTTTGTTTGTGTGATTTTTGTTACCTTATTCATATTTCTGCCAAAGAAAGAAAAGAAGAAGAAGAAAAAGAAGAAGAAGAAGAAGAAAAGAACAGAAGAAAAGTTTGTTTTGAAATTTTATTAGGATTTGTTTGATTTGAATTGTGCTTGAGATTCTTGACATCGAATTTCAATTTTTTTTCTTTGATCCACATTTATTTTCTTATCTCCAAGTGTTCAATAGACTCTACAAGTTTTGGTATAGCCTTGAATTCATTAGTTACCTTAAAGAACCTATAGAGTGAACTAAGAGTGGAAAAAGGCAAGAGTGACACATCTTGAGAGAAGCCTATAAGGAGTGAAACATGAGTGTATAGTGACATTCTTTGAGTGCAAACACGTAAGAAAATATGTGAGGATCTTTTATTTTCACTAACAAATTTTTTCTTGTAGCTAAAAACAATGTCTAACAGGGAGGAGTTAGCTAGCGTTGGAAACTCACAAAACATAGAGTTTTTCATAAAAGCCATGCAAGAACAGTTTGAGTGCTTTAATGTAGTGTTTGGAGATAACAGGGATAGACTAGACAGGCAAGACACTGGGATCGCCAATTTACAAAGGAGACAACCTAATAGGAGTCCTAGTCCTAGAAGAATTGTTAGTCCTGAACATGAGTATGTAGATGAATATGAGTTTGAAGATGAAGTACGAAGTGAGGACGATGATGGTTATAAGTTTAAAGTTGGTGTAGGAAGAAATAGACATACAAGACTTAGGCAAGAAATGCGTCATGGAAGAAATATTCCTAGAGAAAGACGGCAGGAAGATGGGAACCTTGGAAATATTAAAATGAAAATACCATCTTTCCAAGGTAAAAATGACCCTAAAGTTTTTATTTGGAGTGGGAAAAAAGTTGAGTTGATTTTTGAGTGTCATAATTATTTTGAAGTGAAAAATATGAAGTTCCATGTAATATAGTTCACTAATTATGCAATTATTTAGTGGAATAAGTTGGTTCTAAATAAGAGGAGAAATGGTGAACATCCTATAGAAACTTAGGTAGAAATAAAGGTTGTAATAAGAAAGAGATTTGTACCTAACCATTACTATAGAGACTTCTACCAAAAGTTACAAACTCTTACACAAGGTTCCAAGAGTATGGAAGAGTATTACAAAGAAATGGAGGTAGCTATGATAACAGCTAATTTCAAGGGGGATAGGGAGGATACAATGGTTCATTTTCTAAATGGGTTGAATAAAGATATAGCCAATGTAGTAGAGTTGCAACATTATGTGGAGTTGGAATATATGTTATATGTGGAAATTAAGGTGAAAAAAACTCAAGTGCAAAGGTGCCTTAAGATTCAATTCTAGTTCTAGTTCTTTAATGAAACAAAGTTGGAAGAAAGAAGAAAAAGCTTTTCAAAAAGAGATTTCTTTGACTAAGGACAAAGTAAAATCTAAATCTCAAACTTCTAGAAATAGAGAGAGAAAATGTTTTAAATGTTGGGGTATAGGTCATATAGCTTCACAATGCCCCAACAAAAGAGTCATAATTATGAGAGATGATGAAATGGTGACTGAAAGTGAAAGTGATGACTCCATACCATCACTTGAAGATGCTAGTGATGATGGGATTGAGTATGCAGTGGAAGGAGAAGCACTTGTCACCAAGTGTGCCTTGAGTGCTCAGGCTTAGGAAGATGATGTGGAGCAGCAAAAGAAAAATATTTTTCACACTCGCTGTCTTGTCAGCAATAAGGTATACAATATGATTATTGATGGGAAGAGTTGCATTAATGTTGCTAGCACTACACTAGTTGAGAAATTGTATTTTCCAACTATTCCACACCCTAGACCGTACAAGCTGCAGTTGTTAAATGATTTTGGAGAAATCAGGGTTAATAAGCAAGTTCTAGTTTCATTCTCAATTGGAAAGTATAGTGATAAGGTGTTTTGTGATGTTGTTCCTATGCATGCTGGTCATTTACTTCTTGGAAGACCATGGAAGTTTGATCGTAGGGCAGTTAATGATGGATATAAAAATAGATATTCATTCATAATGAATGGAAGAACAATTACTCTTGCACTATTAACACCTAAGAAAGTGTTTGAAGATCAACTTAAAATGAGAAAAAAGAGTTATATGAAAAGTGAGAAAAAAGATGGTGAAAAAGAAAGAAAATTTGAGAGTTTAAAAAAAGAAAGTCACAAAAAAGAAAAAAGAATAGAGAGAGAAGAAAATGCAATAGTGAGCTTTTATTCAAAAGAGAGCGAACTGATGAGTGCTTTTCTAGCTAAGTAACCTTTGCTTGTACTTATCTACAAGGAAGCCCTTTTAAACACTAATGAACTTAACTCTTCATTTCTTAGTATTTTTAGGTCTTGGTTACAAGAATTTCAAGATACTACTTGAAGAAATTCCTCTAGGGCTACCACCTATTAGAGGAATCAAGCATCAAATTGACTTCATTCCAGGAGCAACAATTCCTAATCACCTAGCCTATAGGACAAATCCAAAAGAAGTAAAGGAGCTTCAAAAGCAAGTTGAAGAGCTTATGGAAAAGGGCTATATGAGAGAAAATTTGAGTCCTTGTGCAGTTCCAATATTTCTAGTGCCAAAGAAAGATGGGTCATAGGGGATGTGCATTGATAATAGAGCCTTGAACAACATAAAGATAAAATATCGTCACCCAATTTTTAGGTTGGATGATATGCTTGATGAATTGCATGAGTTTAGTATATTTTCTAAAATTGACTTGAAATCTGAATACCATCAAATTAGAATGAAGGAAGGTGATGAGTGAAAAAATGCTTTCAAAATAAATCAAGGATTGTATGAATGGTCAATCATGCCATTTTGATTAACTAATGAATCTAGCACTTTTATGAGATTAATGAATCATGTTTTGCGTGCATACATTGAAAAAATTGTTATGGTTTATTTTGATGATATTATGATTTACAGTAAGGATTTGGATGAATATTGGAATCATCTGCGTTGTGTCCTTGATGTGTTAAGACAAGAAAGATTGTATGCTAATATGAAAAAGTGTAGCTTTTGCATGGAGAAAGTTGTGTTTCTTGGTTTTGTTTTAATTGCACAGGGGATAGAAGTTGATGAAGAAAAGGTAAAGGCTATCAAAGAGTGGCCAACACCTAGATCAATCACTGACGTAAGAAGTTTTTAGGGTTTAGCTAGTTTTTATCGTCATTTTGTGAAAGACTTTAGCATATTTACTGCCTCACTCACTGAAGTAATAAAGAAATATGTTGGATTTAAATGGAAAAAAATACAATATGATGCATTCAATGTTTTAAAGGAAAGGTTATGCTTTGCACCTATTTTGAAATTACCTAATTTTGTTATAACTTTTGAAATTGAGTGTGATGCATTCGGAGTTGGTATAAGGATTGTTTTAATGCAGGAAAGGAGGCCAATTACTTATTTTAGAAAGAAGCTAAATGGTGCTGCCTTGAATTATCCAACTTATGACAAGGAGATTTATGCACTTATGAGGGCACTAGAGACTTGACAACACTACCTTTGGCCTAAAGAGTTTTTCATTCACACAGATCATTGATATTTGAAATGCCTCAAAGGTCAAGGTAAGCTGAATAAGCATCATACAAGGTGGTTGAAATTCATTGAGACCGTTCCATATGTCATCAAATACAAAAAAAGGAAAGAGAATGTGGTTGCAGATGCATTATCTAGGAGGTATGTTCTTCTTACTTCTCTAAATGCAAGATTGCTTGGGTTTTAGTATATCAAGGATTTGTATGCAAATGATGTTGACTTTTTTGAAGTGTTTCTTGCATGTGAAAAAAAGGCGTTTGATAAATTTTATAGAGTTGATGGTTATCTATGTAAGGAGAATAAGTTATCTGTGCCTCAATGCTCTTTGCGTGAATTGTTTGTGAGGGAAGCTCATAAGGGAGGCTTAATGGGACACTTTGGTGTAAGAAAGACTTTAGATGTATTGCATGAGCATTTCTTTTGGCCTAGAATGAAACATGATATTAAAAAAATTTGTGAAAGATGCATTACATGTAAGAAAGCTAAATCTTGAGTTTTACCACACGATTTGTACACACCCTTACCGATGCCTAGTAAACCTTGGGTAGACATCTCTATGGACTTTGTTTTGAGATTACCTAGGTCAAAGCGGGGTTCAGACTTAATATTTGTGGTTATTGACAGATTTTCCAAAATGGCACATTTCATTTCATGCAAAAAAAACTAATGATGTTACTCACATTGTTGATTTATTCTTTAAAGAAATTGTGAGACTTCATGGTATTCCTAAAAGCATTGTTTTGGATAGGGATACAAAATTTCTTAGTCACTTTTGGAGGGCTTTGTGAAGAAGGCTTGGTACTAAATTGTTGTTCTCTACAGCTTATCATGCATAAACAAATGGCAAAATTGAGGTTGTCAACAGAGTTTTAACCCAATTGCTTCAGACTATCATTCAAAAGAATTTGAAAAATTGGAAAAAAAAATTTCCATTCATTGAATTTGCATATAATAGTAATGTACACTCATATACTAAATATTCTCCTTTTGAAATTGTTTATGGTTTTAATCCATTAACTCCTTTGGATTTAATACCAGTTCTGATCGATGCAAAAGCTAGCCAAGATGGGCACAAGAAAGCTGAGTTAATTAAGCAAATTCATGAACGTATCAAGCAGCAAATTGAGAAGAAAAATGAGCAATATGTAAACAAGGCCAACAAAGGAAGAAGACGTGTTATTTTTGAATGTGGTGACTGGGTATGGGTGCATATGAAGAAGGAAAGGTTTTTAGCTAAAGGAAATCAAAGTTGGCTCCAAGAAGAGATGGTTCATTCCTAGTTCTTAAGTGAATCAATGATAATGCATACAAGATAGATTTACCACGTGAGTATAATATTAATACCACTTTTAATGGTGCTGATCTCTTTTCTTTTGATGTAGGTGAATATTCGAGGATGAATTCTTTTGAAGAAGGAGGAGATTATGAGAACCATGATAAAGATCAAACTAGGTCGAAATGTTCAAGTGATCCATTAAAAATTCCAAGTGGACCAATTACTAGAGCTCGAGCAAAAAAGATAAAATAAGCTTTGAATGAACTCGTTCAAAACACCTTAACTAAGCAAATGACTTAAGAATTTGAGCTGAAAACTTATGAGGATGTGATGAACATTATCTAGGCTGAAGATAGGCTTATTGAGAGTATTTTGGGACAAAATACTATTAAATGAAGAGCAAAGTCCATAAAGCACACATTAGCTGATTAATTGAGCTTTAATTAAACTGATTAAAGCAAAATATGTTAATTTAATATCTTGTAATGTATTTAATTTTAGTCTTAAGAGGCTCTTTAGTCAAATATGATAAAAATTCATAGTTTCTATTTTTGATTTCCGAAAGTTTTAATTCCTCAAGAATCTCCTTTTTATGCTAGGAATTAGACTTTCCTATATAATATAATCTCTTTCATTTTTTAAGCAACTTTGATATTGAAATACAATTATCCTTTCTAGAATACCAAATTGGAGAGGATGGGGGTTCTTCACAGAACTAATAGACTTATCAACGCTAAATCAACCTTGTGGTGTCTTCCAACGTTGAGGATCTTTGTTCTTTCGTGTTCAAGGGTTTTTAGTATATCATCCAAACCTATTTGGGCATTCCTGGGGTGCATATATCATTGCATTGGCTGTGGGTTCTAAGGTATAGATCCTTTAGGGTTTGCATCATCATGTTTGGGAGTAGATTCTACGATCTTTCTTTGTGGGTCCACACCATTTATAGAATTTTTTTTATTGCTATAGTGACCACTACAGTAAGCTTAATTGATTTGCATTTGCTATAGTTACTGTTTAAGATGTATTTACATTACCTTTAGTCACCAAAATTTTTTCTTTTCTAAAAACCGTGTTGGTCCTTCATGATGATGTTTGAGAAAATAGGCTTGACAGTAGAGATCTTTGACTTTTTCTGCCGAAAATGGATTTGGATTTTTCTACTGATAGTAGAGGCCTTGCACTTTTGGTTAATAATCTATTTTAGTCTTTTTCAATATCTATTCCATAACAGTCGTCTTCATTAAATTGGACAACTTTTTGAGGAAGAATAGAATTGTTCATCATTCTTTGTTTTTTCATAAGTGAATTGCTAGATAATTTCTTGTAATTTGCTGATAAATTCTAATTTGCTAGAGACTCCTACCAAGGAGGCTGAACTCTACGACTTGTTTTGGAAAAACTGACTTGAACATTTTTTCCTTTCTTATAGAAGTGAGAATGTTCTTTAAATCATTTCACTATCTTAAAAGCCATTGAGTAAAATTGTATTTGGAATTTTGTAAGAAAAAAGTTAGCTAAGAATGTTATTAGTGCAAAAGCAGTTTGAGCTAAACCCAAAATAAATTTTTGTAATACATCAGTGAAATAAACCAAAAAGTCACTTTTGAACTAACATGATTTCCACATAACCACTAAACTCAAAATAAAAGCTTGCAATCAAAGTGTGCATTCAAAGTGCTAGGAACATGAGGAAGCATCGTTGTTAGAATGTTGCAAAAGGAGTATGAGCAAGTGGTTGGTGGTGGGTTTTGTGATGGAAAAGGAGAATGAAAATTGGCCAAAAGGAAAAGGGATATTGGAAAAAGTGTAAGGAAAAGAAAAATTATGATCGATATAGGAAAAAGTTTCTTATACCTTTCAGTGGCAATCTTTTGGGTAACGTTTATATTACTGAACACTTTATGTGGCAACCTACCTAGGTCGCCATTGAAGGCACCTTTTCAGTGGCAACCTATGTGGGTCACCATTGAAAGCGTTTTTCCAAGAACCAATGTAAAGAGTATAAGTTATGAACATTTCCAACTTTAAATGGAAACATTCTTAGATTGCCCCTAAATAGGGTACTTATAGGGTTGCTACTAAAAGTGTTGGCACTTGCAATGGCTACTTTATGCAGTTGCCACTGAAAATTAGGGTTGTATAAAATCAATCTAGACCTAACTGATCCGAACTAAAACAAAATCCAAAAAAATCGACACGAAATAGTTCAAATCAATTTTTTTATTAAAGAAAACTAATCGATTCAATTCGATTTTCAGTTCAAAATTTTTTTGAACCGAACCAACCAATTAATATTATATATATATATATATATATATATATATTAATATTAATATTATTATATAATATTTATCCACCCCTTGTTACGTCACATCTTTGCTTGAGTAACAGCTTTCAAAACCTTGAGCCACTCATTCATGAATTAATAAAAAGGAAAGTGTAGTTTCCAAGAAAATGATAGTTTTTTTTTTAATTTTTGTATTCTAAAATGTCAAATAGTACACGAGGCCTAATTCACGAGTACCGATTGACCATTCTTGAGCTTTTATTTAGTGGTTTCCTCATTTAATATTTGTCTTCTTTCAATAAATAATTTAATTAAAAATTGTGAGACCTTTTCTCACTTTATTCCCTAAACCTTCCAAATTTTGAGCCATGAGCCTACCTCACATCACCTTAATTGGTGTAGTTCAGCCTTCTAGACATTCATCACGTGAGAGTTCAAGATTTATTTATTTATTTTTGGACAATGAAGTGGAAAAGCTATATTAACTAGTGCTCAGTTTATGGCTAGAGGAGAAAGTTGTATGTTTGAGAGAGATGGCTTCAAGCTTCTTTCTCTTTTCTAGCAATCCATTCCCCATCTTCATCAGTATTTCATAAACAATATTCAAATCCTATTATTGTCTTTAATTCTTAAGATTCATAAACTTGAGTCTTTCCTAGTGCAATTATTTTTTTTCCACGCTCGTTGACCCTTTTGAATCCCATAGTAAGCGAAGCTCAAATGTTTATCTCTTTAATACTAGACGTGAGGTTCACTGGCAGTTCTAGTGCCACTACTCATGAGTTGCGATTGGACCAGTGGTCGTAGTGTTCTCTGCCAGCAGCTTTTCCTGACTAGTAGTTTTAATTCCTCATGAGTCACCAGACCACAACTCTGTCAAGGTTGAAACCAGTTCCCTACAAAGAAGCTCAAAGCGATGTCACTAAGGCAAAGAAGGTTATAAAAAAATTGATCAATCAAACCGACTACCTACGGGTTCAGTTTGATTCGATTTTACGAACCAAACCAAACCAATTAGATCTATTTTTTTCTCATAAACATGTAGGCGGTTCAGTTTGGTTTATTCTCCAAAATAAATTGAACCGAACCAATGTACACCATTACTAGAAATGACTCTTTCAGTGGCGACCCCACACAGTTGTCATGGAAAGATATAGTAACACCTCTAAGTTTAAATGATTTTATTTTATGTCTCTGTATGGATTATTAAGAAGAATAAAAAGAGTAAGGATGTGATTGAAAAGTTTTTGGGGGTGAAAATGAAAATATTAAAAATCCTTCCCCGATAGAAAAAATTCTCAATAAATTATTCATCATCTTCCCCATATTTTATTATTAATTTTCTCTCTATATATTTAAAGCACATGTCCTCCTCTATTTGCAATACTATTAGTATCATTGGATTTAAAGCGAAGAGTATTATAAGCTTGGCTGAACAATTTCACCCAAATGGGCCAAAAATTATTGAAAAATTGAAGGAAATTTTTTAGAAAATGGTAAGTCTTGAAACTCTTACTTAGAGTGCTCAAAATCAAAATTTAAGACAAACTCAAGAGTTGGAAAAAACCTTAGGAGAGGAAATTTCAAGGCCATATGACTCTGTTTGCCACAACATAAATAGTAAGTCTAATAGCATGAATAGTAGTCTTCCTATTGACTAGCATTGACCAACCTTCCAAAATCCAATTTTAAGATACCGAAGTTCTTTGTTAGGTTTTTAGACCTCTCAGACTCAATTTTGGAATTCTTTTTGTTTGAATTGCATTCAAATTTTGGTCTAACAAGTCGATCAACTTTGAACTTATTGTCCTGTGAGTAAATAATACCTATTGATAACTTATTTTATTGTTTTCTTTATTTCTATATTACATTTGGCACATCATATGTTATTTGGACTATTTTAAAACCTTTGAATTTGTTTTATTATTAAAATTATTTTACTTTTTTAAGTTTAGTATTTGTTTCAGTTAGATAACACTACATTCTTTAAACATCTTTTATTTAAAGGTATGTAGGACAAGTATAACATATTTAAACCATCCATCAAAATTGTGAAGGGCAGAAATTTGAATTATAATTGAGATTTTGGAATATGTTATGCAAGCGATATGTGATTATTGAATGTCTAGAAAAAAAAATTTTGGTATATTATAGTTTATGATTTACATGATATGAATTAGAAACTTTAAATTTTATGTCTGCAAGTAAGAAATTTTATGTAGAATGTGGCTTAGTTTAAATGTGTAATACTATGCCTATTGGCAAGAGTATGATTTTAGATTAATGAATTTGACATATGATAGTTCCTTTTGAAAGATACTTGAAAAAATGTTATTGGTTTGATATAAATTTGTTTGATGAAGAAATTGATTTAAATATTTTTTTTTAAGAATAAATTTACTTTTCATGTATTGTTTTCTTTTTAGAGGAATCTTATTCAAAAACATTGTTAGCTAGCATTAATAGATGTTAGTTTTGGTAAACCTTGAAACTCCAACTAATAAGGGTGGTGCTAACTCATTGTGTTGTCTAACACACGTGGGCACTCAGGTGAACACTTGTTAATTATTCAGGTGGAATGCCTATAAGATATTTAGGCAAGATACTTGTTAGTTTGGTGATTACCCTCCCTTATTGTGTGCTTAAAATTATATTATAGTTTTGATGTAGAATCCTCCTCATTACTTTTAGATTGAAATAATTTATTTTGTTATCAACATGATGACAAATTTATTATATTTTTTGAAATGATTATATTTTTTTTTAATAAAAATTGTAAATCTCGGGTTTTTTTAAGTTATTATTGATAGATTTTATACCTCTAAACATAAGGCTTTGTTCGAATTATAACATTATTGAGAAACACTCATGTCATTGGCTTGTTTTATTCTGTTATAGTATATATTATTTACTTACTAAGTTGTAAAACTCAAGTAAGTTATCTATTGGTAACTCTAACCTTTATTCTAGTTTTTATTGATTGTTTGCACTATTGAATTTATACTCTAGAAATGTTCTATATAGTACATGTAGGATCCTCACTTTTATTTGTAAAATAGATATATTTGGCCTTACGATAATTAGTCCTCTATAGAATAGAAAACGGAGCTCTCAAATAAATTTATATATTCGGATTATGCTATATACAGTGTTATTATGTTACATCAAATTGTTGAATCATGTCTATATTATATCCAAGGCTTACAAGATGAGATTATTCCCAATACTAGTTCTTGTTACATACTACTAAATTAGGATCATGATAGATTCCTTTTTAGTGGTGATCCAGAAAGGTTACCATTAATTTTTTTTTCTTATAGTGAATTATCTATCTTAAGATTCTTATAGGAAGATGTATTGAGTAAAAAATGATTAAACTATACATCAATCTATGCAAACAATCACAAAATAGTATATCAAGAAAATAAGAGCTTCAAATGTAAATAATTAAGAGAAAGAAATAGACAAACTCCAAGATTTGTCTTGATTCAGCTTCAATCTAAGCCTACATTTAGTCTCCAAGCCTTAACTTGAGATTTTTCACTATAACCACAAGTTTATAAATGGATACTTGTGAGCCACTGCACTTTCTCAACTTCAAGGGTTGGTATCAAGGGTCTCTCTCTCCTTTACAAGGATATCTTAATTCCAATCTTCAAATGATCCTTCCATTGAATTCTCAATCAAAAAGAGTGAGAATGAAGTTTTGAAAACAATTGAAACTCTCTCACAATAGTGGATATACAAATAAAGAACAACCTAAAGGAAGTTTGAAGCAATTGAGTTCAAAAATGATTTTTAGAAAATTTAGAGCTATTATCTTATGTCCAGCACTTTAATGAACCCTTATATTTATAGATTTTATTAGGAATTTGTTATCTTTTGAAGTACCTTATTTTCTATTTTCAAGTAGTGAATAGGCTTTTGATGGTTTCATCAAGTGCATGTTGGTTGCTAGTTTTAGGTAATAGGGTTTTGATGGTTTTATCAAGGGCCTATTGAGAAACTATTTTATATGCTCAATTTTAAATGGTCATAACTTTTTAACTTTAACTCTGTTTAAGTAAATAACCTATCATTAAAATGTTGTTTGAGTACATTTATCATTGACTTAAATGTCAGTCCTAAAATGCTTTGTATTTTGTGATATATGTGCAAAAAAATGACCAAAGATCAAAGACAAGTTTTAGTTAAAATCTATATCTCATTATTTTTTGTTCCTATGATATTTAAAATGTGTTTCAAGATAAATTTTGTAATATTAAGAGTTTTTAAATCTTTTCACACATGATTCTAAGCTTGGGATACCTATCTTAAATCTTGAGGTTCCTTTACTTAAAAAGTTTTCAATTTGAGCTCACAAGCTTTGTTGATGCAACCAAACTTCTTTATCTTCAAACAATTTATTTCTTCAATTTTTGGAGCATCTTTTTTACTTTTTATTTCTAATTTAAGCATTATATTGATACTCCACACTGTTTATTTCAATGCTCTAACTCTTCTTTCTTTGACCCATCCTATGCAAAAGGTTTTTAACTTGTAAACCATATAATTAGTCCAATTAACAATTCCAAAAACAATATGTATGATTCAATGATAATCTATAATATAAACAATTTTATCATGCATATGAAATGTTTGGAAGCATATATCCAATTTATAAGACATATAGCATTTTACAAAACCTATTGGATCTTTATTACAAACAAACATGTTTCATAGCATATATCCAATTTGTAAGATATTTAACATTTTACAAAAGCTATTGGATATATATTACAATCATGGATATTTTATAGCATATATCCAATTTGTAAGACAAGCAAGCATAGATATTTACAAAATCTATTGGATATATATGAAAAAACCTATTGGATATATATTACAAGCAAGCATATTTCATAGTTATGGCATATAGCATGATTAAGTATTATTACATATGAACGATTATACTCATGCATATCACATATATAGTAATCAAATAAGTACATTTACTAATATATTTGCAACACATTTGCTATCATCAAAACTTATAACATAGAACTATATGGATAAATTATATAGCTATTGAAATGTCAAATTGCCAAAAAATACTTATGTTTGTGATAAAGTACACTACATATGGAATCCGGTAACTAAATGCATATTACAAACTTGATGAAATATAGTGGAGACTATTTTAAATAGCTAACTAGATGATAAAATTGTATATGAAAATAGTGCAAAACTTAAGAACTTACATAGTGCTATGAGGTTGACCCAATTTTACCATAACCTCCTAGTGATCTTATGAGGATTGTCAAAACTAGAAGGAATAGTCATTTAGATTCTGATTTTATATAATCAAGATCTATTATTTCTTCGTTGAAATCAATAGAGATAATATTTGGTTAAACAACCATATTGTCCAATATTAAAGAATATTTTAAAAAACACATGGTGAATTTTGGCATATTTGATGCTAGCTTTGGAGGAAACCAATTAATGATCAAATACTTACTATTTTTTATCAAATGACACTTGGGTACCTTTATTTTATTGCCTCCAAATTAGAAACATATGGTTTGTGTGTGAGTTTTTAGACAAAATATAAAAATTGTGTCATTTAATATTAAATTTAATGCTAGGTCAATGACTAAAGAATTTGGACTAATAGAGTGTCGGCAATTTTGCTAGATATACATCATTTGCCACAAAACGTCCATAAAGTATTACTTGTTAAACAAATTTTATCATTTGTATGTGCATTAAATAAATATTTTCACAGCACTTTAAATTATGAATTAGATTAATAGGCAGCCATAGGATAATCTAAAAGGTTTTGTAGTACCTAAAAATGTAATAAAGGTATATAACTATTTCCAAAATATATATAGCACATATAGGGGAAGTTTAGTCTCATGGTGAAGCATAAGAAGTAATTACTTCTATGCTTATGTAATTATATATTTATTGAGATAAATTTGGCCTGTGTGAATGAAATTAAGAAGTATCTATATTTACAAATGAAATTAAAAGATTATTGTGAGATAGATGTTATCTTAGAAAATTTAAAAGTTAGTGGGGGGTTTTTTCATTGGATATATTTAAAAGCTATCATGTTTAGTACTTAATTGTAAATAGATAAATATTCCTGATGATATTTCACACAAATAAATTGAAAATGTGATAGATCAGTTACTTCAATTGATTATGTCGGTACCATTAGAAATATTGTGGTATGCATATGGATTGAGTTGTACTTGAGTAAATCATATATAAGAAATAATGGTTTTTAAAGTTATTAAATATCCTAGGATATATTGAAAGCAATATGAATCTAAAATTGAAATTTATCTGTACTTTCATGTAGTGTGGATGGATAGACTTATGGTAGTTGGAAACTAGGGTACATGAATTAATTTTGCATATGATTTTGTATTTATTCATTGTAAAGGGGGAATTTATAAACTCCAAAATATAATATATGTGTAACTTATTCTGCAAATGAAATGAGTTTCGTAGCTTGTAAAACTATGAGAAAGAGCAAGAATGACTGAAGATTTTATTATAAAGTGTTGTGGCCATAACTAATGTTAGTCATTTTCTTGCAATGTGATAGTGAAGCTACATAAACATTTAGGGTTTTGTTAAAAATAAAGCTGACTTCTTATTGAATGAGGCCAAAACCCTTAAATCAATTTACAATAGTAAAGGAAACCTAACTTTGAGTTATAAACAATGAGTTACTATGTGTTGATTCTAGGCATTAAATCTCATTTTTTAAGGCCTCATTTTAGAATGATTTGTGCATGTTGTTGCAAGAGGCAGTTGCAAAGTTGTTGATGGAGTTGTTAAATGTATGGAGTAATAGGGTCATAATGACAAATTTCACATATTGCATATTGTTACATAATGACAAATGTCACCTATATGAATATTGAAGTGGTGTCCGCTTCAAACAAGAGTTGCAGGGTTTACTCTTACAGATATTCACGAAATCGAGACTAGCACATGGCCATAAAAGTACTAAAGTAAGAATTCGAAACTTCTTGATTGTTGAATAATATTATAATGTGTATGATATTTTTGGTTTTGACGTATGGAATTATGGTATAATCCTCGAAAAATATTACAAATTAGTGGGGATTGTTGAATATTTTATAATATTATATGAGACTTTAAAGTCTCACATTGAAAAAATAAAATATTATTTAAGAAAAGTTAAATATAGTTTTCTCATACCTTTAATTTTAACAGTTAATGGAATTTAAGTGTAATAACCCCAAAATAAAGGAAAAAAAAAGAAGAAGAAAAGAAAACCCTAAATAAGTGAAAAAAAATTCTAAATTAAAGAAAATTTTGAATGAAAGTGAGGATTATGAAAATGGAGATAAGTACCATTGGAAATGTGCTTAATTATCATATTGTTTGAGAAATTGTGAAGCTAATATGAGTATTTAAGTTTTGGGGCCAAAATATAATTTTATAAAAGTTTAGGGGTCAAAAAATAATAAAAATTGCAGGGACACCCCTCAACAATTGGAATTTTGCTAATAGGTCCCTAAGAGAATTTAAGAGAAACCAGATGCAGAATTTGGCATGAAACTTCTACACACATTCTCTCTCTCCCAAAATTTACTTACTTTCTCTAAAAATTCTAAAATTTATCTCTAGATTTCTAGCACTTCTAGACCTTGAATTTTAATACCATCATTGCCTACGGATTCAGAATGACGAGGACTACAATTCTATCCGATTGGTTTTTGAAAATTTGGCTGCAAATCTGTCGAAAAGTGGAGGAGAAACCCTAGGATGGTAAGTTCTAAATCTCCTACTTATAGCCCTTAAATTGAAAATCTGATACTATAGATGGATTCAGGAGGTGGAAAAACCTTGAGATATGAAATTTCGCTGCCATCTGACAACTTTTGTATGTCGTGAACGATAAATTCAGCCGTTGTGAATAGTAATTTTTTGCAGTGAACAATACCCCACAGTTGACCAGCGTTGATTAAACTTTCAGAGGTCAAATTTTACGATTCTGGAGTCATTTACTAGCTTTTTGGACCCTCTGAACTAATTTTTGAGATCCATTTGATCAGATTTAACTTGGAAAAATACGTTTTAAGGCTATCCAACTTGAAATACTAGTTTTGTGAGTAGATAATTCTTTCTATGACTTACCCTATGCTCTTCTTGAACTTTAAATATATAATTGATTATATTTACAAGTTATTTATACTTTTATATATTTTTGAAATAGATTAAATTATCTGAATTGTTTACAATCTGGAATATAATTCAAGAAGAGTATGGTTTTGAACATAGATTTTTGAACTAATTGTATATGTGATACTAAATGTATTTCTCATCATATGGTAAAGTAAATATTTATGCACGTGGCATTGATCTATAAAGTTATAAGATTGCCTTGGAAAAGGGCATGTATATATGATAAACCCTGATTGTTAAATTTATGACAGATGAGCTGTACTAAGACTGAAATTTTTTGTTATACTGAAAGTTGTTTTGAATGATATGTCATATGTGCATATGATAATTTTTATGGAGGAATCCTATTGAAAACACTGTTTACTAACAGCAGGTGATGTTAGCCCTGGTGCACCTTGATACCTCAGCTAGTAGGGGTGGTGCTAATCTCGTGTGATGGCCAACACACAGGATATGATATGTGATGGAGAACGGGATGCATCCTATTTGGGAGAGATGCTGACTATATGATATGTAACTTGCCTCCCTTGTTGTGTGCTTGAAAAATATCCATATTAGAGTCCATTCGCGTGTCTTCTTGAATGGTGGTAGGACAAACCTCAGTGGGATACTGAGTTTAGGCAAATCCTATACCATCAAAGTACGGAAGAGTCTGAACTCTGATACGGTGGTTCTAATTTGAGATCCTCCTAATGTTTTTATGAGAAATATTTTGATGCATAACATTATTTGATTAACGATCATACAGTATTGCATATAAAATTGAATATCTGAATATGATATGAACTGAGAACATTTGAGATGCGGGTCCCATATGGATGTACCTCTGAATTGTAATATTCTATGTGATAAATTTTAATATATGTGTACATCTATATGTTGAACTAAGAGGTCATAATAGGTTTTATTTGCTCACTAAGTTGTCAAACTCACTACGCAATATTTACATTTTCTTTCAGATAATGATACAGAGTTTGGACTTACAGCTATGTGATCAACTAGGAGTCATATTCTCTGGGTGAGCCTATGTTGCTTCCAAGGCTCACAGTATTTAAACATTATGTATTTGTATTCTAGAGTATGCTCTGAACACCACAAGCAGGATCTTTGCTTCTGCTATAAAATTGATATATGTAGACTAGACATGTATATTTGGCTATACTGAAAACTTGTGAATGTATATTTTACTTCTATTATATGATATATTTAAAGCACGTATGCAATAAATAAGGGTAGAGTTATCTACTATTCGTAACAATCACGTACCCTTAAGATGGGTGTGTGACTTTAAGAGACACGTCCATTAAATAGAATTTAACAGAACTCTTTGTTATTCCTTATCCACAATTAAGAGTAAGAAGTTCTAAGATGTTCGAGGCATTATTTTATCCCTCTTTGTATATATAGGCAATATCTTTCTAAAGAATGTAAATCTTAATGTCTCAAGGCCCATTAATTTTCCTTACCTTCTATCAATGTGGAACTTGACCTGGAAATGACCAAGACAATACCTGAAAGAATCCAAAGTTTCCTTTGGATGGTTGCTCATATCATCAGCTCACTAATAAGTATAGAAGTAGCTGGGAGGTTCAGAGCCAGACTGCATTGGCTGTGGTAGAACTGGAAAGTCTCATCCATTTGGTATGATTGTTCTATTGAATCTTGGTCGTGGACCAAACTTGCGAAACATGAATTATGTGCCATCTTCTACAATTAGGGAAAGAAAGGAGAACTGTCGCTAAATAGCAATAGTTTTAATCGTTGCTAAAAACTTTAACGGCAATTAGTTAAACCACTATATAATCACAATTTTAGTGACAATTTAGGAGAACTATGGGAATGCCATCGTTAAGTCACATCCCAACGACAAATACATTACCATCATTAACGTTTTTGATTTAATAATGCTAAGAAAACCGTGGTACACTTTAGATCAGCAATCATTTCTTATTATGGTCAATCTTGGATTTAACAAACATTTCTTCAAAACCGTCATTAAATTCTTAATGATGGTAGGAATAACTGTTAGTAAGTTATACTTTAATGACAGTTTTTGAACGTTGCTGATGCGTATTTTCGCAAGTGTACGAATCGTTCAAGTAATAAAGTGTACAAAAGTACGGATATCGAACCCACAAGGAATGGTGTTACTAAGTACCGAAATTGACTAATCCTAATTTTATCTGAAAACCAAATTGTTGATTGTGTAAAAGGCAAATTAACTTACAAATAAATGCAAAGAACACAATTGAATATTGTTCACAAATGATTAAAACGCTAAGGCATTTGATTTCGCTGAATCTATTCAATCCAATTTCATGGCATGTTATATGAGGATCAAAGCTACAATTGATGGTTGAAAAACCCAAACTTATCTAATACTCTCTTTCAAGTTATATTAGAATTACTTGTCTATGCTAATCAACTATATTTCTATGAAGATTAATCACAAGCAAGCACATTATGATCTATGGAATTTCCAGGATAACCACATACATCATGCATTAGTTCTCACACTCGCATTCAACATATGGTACTTATCACAAGAAGCATTCATTACACATCTCCTCTCGGTCTCAATATAATGCAACTAATCATCTAAATTTTGGCCAAAAATTCAGAAGCATTAAGTATGGAAATAAATACTCAACTGAAAACAATGAACTCATATAACCATAACCACAAAAATCAGAGTTTCATGATTCAACTACATCATAGCCTTAGCAAAAATGAATTAGCTCATAATTAAAATAAGAACAACAACTATCTCAACTGAATACATAACTATAAAAACGAAATAAACTGCAGAAAAACGGAGCTAAGGAAAAGAGATGAAGAACTCTTGAAGATGAACACTTGGCAGCAACAATGGTGATGATCTTTCAAGATTATCCAAGCTTTCTCTCCAAAATGGCTTCTTCTCCTCCAAAAACGCCTCTTCTAGGTCTATTTCGCCGTCCCCTCTCTCTGTACCTTATGGTATTTATAGATCCAGGGTTTTGGGGACAAATTTGGAACAAAAAGTCTAAAAAACGCGTTTGGCCGCCGAAACTCTTCGCCGGCGAACTTATTCTCGCCGCGGCGAGAGTCGTATTTCGCCGGCGGCGATCCATATTTAGCTGCCGGTGAACTCATTTCGCCGGCGGCCAGATTTGAATGCAAAATTGCGCTCTCGGGAAAATTTGCTGTAGCATTCTCGCCGCGGCCAGACTTCCAAACCTTGAAATCTTGCTTTTTTTTATTCTAACTCAATTCCGGTCATTGGCATTTGTCCCAAACTTCTTCAAACTTATGATTTTACCTGAAATTTGCACTTTAAACACGAAATACCTGTGAAATGACATTTGTGGATTAAATAATCAAATAACCACAATTTTCACATAAATATCAATATTTAAATCATAACAAAAGTGCAATAATATGACTCTTATCAGTTGCTAAAACTAATTTTAACCATGGTTAAAATCACTAGCTTTTTCCTCTCAATTTTTTTAATTAATTTTTTTAATCTAAATGTCAATATTCACAAGAAAAAAATTAACAAGAAGAGTCAAATTTTACAATAAAAATTGATATTCAATTAAAATTTGAATTAAAATGTATGATTTAGAACAATACATACAATATACAATAAAAATATAAATTAACTTTCACGGTTTTAAGGAGATTAATGTCCACGTACTTGATCATTTAATGTCTGAAAATAAAAAACTAAGGAATGAAATTATAAATCTTTTTATTCAAAGATAAAACTCAAATTAGTATCTTTTTTAGGAATCAAAATGTAAATTTAGTGTCTAAATAACTAGGAAAAGCACATTTGATATTTTTCTTTGATTTTGAAGTTTCTTGGTCTATATAATTCATTGTCCGTTGCGATATGTTTGTCCCCCATAAGAGGCCCTGAGCTAATTCTAAACGCCAATACGTTCAAGCCTTTCTATATTAAAGGTGTGCTTTAGAATGCTATGTTTAAATGTCTTTTCTTTTTCTCTTTTTCTTTATATATATATATATATATATATATATATATATATATATATATATATATATATATATATATTGGGATTTTCATGCATGATTTGAACTTTAAACTTCTATGGTTCTATCTAAGGAGGCATATGGTGTACTTACATTTTGACTGTGTTCGCTACACTTGTGTATAAAATGTCTCATCTCATTCAAAATATCAAGGATGATGCCATTTTAAATGTTATTTCATACAATTAAAAAATAATAGAATTTCACATCCTTCCCCGCTCCCCCTTCTTCTTTTTTTGATTCATATGAATAACTACAGAATTAATTTCATTTAAGATATTAAGTTTGTCTTCCTTCCACTTCAAGAAATTGCAGCTACAATGGTGACCCTCAAAGTTGCCATTAAAAGACACCATTTAGTGGTGACTATGAGAAGCTACCACTGAAAACAGCAATTAGTGGCTGGGGGGTGTTTCGTGGCGACTCTTTGAGGTCGCCACTAAAAAGTAAAGAAATTCACCACATAAAGACATATTTAGTGGCGATTCAGGTGGGTCGCCGCTGAAAGGTGAGGAGTTCTGTGTGTGGAGCTGGGAAAAACATCTTCAGTGGGGACCTAACTGGGTCGCCACTGAAAGTGTCACTATTATAGTGGACGCTCACTTTTCCTGTTCGTTTATGCCATTCTCACTGTTACTTTTTCCCCAAAATTTCTTCCCTCATCTTGCTTTCCCCTGGCTCGCCTTATTTTTCCCTCTCCCTCAGAATTTACTCCCAAAATTCGTTCCCACCTCTGGCTTCTTCCGTGCTCTACTAGATTTCCCACTCACTCAAACTTTCCTCCCAAGATTCCTTCCCTCTTTGGCCACATTTTCTTATCTCCGTCAAGGCTTTTCTCCAAACCATTTCCCTTTCAGCTGGATCCTTAAGGAGATGAGTTAAATATTGATTTCGGTTGTCCTATGTTGGGGGGAATCCTGGTGCAGCATAGCTTCAAGCTCTATTTCTCCTCTTTCGTCTCTGTAAAAGCCCACCACCAACCATGTGCAAGCCCTCCTCCAGCAACATTTTGAAGACAACTCTTCCTGGTAAGCATTTCTGACCATTTCTTGTTTGTATGATACTGTTATACGGAAGGCAAGCTAGAATACATCCATTAAACAGTTTAGTTTGAGTGTGCATGATTAATCCGAAAGAGAAGTAAAATGTAGTATACAGGTTTTGAATAGGTCTCCCAAAACTTAAAAGCATGAGCATGTCATGTCATAGGGCAATTGAAAATCAGCCCAAGTGCTCTTTATAAAGTTTTCATTTCAAGAATTTGCAAGTTTTCTTCGTGTGCTGGTGTTTATATTCTTTAGCTACAAAATGGTAAAATAACCTATTAACTAACCTGTGCATAAGCATTCCCCTTAGTGTATTCAGTGACGCCATATTTGTATACCAACTCCAAAAAAATTGTCTCATGCTTTTCTCCATACCCAAATTAATTGCTGGAAACAGGGGTTCGAGCAGTGGGCAGCATGGACAGCATGGCATAGCTGGATAACTACCTTAGGATTTATCTCTATGGGGGAGACACGTGGAACCTGTCAGGGAAAGGTTTGGAAGAAGTTTGTTAGGAAATTATTAGATAAAAGTGTGGGACGACTGATAGAGAGGATAGGGAGAATTTGGGTAAACTTGTGAGAAGTTTCCTAGCTCCTCGAAATGCTATCAGTATTTTACTAACTTTCCTTTTTATCTTCTTGTGATTTTTGCTGTAAATGTTAAAGGGTAAAACCATTCGTTTTGATTGGGCAATATCTGATCAGCATACTGTCTCAATAGATGAGGCCATCATTTTGAGCAGTGAGTTT
Organism: Gleditsia sinensis; assembly: GCA_037074535.1. Taxonomy (NCBI): domain Eukaryota; kingdom Viridiplantae; phylum Streptophyta; class Magnoliopsida; order Fabales; family Fabaceae; genus Gleditsia; species Gleditsia sinensis. The sequence goes on from CM073474.1 coordinate 7,041,192, forward strand.
GAGACCTGTCCGTAGTTGTGTGGATAAATCAAATGCCTACATTATGTCATTTTGTCATGTAAGGGAGCAATTTGTACAAAGGGCATAGTAGTAGATTCTCAATTAGATGGAGAAAGGGGGAGGTTGCTGCACTTGTTAAGTATCCACTTTTCGTTCTAGGAGGAAAAGAATCCTGACCTGTTGTATGGACATTGTGATTTTGTTTTCATGCGCTCTCTCTATTTATTTGATTGGCCTATTAGGTCTTGGAATAAGTTTGTATAAAAACATGGTGGTCATAGTTCCAAACGCTTTAGGACCATATAATATATGGACCTATTTTTCCTGATGCTATTTGCCACTTTTTTCAAAAGTCATAGTAGGAAGGAATTGCATTAGCAAGAATATCTAAAATAAACTTGTTGGAGATTTGCCACCTGTAAGTTCCTCTAGCCCTTTTAAGCTATACATTCCCGAATCTATCAAACTGCTAGATGATTTTGATCACTCCTTTTAACTTCATGTATGTATTATACACACACACACACTTGAACTTAAAGATACAGAAAATGGATCATACATCTTCCTTCTTAAAGTGGTTTAATATGTCAATGCTATCATTAATTGCATTTACATATATTGGCCTATTTTCTGATGGTGTGCTAGTATTATATTGCAGGAAGTCAACTGCCTGCTTCTTGGGCTTAATTGTGGAAGAGCACTTGATCCAATTACTTTAACAGAATCTGCTACATCTCTCTCTGTGGAACATGGATTTGACCTCCAAGTATTAAATATGAATACAACCCTATTTTCCTCCCCATATCATTCAATTTTATCATTATAAGAAAAAAGGACTATTGGATTACTTTGTTTTTGTCCTACTTCTTCAGAATGACGTCACACCTTTTAGTTAAATTCTTAACTTTATACATGGATAAATGTTTGTGCTATATTTTATGGTGGAGCTCCTAGTATATTTTACATAGAAAATCTGAAAGGTATGTTTGCTAAACAAATGAGAATTGAGATACAATATCAGGATACCCTAAGAATGTCTTTCTAATATTGTTTAGGCTCTGGAGTTGCAATTTGCATGTGGTTAATTTTGAAATAGGCTTTTCATGATATGAATATGCTGGAAAAATGTTGGTTTCTCTTATTCTTTTGTTTTTTATTTTTACTATGAAGGTTGTTAAGCTGTGAGTAAAACCCTTTTTTTGGTCAGATAAGTGAGGTGTCTCTATAGTGCTTAGAAGATTATTATTTTTGTCAATTTAATCCCTCATACTTTAAAGTTCTTTAATGTTGCCCTTCCATCCAATCTCCACCCACAATTTAACATATATTAATGCACTGGCACTGATGGTGCGGTAATGAGTGATCAATATTTACTTTCCAATTGTGAGCTGAAAATTAATTGAACTGGCTTAGCATGCCTTGGTATATTGTTCCCTGGAGAAGACTTTTTTTTTTTTTTCGTGCGTTTGTTTGTTTGATAAATGCACTTCTTAAGTTTGTTAAGAACAATTTTTTTAAATATTTTCTTCTGCTTGTATCTTCTCGTTTCTTCTTTTGTCATAAAATTCTTGCAAAATTTACTAAATTAAAGAAATCAATAAACTCTACAGTAACAAGTCTTTTGGCCAGAAAATGTTAAAAGACCCATTCCCCAATTATTTAATTATTTTAAAATTCATTATTATATTTATGTAAAGTAATAATAATAAACAATAAAATTAACAGGATTTTTTAACCTTGATAAAATTATATTTAAATACTTTTTGAAGCTATAAAACACAATATTCATCTTCTTTCTCCTAAGATTCTGGTCACTGTACCAAGAAAACTCTAATAAGTAATGAAAGTAAATAGTAGGTGAGATTAATTCTTAATAGGTAATGGGGCTAATGTTAAGAAATTAAATTTTTCTCTCCATAGCCATTTTAAAGAAGTCTATAGGATATTTTCTATTTTCTACCCACGTATGTTGCTGTCTAATTAATGGCAAGGAACTTTGAAGCATTGACACTTGAAGAAATGGGTTGTTTCCATATGATACTTGTAATAGACACCAAACCAAATGTAGCATTCAGACACCTCTATCCATACTTTTTGATTTAAAAATTTAAATCTTAATATTTGGCACTTCTTAGATTCTTTTAAAACATGTTAAGGCATAACCCAAGTTCCCTAGGCATAACCCATTCCTATTTAATGTTCCTAATCCCTAGGCCCAACCCATATTTCATATTCCCATTGCCATTTCACTTTGCTGTATGAAAGTTAAGTGATGAGTTTGAAAGATAGACAATGGTATTCTTATCATGTCAAAATTTCATATTCCTATTAATGTATATAATATTGCTAATTATGTTCTGTGTTGGTTTTGTAAACACATTTCTATTAATTGCAGGTCATATATTTTTTTATCATCAGCTTAACATATTAATTGGTTGCAAAGTCTTCCTTTGGCTATATTTGTAACTACTATTTAACCGGAATTCATAGGTAGTGTACCAAATAGGCAAGATATTTACTATTTTGTTGCTTTATGATTTTGTTGGCATTATTTTATCTTAAATTTTGTTAGACATGATGTACTCTCGTAGGCACACCATATTGGATATAGGTTTCTATGATAGTAGAAGGAAATATTGTTATTTATATGGTTCTCACTTATTATTGTTGTTTGGCTTGGATGATGGAAGAATTGATAGTAATTAGAATGCAGGTCACTAAAAGAGTTGTTAAAAAGCATTGATGGAAGCATATGATTCTTGCCTTTCTTATTTTCAAAAAGAATTGTTGCTATTATTTTAGCTTTAATTAAGTGCATGACTACATTATTATGATTTAGCCCCTTTAGCTAAAAGTGTATAAGCCACATAGTAATTAGAATTGGTTAGAATATAGTGGTAGTAACTTTATTTGGCAAGTTTTGTCACAAGTAGTTAGAATACACACACACACACACACACACACACACACACACACACACACACATATATATATATATGAGCACCAAACAGTTTGTTGCTCATGAAGTTATCCTTGAAAAGTACTAGTAGAAGCTCATATAAAAGATGTAGAAACACGGTGTTTAAGGTTAGACATGAAGTACGATTTGATCAGTTGAAGAATGATTTTTGACAGTCTTACGAGGTTTGAGATCTTCATGGAAAAGTTGTAAGGACAACTTTATATCCCCTACATGAACGCAATGATCAGTTAGAAAACAGTGGTGATGAGGATGACATAACGAGTATGGTACACGATGCATATGGAGTTGTGAACACAGAGAATATGAATATTAATGGAGGAAGCAATGAAGTTCCAAACTTACATGCAAAGAAGTTTTATCAATTACTAGAAAATGCTGAAATAAATTTATATCCAAATTGTGACAAGATGTCAAAGTTATTGTTCATCGTTAAGCTCCTTAATTTGAAGTTCTTTAATCATTGGAGCAATAATTTAGTAGACATGTTGTTGGACCTATTAAAGAAGTACTTCCAGAGGGGGCCTAAGTGCCTAATTCATACTATGAAGCCAAGAAGGTTATTCAAGACCTTGGGTTAAACTACACGAAAATATATGCATGTAAGAATGACTGCATTCTATATAGGAAAGAACATGCCAATGCACAATCATGTCCTAGATGCAAGTTGTCCAAATGGAAATCAAATGGACAAAAAGGCAAGAAAGAAGCACACAAAATGTTGCGATATTTTCTGATGAAGCCTAGGTTACAAATACTATTTATGGCAAGACACACCACTAAAGATATGAGGTGGCATAAGGAGAGCCATGTTGATGATGGTGTGTTAAGACACCCAGCTGACTCTATTGCTTGAAAATCCTTCGACGAGTAGTATTCTAATTTTTCAATTGATCCTAGAAATGTTAGGATGAGTTTAGCAAGTGACAACTTCCAACCATATGGAAACATGAGTTCCAACCATATTATCTGGCCAGTTGTTCTTGTACCATATAACTTGTCCCCTTGGAAATGCATGAAACAACCATACTTCATGATAACACTTCTGATTCCAGGCCCTAAATCTTCAGATGATGATATAGATGTCTATTTAGAACCAATGATTGAGGAGTTAAAAGAATTATGGGAGGTAGGGGTCGAGACATATGATGCTCATTCACAATCAAACTTCAGTATGCGGGCTGCTATTATGTGGACAATAAATGATTTTCCCGCATATGGCCATCTTTCTTGGTGGTCAACCAAAGGGAAGTTGGCATGTCCTTGTTGCCACAAACATACCCATTATATATCTCTCAGAAGTAAATTGTGTTACATGGGCCATTGTCACTTTTTGCCAGCTAATCATCCATGGCGTCGGAATAGAAGGGTATTTGATGGTAAAGTAGAAAATAATGTCGCACCTATATATTTGACTGGTGACGAAGTGCTTGAACAACTAGCATCCTTACTAAATATGGCACTTGGAAAGGGTCAAAAGCGAATACGCAACCAATCTTTTGTTGCCTATAATTGGAAGAAGAAGAGCATTTTCTTCCAGCTGCCTTATTAGAAATCAATTTTGTTGCGACATAATTTCGACATCATGCACATTGAAAGAAATATTTCAGACAACATTGTGTCCACAGTGATGGATATAACTGAGAAGTTAAAGGACACAGTAAAGAGTCAGTATGATTTGATTGACTTAGGAATCAGACCAGATTTGCATCCTATTGAATATGAGAATAATATTTTACTACCAACAACATGTTATATGCTATCGCCACAAGAGAAGTTAAAAATTTATAACTTTTTGGCCCAGTTAAAAGTTCTTGATGCATTCTCATCAAATATTTCAAGGTGTGTCGATGTGACAGAAATGAAGATATTTGGTTTGAAGTGTCATGACTATCACATATTATTGCAAGAATTATTTCCTGTTGCCATTTATAGGGTGTTGCCTAAGGAAGTGAGTGATCATATAATTGAGTTGGCACAATTTTTCAAGATCCTATACTTAAAGTGTTTGACTATAGAAGACTTGGATTCTATTGAAAAAACTAATTGCAATCACCTTATGCAAATTGGAGACTATATTCCCTCCAGCATTCTTTGATGTTATGGTTCATCTACCAATCCACTTGGCAAGAGAGGTAAAGATTGCTGGACCTGTTCAATATCGATGTATCCAATTGAGAGGTAACATAACCATATTTATACTTAATCTATTGCATTATATTTGCCATTAAAAATTGATGCATTAATTTTACCTTGCATGTGTAGATATTTACATACACTAAAATCGTATGTCCGTAATAAATCTCGTCTTGAAGGATCTATTGTCGAAGGCTATTTAGCATATGAAAGCCTTACATTCTGCTCAAGATATTTGAGCAATGTGCCAACAAAGTTGAATAGAGTCCCAAGGAATGACGATGGAAATATGCCGGCTCTTGGGATGTCATTTTTTGATCAAAGGGGTCAAACAAAAGGTGTTGCCAAATTGCTTGTTTTATCTAATGAAGAGTTTGATCGAGCTCATCTATACGTGCTACAGAATTGTGAAAGAGTTTGGCCTTTCATAGAGTAAGTATATGATAGCTTGCTAGTTTTAAAATTGTTATTAATTAAACTCCCATCGATATAATGGCATCATTTTGTAGAGACCACAAAAAGGAGCTTGAGGCACATATGTCAAATGTTGATTCGAGGCATATAGCAGAGTTCCCTCAGTGGTTTAATCGCTAAGTAAGTGTCCACTTATTACGACTAAATAAAATTATATTATAAGTTATGTCATAACTCATTAATGGTGTTAACCTCTAACAGGTTATGAAATTAGGGTCATAATAGCAAAGAAATGATGAGCTAATTAGCTTAGCCCTTGGTCCTAAAAGAGTGATATATAGATATTCAACAATTCTGATTAATGGATATAGATTTCATACGAGAGATCGTGAATCTCAAAGAAAGACCCAAAATAGCGGAGTTCTTGTACGAGAAGATGACTCAGATGCTGAGAAGGAATACTATAGTATTATTGAGGACATCTATGAGTTGTGTTATGTGGGAATAGGAAAATATACTTATTTAAGTGTCACTGGTGGGATGTTGCTCATTTGGGAAGAGGATACAAAATTGACAAATATGGATATACAAGCATCAATACTCGTTGTTCATTGAATACAAATGAGCCATTTATATTGGCATTTTAAGCTGAACAAGTATTCTACTTGGATGACATTGTTAATAAAGATTGGTTAGTTGTTGTCAAAACACATCCTCGTAACCTTTTCAACATGCCACATGAGGATAGTGAGGAAGTTGAAGATGCCTACCAACAAGAGGAAGTTGAACATACTTTGTTCTGTAATAGTGAGGCTCATGATGATATTAATGTGGTGTTGTGTAAGGATGATGTTCAACCTCAGCTTATTCACCATTAAAGTAACGAGAAAAGTGCTAGAGAAAATGATTTCATCAATGACCGTGAAGAAGACGAGACCATGGATGAAGAAAGTGAAGAAGGAGATTTCTTATCTGAAGATTCTATGTGAAATGCTAGAGTATAACTAATTAGTTAGTGTAATTTAATTTAGCGTTTGTACAATGCTTGATAATTGGTTAATATAAGGATTTAATTTAATGTTCATACAATGCTTGATTTAATTTAATGTGCTACAATTCATGTTTTATTTATAGCTAAATTATTCATGTATTTATTATTTCTAATGTTTGGTTATATTAAAGCATTCATAGTATGAAAAGGTGAATTAACAACATCATCTTAGCATTTGTAACAAGCAAGTTTAAAGATGGCAGGAAGAGGACGAGGTGGACGAGGTGTTCGTGGATCTAGAGGTGCTGCACAACGTAATCCTAATAAAGCAAGTCCACAGCGACGTAGACAATCAGTAGCAAATAACGAAGAGACCTAAACACAGCCTACTACACCTACTTCTCAGCTTCAAATTAGTAGTGCAGGTACGTAAATGAAATAATTTAGATGTGCGCTCAGTTAAGATTTACTATCATTTGACTAATACAATAACATTGTATTCTTGGCAGCTTCTTGTAGCACATCAAAAAATGTTAGGGGAACGTACAAATGTTTTACAGCAAATACAAAAACAAAGATTGGAAAAATCAAAGTTGTCATTGCAGATGATATCCTTCGAGCTGTGGGAGAAGAATTGCGGGATTTTGTAAATTACATTGGATATGTGACACAATGCATTGCTCCTCTGAAAGTAAGGGAATGGACAAAAATTTGGGAACAATGTAGATCACAGATCCTATTGAAAGTTAAGGTAATGATGAACATAATTTTTTAACACGTTCATTAGATTTAAGTAGTGTTTGAATTGTTAACATAATTGTGTATCACTATTTTAGGAAAATTTTGACGTCGGAGAAAATTTAGAGTTACAATTTGACACCTTCGTTAATTCCACTGCACAAAGGTCGTATAAAAATTGGAGGAGGCGCTTGTACAAAATATACAAGCAATACAACATTGATGAGGCAAGCTAACAAATCCACCTGCTGAGCTTAATGAAGGTGATTGGAGACATTTGGTGAAATATTTTAGCTCAGATGATTTTAAGGTATTTACTAATAACATGTATAAATAGTGTTTTTCATAAAAATTGTGCAACATAACTAATTATGATGTAAACTATAGGGGTAGAGTTCAAAAAATGCACTGAATAGAACAAAGCAAACAACAAAACATGCATATGGTTCTCGGTCATTTATTGAAGTTGAAGAATCAATGGTGAGAGTTTATATGGAGTTATTATTATATATTAACTTGTGTGCATGGTTTCCTCAAAGATGAAATGTTTTATTGTAGAGAAATCCTAAAACGGGAAAGAAGGCATCGATTGACTAGATTTGAGAGCTGCAACATAAGCGTAAGGGTAAAGATGGGGAGGTTATATGTTCTGATGCAAAATCTCAAGAAATTCATGTATACTTTAATTTTATTATTTTTTACAAATTAAGATTTATATTATTGTTTTTACTATCAATCTCACTCTAAATTTTGTCTCCTTAAATATATAGGGCCAACTGCAAGAGATTGTAACTAAGCAGTCTCCGGAAGACAATCCCAGTCTAACCAACAATGAGATCTTAACCCAAGTTCTAGGTCAAAGGATAGGTATTTTCACGAAAAAGGATATGGAATTAGACCTCCCACCAAGAGACCCACTAATTAAATAACTTCCCAACACCTTCAAGAGCACAAGAAGAAAATACGTGAAGAGATAACTGCAGAACTACATGAGGAGATGAGGGTATGAGAAGAAGTAATACGTGAGGAAGAAAGATTACGAGAAGAGAGAATGAAAGCAACACTGCAAGAGACTTTGCATGCACAATTAGAGGAAAGACTATAGTTGCAGATGACTTCTCTAACCGCATCTCTCCAACAGATATTTTCTTTAATTATGCTGTGACTATAAATGCATTTAGTACTTGAGTTTAAGATTTTGATCTTGGCATTGCTATTAAACTGTTTGCAAGTTACTAGAGTCTATGTCAACAAAAATGATTTCATATTCTTTGTTAAATTAAATTAATATTCTTGTCTTAAGCTACATAGTTTTTTTTTCTGCATCTTTCCCATAATGTACTCTTAACATGCATCTTTTTTTTTCATTTTTGTTGCTTTATTAATATTAGATGAGATCTATAAATTTGGTGCAGAACTGGCTCTTCAATGAGCAAATTAGCTTTCCATTGTGTATTAGTCTCAGAGGGATTATTCATTTGTTAATTTTTCTTCTTCATCTTCTTTTTTCCTTTTTTTTTGAGCTTGTATCTGTTTTGTTCTCTATATAG